>OZ012737.1:619805783-620388283 GCA_963859935.3 Lathyrus sativus
GGAAGGGCGAATTCCATGGAAATGGCCTAATTCGCCAATTGGTTTGGCGACATTGCCCAAACCACCATTTGCCTAATTCGCCAATTGGTATGGCGACCGTCTGTTGGTTGCTAGCAAGTTTAGTAAATTTTTTGAAATACTTGTTTAATTGGTATTAAAATTGAAATACATTGCTACTTAAAAAAAATTCTGTATTTGTGGCATGCAGTTTTAAACTTACCAGTAAAACTAGCAAAGAAAAAGAAGGCAACTACACTTTGGTAGTAGGGATAAAAAAAAGTTGTGACTGCGGATAAAATCCGTCGAACAAATAGTTTAATAGATATCTACAAATAAAAAAAATATATTTAAATACTCATTTATTAATAAATATAGATATAAATTTAATAATGTTTATCTTCGCAGATATTCATATATGTTAATAAATTATAAAAGTCATTTAAATATTATTAATTTACCATATCTTATCTTTTCATATTTTAAAAAGAATTAATCTTCTTATATATATATATATATATATATATATATATATATATATATATATATATATATATATATATATATATATATATATATATATATATATATATATATATATATATATATATATATATTGATCTGATCAGGAGGGGATCACGGGCTGACCACACGCTATTGGACTGCTACCTGTTCACTGGTGATGAGTAGGAGAAGGGGGGTGTACCTGCAAGATACTCCGATGCCAAAATAAGGAATTGGGCAGAGTGATGGCAAAGTACAGAAAGGGTAAGATGTGAATTACCTGACCCTCTTGAGGAATAGGGTATTTATAGAGAGACCCCAACGCTGGGCCAACGGTCACTTGCATTGGGCTGGATGGCCAGGTCCAACCCAGGTGACTGCTAGGGCTTACGTGGCGTAGTGAAGACCGGGACGTGGTTTTCGCCCTAGTCCAACTGTCCCGTGGTCTCCGGAAAGTGGGTTTGACCTGCTCTTTCGGAGGTGGACAGTTGGGGGATGACGTGCCCCCGCGGAGGGGAGCACGTGGAGAACGTGCGCACGACACGTTGTTCTCCCCGCGGAGGGGAGCTCGGGAGGTTCCCCGGAGGTGTGATTCTCCCCGCGAAGGGGAGCACACGAGAGCAGGGGGAGACACATCGTCATGCTCGGTGACGGGGGGATTCTGCCCGTGTAGGGCTGTTCTGTCCGGCTAGAGGGGAGCGCCGAGGGCGCTTAGAAGCACGTCGTCCTGTTCGGCAAGGAGCATGTCGTGCCCGTCGGGGGGGGGGGGGTGTGACCGGCCAGGCTACTCAACTCATTGGACTTTGACTGAGCGTTATTGGACTGGGCCGCGAGGTGAGGCTGGGCCCAGGCCAGAATATATATATATATATATATATATATATATATATATATATATATATATATATATATATATATATATATATATATATATATATATATATATATATATATATATATATATATATATATATATATATATATATATATATATATATATATATATATATATATATATATATATATATATATATTTATTTATTTATTTATTTATTTATTTATTTTTTAAAGAAAATCTTTCACATTTTAAAGTCAAATTCTATTAGCCATTTTATATTTAAATTATTTAATACTTCATACTTTCAACAATTTCATAGTCTATCTAACTAATGTCATTATTTCTCTGTTAAATTAGTGTCTTCCTCCCTACTCTTCTATCGTCCGTTTTTTTTTATCATAACTCACAATCACAATATCTTTTATTTGTTTGGTTAAAAATGAAATGTATGAATATTTTGTTTGAATCTAATTATGTTTTATGAATAAGAATAAAATTAATGTGATGAAATTTTAATATTAAATTAAGAGAGAACTTTATAAATGTTGTGTAATAATAATTTTTTGTGTCTTTAAATAAATTTAAAAAATTTCAAAAAAATATAATATAAAAAAAATTATTCATGGATGTCTAAAATATTTGCGGATACCGTCAAGCATGCGGATAACCCGCATAAATATGAGACGGATATGAATATCATATTTATTCAACGGAGGCAGATAAAGATATCATAATACATCCCTATTTAAGTAGTAAATTATATATTCCTTCTCTTTGCTTTTATAAGTAACTTTATTTTTAAAATTCATTAATAATTAATATATCTAATTTATATATATTTAAATATATTATTTATTCAATAATTTAATAATTTAAAAAGTAAAAATTGTTTAAAATGAAGGGTGTATAAAGTAAAAGCAAAGACAATTTATTGTTATGAAGAGAAGCGTAATGTAATATCGGCTATGGAGAATATGTAAGATTTTTGGTAGAAGAGTAGTAAAAGAATATAATATTAATAATGATGATTAAGATGTAAGTGAAACAAATCCATTGAATTAGAGACGATGATGAATAAGAAATTGGTGGCAGTGTTTAGGAAGCGACAAAGAGCAGCAGTTCCCAGGTACGGCGTTCGGCGGAAAAATAACAACAACAATGACAACTAATTAAGCAATTAATAAACTAATTAAACTAAACCAGTCCAATTTGACACGTACCGAAATTTAGTATTTCTTATCTTAAAGGTATAATACATATTTTTTTAATATTTCAATATCTTTTATATTACTTCCTCCATTTTTTTATAAGTTATAATATATTATTTAAAATCTCAAACAAAAATAAGATAAAGGAAGTAATATAACTTTTTGTTTTGGTATAGAGCTTAATAAAAAACTTACACACATTAAATACATCTAAGAAGTTCCCAAATTCTACCTTTAATTAGCAAAAGTCAATATTATTATATTGGGGTGCTAATATTAAGATTTGAATTTTAGATATCATTAGTTTTTACCGGTATGTCTACAAATAATAAAATATAAAAAATGAGTAATAATAAATTTAAAATTCTACTTCTAACTTATCAAATTTATTCATTCTTTTCTCTATTGAGTTATGTTAATGAAATAACTTTTTGTTTTATTTGATAGAAATTATTACGAAATAATAAATTAATATGAAGTGAAAATAAAATTCTCTAAACTCGTATGAGTTTATAAAAATTAATAATAAATGTATGATAACAAATTAATTAAATAAATGTATAAGAGAACACCGGTATTTTAATGTGAGTAAAAAATCATGTTTTGTTTCGATAAAAAAATAGCTCTACCATAATTAAATAAGGGTATAAGAGAGACTCAAAATGGTTCATAAACAAGAAGTTAACAACAGGAAAATCACAAAACAAACTTAGCTTACAAATAATAAATAAGAATTTGAAAAATACCAAGATTTGTAGCTTAAGTGCGAAGAAATCATCTCTCAGCTCAGACTTTGTTTTGAAGATCTCTACGGTCAAATGGTAGACACAAGTGTTGCGGACTTGCTCCTCAAACCATTAGTTTGCAGAAAAATGAGAAATGATTTCCCTAATCTTTTCTCTCTTTTGAAGCTGGTTTTTTTACTCTCTCTCTTTCTCTCTCTCTCTCTCTCTCTCTCTCTCTCTCTCTCTCTCTCTCAATCCTAAATTGATCCTCTCTACTTAATATAAGTGAAACACAAATAAACTAACATATTTAGGCATTTCTTCACATAGGGATGAAGCGCAAACCTAATAAACCTATCCCTTACAACTATTGGAGAAAATTGCCAAACTGATGTTATTACAACAAGCTTTAAACTTTCCTCTTTGTAACGCTTTAGGAGTCATATCAAAATCATTATCATCTGTATGCACTTTAGCTAACTTCAAGAAATTAACGTCCAAAATATCACGTATTCAATGATATCTCACATCAATGTGTTTGAATCTATTATGAAAAATCAGATTCTTATCAAGATGAATAACACTTTGACTATCAAGAAATAAAACATATTTGTCTTGAACAAGCCCAAGCTCCTTCAAAAATTTCTTTAACCATTAAAAATCTTTGCAAGCTTTAGTAATGATAATGAATTGTCTCTGTAGTAGACAATTCTACACACTTTTGCAATCTGGCCCGCCAAGCCACAACTCTCCCTAAAAATTTAATCATGTAGCCCAAGGTGAACTTTTCAGAATCAATTTTTTCCAGCCATATGAGAGTCAGAATACCCTTATAAGTTAAGCTTATCTCCTCCAAAACAAAGTCTCACACAAGTAGTGTCGCGAAGATACCTTAAAACTCATTTTATAACATTTCAATGCTCCCTACTTGGAATTGACAAAAACCTACTAACTGTACCAATAACTTGTGTTATATTTGGTCTTGCACACACCATTGAATACATCAAACTACCCATAACAGACACACAAGGAATACGTTTCATATCAAAAGTTTCATCTTCACTTGAAGGACTTTGATTAAAACTCAACTTGAAATGAGTAGCAAGAGGAATGCTTACCGCCTTATAACTTTCCATTTCGAACCTTTGCAACACTACTTTAATATAATTCTATTGTAACATCCAATGTTTCTTCTCCTTTCTTTAACACAAAATTCTAACGTCAAGAATCTATTTAGCTGCTCCTATGTCTTTCATGGTAAATAACTCGCCAACCGCTTCTTTAACCTATCAATGTTAGAAATATTTCCCCAATAATAAACATATCATTAATATATAACAACATGATAATGAAGTCACAGTTATAAAATTATATAACAAAGGCATAATGATCTCAAGTAGTCTTATGGTATCCTTGATTACACATAACATACTCAAACTTCTTGTACCACTGCCTTGAAGCTTGCTTCAACCCATATAAACTCTTTCTCAATCTACACACATGATCTTATTTTACTTTAACATTAAAACCATTAGGTTGTTTCATGTAGATCTATTCCTCCAAATAACCATGAAGGAAAATTGTTTTCACATCCATTTGCTCATCCTCTAAATTAAGAGTAGAAACAAAACTCAACACATTCAGATTGATGATATCTTTACAACATGTGAGAAAATCTCATTAAATCAACACCCTTTCTTTGACGCAGACCTTTCACCACTAATCTAGATTTATACCTTGGAGACTTAGAGTTGCTTTCATGTTTAACTCTGTAAACTCACCTGTTTTCAAAATCATTTTTTTGCCTTTAGGTAACTTCATTAAATCATAAGTGTGATTATCATGCAATGATTTCATTTCATCATGCATTACATCTAACCACTTTTGATCAGGTTCACCCTTATTAGTCAATATTACATACCCATCATAATTATACCTTGTAGAAGGTCTTCTCTGTCTATTAGACCTTCTAGGTTGAGCTTGAGATGATTACGGAGCTTCACCAAGATTCTAATCATGCGACATATCATTCTCCTCTTCATCATCATTAGTTAGAATATGTACCTCATCTCTAACTTGTTAGTCATCAACATAAACACGTGGATCACCATTCTGATCATCACCACCAATAGTATCCAAATTATAAACATGTAACCGAACTAGATCAATATTAGACAAACTATTATCTTTCTTGGGTGCAGTTTTCTCTATCTTATCAATGTCTTCAATAATTTGGTCTTCCATGAACACATTAACGCTTATGATAAGCTTCTTCCCTACAGAATCATACAACATGTAATCAAACTCATCTTGCCCATAGTCGATGAAGATACATTGTTTTGACTTTGCATCCAACTTGAATCTTTCATCATTTGGAATATGCACAAAAGATTTACAACAAAAGACTCTCAAATGACCATACTTGAAATTCTTTGCAAACCAAATTTTTTCTAGAACCCACTGTTCAAATCAATAATATAAGTGATATTAAGAACATTCACCGCCGTATAAAATGCTTCACCCCAATATGATTAGGAAAATTAGCTTTAGAGATCATACACCTAAGCTTCTCAATTAGTGTTCTATTTATCCTCTTTGCTAAACCATTCAATTGAGGAGTCTTAGGAGGATTCTTTTTATGTGAAATACCATGCTACTTGAAATAGGAATTAAATGGTCCATAATACTCATCACCATTGTCAGAACGAACACATTTCAACTTTTTTCCTATCCTCCTCTCAACCAAATCATTGAATTTCTTGAACTTTTTCTACACTTGATCTTTTATCTTCAAAGCATAAGCCCACAATTTCCTATAAAAATCATCAATAAAGGTAACAAAATAAAGTGGTCCACTAAAGGATTTTACCTTTAATGAACCACAAATATCAGAATGTACTAATTGAAGCAACTTTGAATTCCTTGAGAGAGGGTGTCTCTTGAAGGATACAATATCATGTTTTCCAGCTACGCAATGAGAACACATCTCAAAATATGCATTCTTTAATCCTGGAAGAACATATTTTTTGCCCAAAACATTTAGTCCCTTTTCACTAATATGACTAAGTATCTGGTGCCACAAAAATACTTCCATGTCAATAGAATTCACACAGTCTTTAACAACCAAGTCGTTTGTCCTATACATTTTTGAAAGCTTCTCCCCTTTAGCCACAACCAAGTTAACTTTGTTGAGTTTCCACTTTCTATAACAAAATTAATTTTTGAACCACAATCATCAAGCATATTCATAGAGGTCAAATTAAAGTGCACACCTGGAGAATGTTTGACACCTCTAAGCAACAATTGCATTCCCATGTTGGTTTGCAAGCAAACATCACAAATACTAAATACCTTAGATAAACCATCATTTTCCATCTTCAATACTCCAAAGTCACCATAAGTATTAGATGTGAAGAACTCTTTCCTGGTGTAACATGCAATGTAACACCATTGTCAACTATCCACATGCTCTCGTCTAATACGAGATTAACAGATTCATGATCACATAGAATAAAAAGATCATCAATAGTAGCACTAGTAACACGACCATCATCATGATCTCTTTGTTTAGACTTATCCTTATTGGCTTTGTAATACCTTTTCCAATACTTTTGTACGTGTCCAAGCTTTTGACAATAATGATAGTCCAAATTCTTGTATCAGACTTTAAACTTGCTTATACTATTCTTTCTACCACCATTCGATTCTTTTTTCTCACTTCTCCACTATTTTTAATGACAAGCACCCCAAATTGAGATGAAAAACCTTGTGCCTTCCTTTTCATCTCCTTATTAAGAATATCGCTCTTAGCCATTTCCAAAGAAACAACATCTCTAGGAGCAGAGCTTGTGATAGAAACCCAAAACGTCTCACAAGACTCTAGTAAAGATAACAATAGAAATATTCTCAAAAGTTCATCAACAAATTTGATACCCATTCCCGACATCTGATAAAGGAGCCCTTGAAATTCACTCATGTGATATGAAATTGAAGTTCCCTCCTTATACTTCAAACTTATGAAGCTATTCAACAAGAAAAATTTATTATTCCTTGTTTTATAGGCATACAAGGGCTCTATCTTCTATCATAAAGTTTTTTCATGTGTTTTATTAGAAATACAATTATAAATATTGCCTTCTACATAATGCAAAATAAAACCACATATTGTAGATGTTTAAACCCTCATTCTTCATCAGACACAAAATTAGGCTTTATGGAACTAAAAATTGTAAATATAATTTATTCACAAATAGTAAGTCTTTCATCTTTCCCTTCCATAAATTGTAATTAGAACCATTCAACAATACCCATTTTCATATTTATATTTGACTCTATTATTCAAACAAGTAAAATAACCATTAACAAAGAGCTCTGATGCCACTCTGATGGAAATTATATGCAACAACAAACCAATATGCAACAAAATTAAAATTACCCAAACTTGAAAGAACCTATGAGGATTAAAATCAAATATATGGCAACAAATCAAACAAATACATGCATAAGAGAATACCAATATTTCAACTTGGAAAACCTTAATGTGAGAGTAAAAAACCACGGGCCGTCCATACCAAAGAAATAGTTCCACTATAATCAAATAAGGGTACAAGAAAGTCTCAAAGTGATTCACAAAGTATTTTTAACAATAGAAAAATCACAAAGTGAACTAGCTTACAAATAATAAACAAGAAGCTGAAAAATACACAAATCTAAAGCTTTAATGTGAAACAATTATCTCTCATCTCAAACTTTATTTTGAATATCCAAATGTTCAAAAAGTATACACAAGTGTTGCGAACCCGCCTTCCAAAAATGATCCCGATCCAACGGTTAACGAATTTGAAATCACTGATTTATTGAGATTGTTGTAGAAAAACGAGAATTGATTTCTCTCGTCTTTTTTCTCTTTTGAAGCTGATTTTTCTACTCTCTCTCTATCCTAATTTAAGCTCTCTACTTAATATAAGTGAGACACAAATGTGCTAATATATTTGAGTCTTTTTCAACATAGAAAGGGAACTGAAACCCAAGATTATTTTCTATCTTAATTAACAAAATTAGTACTGCCATTTAACATAAAGCCTGTTTTTTTCTTCAAAACTCTCATTTGCAACCCTTGCTTGAATGAATCTATTTTCCACACATCCAACCATCACCATGTGATGGATAATGACGTCGTAGCCTCCTTCATAAAAATTGTCACCAAATAAGAAGTCATTTATATCTTAAACTTAATGAGGCCTTTCAAATCTCCTAGCTATGTCAATTTCAATGCATCCATAAGATCTACTCTACCTGGAATTTCAATCCAACCAAATAATGTATGGACCATATAAGAAAAGAGAAGAGTGAAACAAGGGTTTCAAGCTAAGTACTTGACGACTAGTGTGTTGATCACTATAGAGTTATGTTATGTTTTTAACTGTAGCATGAATAAAGAAGTGTGAGACACCCTTAAGGAAATCTATGAAGTTCCAACTGAAATGGAAATGTAAAATAAAAGTATACAAGAAAAAAATAGACCAAGTACAAGAACATAATGGTTTTCAAATATTGAAATTAATCTCAAAAACTTTGCTTCTAACAATTATTTAAGATTCAAGAATTGGTACTAGAAACCTAATTCAGTACTTGAATCCAAACATAAAAATGTTTTTGATGAATTTCAGAAAATATCAAACAAAAATGAAATTATCATAAAGCTTAGAGAATTAATTCAATTACTTAAGGATGAAGAAAAAAATTCAATTACATCCAATGAATCTTTATCATCATCTAAAGAATCATCTTCATCATAAGAAGTTTTTAAGAGATACTCACCAAAAGTATCATATGAAAGAATAATCACTATATATATGAAGGATATTTTAAAGAGTCATCATCAGAAAAATTGTACGGTGAATCATTATATCATGAGTTCATTCAAACATACAAATTTTTTATAGCATTACATGAAAAACCTCTAACAACATGTGTAGAATCAATTGAAGAAATATCTTCATTTTCCAAAGCTTTATCCAAAAATTAATCGGATGACTCAAGTGAAGCATCTTCTGTAAGATAAAATAAAGGATCATATGAAGAGGTAAGATTTTTCCTTAAAGCTACTTATTAAGAGGAAGATAATGAGGTAACTACTCTATCCTACAAACAAATGATTTCTTAAAGAATAAGGGTGTCGAGTATATAAAGATAAATTGGAAGAACTGATTGAGGTCAGAGACAAGTTGATCGCGAATATTGTTTTAACTCTAGAATTGTCAAAGACGAAACTGGTGGGGGTAAAATAATTGGGGGACTTAAATCCAATTTTTTTTAAAACTTTCACCATTGATAATTTGCCAAACAACGATTGGAGGAAAAAAATCATAAATTTCCTGAAGGATCCAACCAGAACAACATATAAAAAAATCAGATACAGGGCGTTAAGCTACATAATCATGGGCAAAAAATTGTTCAAAAAGACTCCTGAAGGAGTTTTGCTTAAATTCCATAGTGAAAGTGAAACCTACCTAGCAATATTTAGTGCACATAGTGGATCATGTTCCTCTCATCAGACAGGCCACAAAGTGAAGTGGTTATCATTTTGACAAGGAGTCTACTGGCCGACCATGTTGAAAGATTGTATAAAATTTACCAAGGGATGCCAAAAATGTCAAAAGCACACATGTATTCAACATGTCATATCTAGTGAGTTCATGTAATAATAAAACCTTGACCAATCAGAGTGGGGCCTTAGATTTGATAGGTGAGATTAGTCCGACACTCTCTAAGTCTCACATGTATATTTAGGTAGACATAGATTACTATACGAAGTGGCACCTTTGGTAAATGTCGACCAAGATGTGGTGATTAATTTCATCCAGAGTAACATAGTATCTAGATCCGGGATCCCTAAAACCATAACCACAGATCAATGATCGGTCTTTACCGGACAAAAGATGGTTGAGATTACCTTAGGACCAAGGATCAAATTGTTGACTTCTACCCATTATTATGCTCAAGCAAACTGTGAGGTCGAGGCTGCAAACAATGTTATAATTAGTCTGATTAAAAAACATGTAGGTCAAAAGCCAAAGAATTGGTATAAGACGTTAGACCAAGCACCTTGGGCTTATCGAACGTCCCTTAAGGAGCCAACTAATGCCACACCTTTTAGGCTAGCTTTTGGGCATGGCACAATGTTGCTTGCAGAAATACATTTGCATTTAGTGAGAATTCAAAGGCAAGGATAAATCCTTGTAGATCATTATTGGAGAGTAATGATGGATGAACTAGTTGACCTAGACAAGGAAAGGATAACAACTTTAGATGTTTTAATTAGACAAAAAGTGTGTAGATAAAGCCTATAATAAGAAGGTCAAGTCAAAAGTATTTTCAGTCGAAGATTATGTATGGAAAGTAATATTACCTATGGATCGAAGAGACAAAACCATAAGGAAATGGTCTCCAAATTGGGAAGGACCATTTATAATTAATCATTATTTTCAAATAATGTCTTTGAAACTTAGGAGTTAAGTTATGAAGGTCGACTATTACGAGTAAATGGAAAAAATTAAAAATGTATAAGCCTATGTTGCAAGAAGTAAAGATGTCGACATGAAATGCAAAACAGGGTAGCCAAAATGGTATTAATAATGCCAAAATATGACAGGCCTTACAAAAGCTTAAAAGTGAATTATACAAATAAACAAAATACAAATAACATTTGAAAGTCTAGGTACCAACAGTGGATGTTACCACGAATGTTATAACATTCACAATAACATAGACTACTGAACTACTAAAACAGACTGTAAAGGAAAGCAGTAAATAACACAGTAATTGTTCACCCAGTTCAGTGTCAACAACACTTACATCTGAGGGCTACCAAGCCAGGGAGGAAATTCAATATTAGTAGAATTAATTCAGAGTCAAACACCCAGCTTGCACTCTTCACTTAAGACCTACCCAATGACACTTTAGCCTAGAGACCTCTAGACCTGAGTTTACCCACTCACTCCCCCTCAATCACCTCAGTGATATTAATACACAATTACTAAAGAGATTGAAGGTGAGAAAAATACTTAGAAGGGGGGGTTGAATAAGTATGACAAATAATCAATGATTCAAACACAGTTATTTTTATCCTGGTTCGTTGAACTCAACTACTCCAGTCCACCCTCTCAAGAGTGATTTGCCTTTCTCAGTCAAGGACTTAATCCACTATTTAATCAAATATATTACAATAGTAACACCTAAGAACAACTGTTCTTAGTCTTCTCAAGAGCTACTGATCCCAACTGGATCCTCTTAAGGAAACCTTTTACAATCAATGTAAAACTATTACAAGAGTAAGAATGCTTCTAAAAAAGCTATTATCACAACTGTGATATTTCTCTTAAGTTTAAGAACAATGTTACAGCAAATAGAATATAAGAGCTTTTGAGAGATTTGCTTTGAGTGATTTTTGCTAGTCGTTCATTTTTTGAAGAAGATGGAGTGGACTTCTTTATATAGGCACTTAGATCCATGAAGTCTTCTCAACATTGGAGGCTGTGCTAAAAAAGCCTGGAGCCTTTTTTCTTTACGTTGGAGGCTGTGCTGAAAAAGCCTGGTGCCTTTTGTCTTCTCATTGCAGAAACTTTCCTAAGAATGGAATGCACAGATAAAGCCTTTTTGTCTGTGTTCTTGTGTCTAGCATAAAAGAGGAAAGAGTTGTTGAGACATGCCAATGAATATATTCAAATCTTCTTCACTAAGTAAGTTCAGCTATTAACATCAGAGTCTGGATCTTCAGAATCTCCAGAGTAGAAATCTTCTGGATCTTCAGAGTCTTGGGATGTTATTCAGAATATGTTGAATCAGAGTATATGCAGCTTGTGTGCTTGAGCGTGTAGTTATATTAGAGCAGAGTCTTCTATATCGGATTCTCAATACTTATGCAGCGCAGTATCTTCAGAGTCTTCTATTCTTTAGAGGCTTCTGCTTCAGAATCTTCAGTAGACAACACTCAGATTCTTCTGGAGGCAGCGTTCAGATCTTCATTTAAGATGCTCTTGAACCTTTGAAGCCTTTCATAATATCATTGTTCAGATCAAAATTTGCTCTTTAAGAATATTTTCTTTAATACCTATAGCAAACAGTCTAGAACAAATTTAGAAAATATAATTCTTGAATACAAAATTCATAAGTGTTATCATCAAAACATAGAGATATTACTAAGAAACAATCTGTGTTCTTACAATCTCCCCCGTTTTGATGATGACAAAACATGAGAAATTTTGTTTAATAAAAAGTATGAATTATAACTCCCCCTGAGATTAACAATCTCCCCCTGAAATAAATACTCTAATAGAAGAAAACACTTCCCTTTTTGATTAAGTATATTTCAGATTCAGAGCCTGATGCAAGAGGTTTGACTTTCAGAATCAAATCTTGATGCCAGATAATTATGACTTCCTTCAGTCAGAGCGCCTGGTTATCATCTTGCTTGAATTATCTTTCAGAGTAAAGGTATCAGAGTAAGATATCAGCGTTGATTGAATACTCAAATTTGCTTTGGAAGATTAGGTTCTGGTTGGAAAAGTCTCAGGGTAACTTCAATGAATGATGTCAGATATATCAATGTAATCTGAAAGACTTAAATTCAAAGTAAGTTAATAAAATGTCTGACTTTCAGTTTTAGTAATTGCTTATAGTTTGAACAATCAGATTCTCTTTTTCTCCCCCTTTTTGTCAAAATCAAAAAGATTTTTAAAGACATAAAGATACAGAAGAAAAGAGGCATATAGAAGCAAAAACATCAACTGTCATTTAATCATATCAGAGTTCACAATCAAACAGAGTCACACAAAGGAACAAATAGATGTCAAAAAGCATAACAACACACTAAGAAAACAACAGAAGCAATGACATGTGCAAAAATATCAAATAAAATTAAGTCTGGCGTGAGGCAATAAGGGTCAGAAGCTCTGTCATTTTTGCCGTTGACTCTTCTTGCTTAGACATCCAGGTCTTGATCTCATCAGTTGTCTTCTCTTGCTTTATCATCCAATCTTTTATTTCCTTGACATCATTCACAAGCTCTGTGACTACAGATGAAGAAGTAGCAGATGCAGTAGCAACAGTGTTCTCTTCAGACTGGTTCTCTTCAGAAGCTTGTTCAACCAATTCAGATGCAGGAACCTCTGGAGGAGCAGCTTCCAGAAGCAACACAGGAGGAGGAGGAGGAATGTTCATCAGAGTTATCTTGATTAACTCTGCAAACTGAGTCTTTGCAAGCTTAGAACATTTAGCTCTAACTTTTAAAGCAGCTTTGTTGAACATCCAGATGAAACGCTTCCAAGCAGCATTTGAAACAGCCGGATCCAAACTTGACAAGCACACTTCCTTAACACGAGCATACTCAGAGTCTATCTCCTTCTTGAATATTTCAAACATAGTATTAACACATGATCCTAGATCTGACTATTCAGACTGTTCAGAGGGTTTAGGATTAGGAGTGTTAACAAGAGTAGATTCAGATGGTGTATGTTCAGATGGTTGTTGTTGAGGTGGTGTTGGTTGAGATGTTTGGGTGTCAGACTGAGGGAGTTCAGTTGGTTGAGGAATGGTTTGTGTTTCAGATAGATGGGTTTCAGATGGTTGAGGGATGGTTTGGGTTTCAGATGGTTGAGTTTCAGATGGTTGAGGGATGGTTTTCTGAGGTGGGGAGTTGGGTGGAGTATGAAACATAGAAATGTTAACATGTTCCTTCATAGCAATGTCAGAACGTGCTTGTTTGAGAGATTCTGGTTCAAAATCAGATGAATTAGATGATTCACAATCAGAAGATTCTTCTGAGTGAATAGACGTTGAAGAAATGTTAATGGATTGATTAAGGGGTTGGATATCCAGAATATCTTCAGAAAGATTTGGATCTTCTGGAAGGTCTGGTTGTGCAGAGTGTTCAGATTGAGCAGTCTCTGGTTGGTTTGGTTCTGAGATGATTATATCTGGTTAGAGAATTTCTGGTTGTAGAATATTTGGTTGTGGAATTTTTGGTTGTGGAATTTATGGTGAAGTAGGTTGAGGTGGTTTAGATGTAGTATTAGGTTGGGGTTCAGAGGGAATTGGTACAGAAGATGGTTGTGAATGTACTGGGGGAGATGAAGGTGGTTCAGATGAAAGGTTTGCAGATGGTTAGGGTTTAGAAGTTCTATGTCTAAGGGTTGGAGAGAGTTGAGGTGATGAAAGGGGTGAATGAACAGCAGGGGTAGGATCAGATGTTAATACCTGATGAATAGTGTCTCTTATCTCTTCCAGAGTAGCATCTCTAGAATTGATTCTGGCTTTCTTTACTCCTTTCTTCTTCTTCCTTGGAACTTCAGATTCTTTCCTTTTCTTCTGAACAAAGCCTTCTTCAGCTTTTCTCTTACTACGCCTTTCCTTCATCAGATTGGGCAGTTCTTCTCCTTGTTTCTGAACAAGGTTAGCAGGTAGAGGAATTCCATTCTTCAGACAATCTGCAATGTAAGCCCAGACAATACCTTTTGGTTCATCTGTGCTGAACATTGGAAAATCTTCTATTGGTATTCTTCTTCCATTTACCTCCTCAGAGTTTATCTTCTTTAGTTTACCATTCAGTTCTGAAATGATCTTCATTCTTTTCAGAGTGAGTCCGTTTATCTCAGATCCAATGATGTATGACAGATCCTCTGTTATTTTTGCATCTGTCAAATGCTTCACCAACTTGTTTTCTATAAGGATGTCTGAAATAAGTCTTCCCAGAGGTATCCAAGTTCTAACTTTCCCAGCTTTAGCTCTGACCTCTTCTCTAGTCTCTTTGACATGAGTCAGAAGATCACTGAAAATCAGATAGGGCAGATCCGCCTTAATATTCTTGCTGATGCAGTACATGAAGTACAAATGCTCTAAACTCACATAGTCTGGTGAGTTGGTTGACTTTCTGTGAAAGATTGTACTCATAAATATCTTCGCCCAGATCCTATAGATAGGTTTTAGATCTTTAACCTTGCTTGTTGGTGTTCCAGATACAGTAATCTCTTCATACACCTTAGCCATATCAATACGTGAAGAGGCTAGGTTTGTAACACCATCAAATTCTTTATAACTAAACAGCAGCCTGATCAGTTTCTCAGTAATCACTATCTCCTTCCCAAGGACAGATGAGTGAATGAACTTAGGACCAGCATGAGCGTGAATCCAGAATTCCTTCACAAGAGTTGGGTACACAGGACCCATCAGTCTATCAAAATACTTCTCCCAGCCTTGAGCTTTAATGGCAGTTGTTAGGTCAAACCCATTTTCTTCTATTGATTCAAGATCAATGAAACTCTCGCACAGAACCTCAAGATCCACAATTGGAGTAAATAGAGTGCGTACTGGTTTCTTGTACATTATATTGTTGTTGGAGATTTCAGCAGCATTTGATGAAGAAGCCATTGATGAAGATGAAGATTTTGATTTGGGTTTAGGGTTTTGGTAGAGGTTGAAGAGTAAGCAAAAATGCATAAGTGTAGTGAGTGTGAAAAGTGTGAAAATAGTGTGATAGGTGGTATTTATAGAAAACCAAAAAATCAAACATTGGGCACATCAATAGACACATACGCACGTTTACACATAGCATTTAATGAAAATAATCATTTCAATTTAAAGATATGACAAATGGGGGGAAATCCAAGAAAAATGAGATTTTCAAAGCAGTACCTCAAACGTCAATTCAGTAGAGCACTCAATCTTTTCAGATTCTGAGTGACACATGTTTGCTTTGTATGTGCATCTGATGTCTCTCAAGAAATGAAACGTTTCCAACGTTCAGATCTTCTGAGTTTGTTAGTTCAGAGTTTCACACAAATAAATCAATCAAAGATAAATGAACAAATAATCAGATGAAATACTTCAGATCTTTAAACATTTTGCATCTGATAAGTTGCCTCTGATAAATATTACTCTGGACAAAAATCCATACAAATATTTTTCAGAATGAACTTAAACCTATCTTCAGCAAGGGGTTTTGTGAAAATATCAGCCCATTGATGATCTGTATCAACAAAAGCTAGATTTATTACACCCTTCTGAACATAGTCTCTGATGAAGTGATGTTTAATTTCTATATGTTTAGCCTTAGAGTGTAAGATTGGATTTTTTGACAAACATATAGCAGAAGTATTATCACAGAAGATAGAAAGATTACTCTCATAGATCTGATAGTCTTCTAGCTGACTCTTCATCCAGAGCATCTGAGTACAACATCCAGCAGCAACAATGTATTCTTCCTCTGTAGTTGATAGTGCAATAGTGGGTTGCTTCTTGCTGTACCATGAGATCAGATGACTTCCAAGAAACTGACAGCTTCCAAAAGTGCTTTTACGTTCAACTCTGTCTCCAGCATAATCAGCATCACAGAATCCCACTAATGAAAATTCATCAAATCTTCTGTAACACAGACCCATGTTAGTAGTACCTTTCAGATACATTAGAATCCTCTTAACAGCTGTTAAGTGTGACTCTCTAGGATCTGATTGGAATCTTGCACATAAGCAGACACTAAACAGAATATCAGGTCTAGAAGCAGTCAAGTATAGAAGAGATCCTATCATACCTCTATAGAGTTTCTGATCTACCTTCTTACTTACCTCTTCCTTACCTAGAGTGCTTGTAGGGTGCATTGGAGTCTTTGCCATCTTACTGTCAACCATGTTGAACTTCTTCAGAAGCTCTTTAACATATTTGGTCTGATGTATGTAGGTGCACTCTGGAGTCTGGTTGACTTGGATTCCCAAAAAGAATCTCAATTCTCCCATCATGCTCATTTCAAACTCTGCCTGCATACATTTAGCAAACTCCTTTCCAAGCATAATATTTGTTGATCCAAAAATAATATCATCTACATATATTTGACAAATCAACAGATCTTTCTTAAGAGTTTTACAGAATAAAGTTGTATCCACTTTTCCTCTGATAAAATTTTTCTTCAGAAGGAAATTGCTCAACCTCTCATACCAAGCTCTGGGAGCTTGTTTTAAGCCATAAAGAGATTTCTTTAGTTTAAAAACATGATCTGGAAAGTTTTCACTTTCAAAACCAGGAGGTTGGTGGACATATACTTCCTCTTCTATAATTCCATTAAGAAAGACACTTTTAACATCCATCTGATATAGAGTGATGCTATTATGTGCAGCAAATGAAATAAGAAGGCGTATAGATTCTAACCTTGCCACTGGAGCATAAGTTTCAGTGTAATCAATACCTTCTTGTTGACTGTAACCTTGAGCAACCAGCCTTGCCTTATTCCTTTCAACTTCTCCCTTTTCATTCAACTTATTCCTGAAGACCCATTTTGTTCCAATAACGTTGAATCCTTTAGGTCTAGGAACCAGATCCCAAAATTCATTTCTGGTGAATTGATTTAGCTCTTCTTGCATGGCAATAATCCATTCATTATCTTTCAGAGCCTCATCCACAGATGTTGGTTCAATTATTGACACTAAGCCAAACAATGAAGATTCAGATGTTTTGAGATAGGATCTTGTCCTGATTGGATCATCTTTCTTTCCAATAATCACATCTTCTGGGTGAGATGCCTTGATTCTGGAAGAAGATCCTCTGGCATTTGATCTTTCAGAAATGTGTAAGTTGTCCAATTGAGAAGATAAGGGAATAATATCTGAAGTTGCTTCAGATTCCTTCTCTTTAGCCTTTTCTGCCTCTGAGCCTTAAGAGTCTGTGAGAATCACTTCTCTATCTGCAGAACTTTCAAACTGCTTTGGCTTTTCAGAGCCAAGCTTATCATCAAATCTTACATGAATAGATTCTTCCACAATCTGTGTTTCAGTATTGAATACTCTGTAGCCTTTAGAGCGTTCAGAATAACCAAGCATGAAACACTTCTATGCTTTGGAATCAAACTTGTTAAGATTCTCTTTAGTGTTAAGTACATAACAAGTACATCCAAAAGGATGAAAATATGAAATGTTAGGCTTTCTGTTCTTCCACAATTCATAGGGAGTCTTTTTTAGAAGAGGTCTTACAGACACTCTGTTCTGAATGTAACAAGCTGTGTTAATTGCTTCTGCCCAAAAGTGTTTTGCCAGATTTGTCTCATTGATCATGGTTCTGGCCATTTCTTGCAAAGTTCTGTTTTTCCTCTCTACAACCCCATTTTGTTGTGGAGTTCTAGGACAGGAGAAATCATGAGCAATGCCATTTTCAGAAAAATATTTTTCAAAATGTTTATTTTCAAATTCGCCACCATGATCACTTCTGACTTTTATAATTTTGAAATCTTTTTCATTCTGGACTTGCTTGCAGAAGTCAAAGAACACAGAATGTGACTCATCCTTGTGTTTTAAGAACTTTACCCATGTCCATCTACTATAGTCATCAATAATGACTAATCCATACTTCTTGCCTCTGATGGATGCAATTTTCACTGGCCCAAACAGATCAATATGAAGTAATTCTAGTGGTATGGAAGTAGAAACAACATTTTTTGATTTAAAAGATGATTTTGAAAACTTCCCTTTTTGGCATGCTTCACAAAGAGCATCTGAGGTGAACTTCAGATTAGGAAGTCCTCTGACAAGATTAAGTTTATTAATCTGAGATATACGCCTCATATTAATATGGCCCAATCTTCTGTGCCAGACCCATTGCTCTTCATTAACATACAAGAGGCATTTAACATTCTGAACTTTAAGTTCTGAAAGATTTATTTTATAAATGTTGTTTTTCCTCTTACCACTAAATAGGATAGAGCCATCCTTTTGACTAATAGCTTTACAACATTTTTTATTAAAGGTAATATCATAACCATTGTTACTTAATTGACTTATGGACAATAAGTTATGATTTAAGCCTTCAACAAGTAAAACATTAGTTATAGAGGGAAGTTTACCATTTCCAATAGTTCCAGATCCAATGATCTTGCCTTTCTGGTTCCCTCCAAACTTCACGTCACCTCCAGATCTAAGTTCCAGGCTTTGGAACATAGACCTTTCTCCTGTCATGTGTCGTGAGCATCCAGAGTCCAGGTACCATGACTGGCGTCCTGACCTTGCTGCTAAGAACATCTGCAACAGGGATTATTTTGCTCTTAGGTACCCAGATCTTCTTGGGTCCTTTAGGGTTAGTTGGTTTGTAGGTTTGTCTAAACTTCTGTTTTTCAACATAATGTTTATTCTGACTTGCCTTGGGTTTAAACACATAAGTATTCTTCTCAGAGCTTGTGTGTTTAATGTCATTTAAGTGACTTAACTTAAATTGAGAGTACAGAGGTGTCTTCTTGATGAAGAGTTTATCAACAGATTTTAGATTACTTCCAGAGGAAGATTCATATCCAATACCTCTTCTGTTGTTCCCACTAACACCATAGATCATAGAAGCCATCTTGCTTCTGTCTATGCTCTTAGTAGGGAATCTCTGAAAGCTAGACTCATATTTTTCTAAAATGTTTTCACATGACTTAGTCTCAGATTCAGATTCTTGTTGAGCTATTTCAAAGTCATTTTTGATTTTCAGATTAATTTCTTTTTGCTCAACAAGTTCTGTCTTCAGAAGATCAATCTCAGATTCAAGACTGCTTTTCAGCTTCTTGTATTTGAGTTTAATATTGTTATAGCTTTTCAGAATTTCTAATAATACTTTGATAAGTTCTTCTTTAGTAAGTTTAGCCATTACCTCTTTAGCGTCATCATCAGATTCAGAATCAGATTCAGATCCTGAAGTTCCTTCCTCCTGATCTTCTATGCTGGCCATAAGTGCAACATTAGCACATTCTTCTTCTGATTCAGAAGATGATTCAGATTCATCTGAGTCATCCCATGTTGCCAACAAAACCTTTTTCTTTTTGTCAAACTTCTTCTTGGGTTTTTCTCTTTGAAGTTTGGGGCAATCATTCTTGTAATGCCCAGGTTCTTTGCACTCATAGCATACAACTTCTTTCTTGCCAGATCTTCTGTGCCCAGAAGATTCCTTTCTATGATCAGATTTTCTGAAGTTGTTGAACTTCTTTCCCTTGTGCTTCCAGAGTTTGTTGATCCTTCTGGACAACATGGATAATTCATCTTCTTCTTCAGAAGAAGATTCTTCATAGCTTTCTTCAATAACCTGCAAAGCTTTAGCAGATTTATTAGATTTTAAAGCAATAGATTTACCTTTCTCTTTCTTTTGAGGTTCATCTTCCTCAAGCTCAATTTCATGGCTCCTCAATGAGCTGATGAGTTCTTCTAAGGAAATCTTGTTCAGATCTTTAGCCATCTTCAAGGCAGTCATCATTGGTCTCCATCTGGTAGGTAGACTTCTGATGATTTTCTTTACATGATCTGATATGGAGTATCCCTTGTCCAGGACCTTTAGACCAGCTGTGAGGATCTGAAATCTAGAAAACATAGTTTCTATATTTTCAGACTCTTCCATTTTGAACGCTTCATACTTCTGTATAAGCGCCAGAGCCTTGGTCTCCTTCACTTGAGAATTTCCCTCATGAGTCATTTTAAGTGACTCAAACATTCCATGAGCTTTTTCTCTGTTAGTAATCTTTTCATACTCAGTACGAGAGATTGCATTAAACAATATTGTCCTAGCCTTATGGTGATTTTTGAAATCCTTCTTCTGGGCTTCTGTCATTGATTTTCTATCAACTTTCTTGCCATCCTCATTTGTAGGATGTTCATAGCCATCAATGACCAAGTCCCACAAATCAGTATCATACCCAAGGAAGAAACTTTCTATCCTGTCCTTCCAGTAATCAAATTTCTCTCCATCAAACATGGGAGGCTTTGTGCTGATTCTATCCCCTTCATATTTGTTACAGTTGGATGTAGAAGCATCACCCATAATGACAAACAGATATATATCAAAGTAACTTTTCTCACTGGATCTTTACTGACACGGTTAAGTGGTAGCACACGCAGAACCGGAGCTCTGATGCCAACTGAAGGTGAGAAAAATACTTAGAAGGGGGGTTGAATAAGTATGACAAATAATCAAAGATTCAAACACAATTATTTTTATCCTGGTTCGTCGAACTCAACTACTCCAGTCCACCCTCTCAATAGTGATTTGCCTTTCTCAGCCAAGGACTTAATCCACTATTTAATCAAACATATTACAATAGTAACACCTAAGAACAACTATTCTTAGTCTTCTCAAGAGCTACTGATCCCAACTGGATCCTCTTAAGGAAACCTTTTACAATCAATGTAAAACTATTACAAGAGTAAGAATGCTCCTAAAAAGCTATTATCACAACTGTGATATTTCTCTTAAGTTTAAGAACAATGTTACAGCAAATAGAATATAAGAGCTTTTGAGAGATTTGCTTTGAGTGATTTTTGCTAGTCGTTCATTTTTTGAAGAAGATGGAGTGGACTTCTTTATATAGGCACTTAGATCCATGGAGTCTTCTCAACATTGGAGGCTGTGCTAAAAAAGCCTGGAGCCTTTTGTCTTTGCGTTGGAGGCTGTGCTGAAAAAGCCTGGTGCCTTTTGTCTTCTCATTGCAGAAACTTTCCTAAGAATGGAATGCACAGATAAAGCCTTTTTGTCTGTGTTCTTGTGTCTAGCATAAAAGAGGAAAGAGTTGTTGAGACATGCCAACGGATATATTCAAATCTTCTTCACTAAGTAAGTTCAGCTATCAACATCAGAGTCTGGATCTTCAGAATCTCCAGAGTAGAGATCTTCTGGATCTTCAGAGTCTTGGGATGTTCTTCAAAATATGTTGAATCAGAGTATATGCAGCTTGTGTGCTTGAGCGTGTAGTTCTATCATAGCAGAGTCTTCTATATCGGATTCTCAATACTTATGCAGCGCAGTATCTTCAGAGTCTTCTGATGACTAAGCTTCTGAACTCTCAGAGTCTTCTATTCTTTAGAGGCTTCTGCTTCAGAATCTTCAGTAGACAGCACTCAGATTCTTCTGGAGGCAGCGTTCAGATCTTCATTTAAGATGCTCTTGAACCTTTGAAGCCTTTCATAATATCATTGTTCAGATCCAAATTTTCTCTTTAATAATATTTTCTTTAGTACCTGTAGCAAACAGTCTAGAACAAATTTAGAGTATATAATTCTTGAATACAAAATTCATAAGTGTTATCATCAAAACATAGAGATATTACTAAGAAACAATCTGTGTTCTTACAGAGATATAAAGACACACTTCAAACACACCTTGATCTTTCTTCACAGCTTTGATCAAGAGACACACACTCTTGCTTAACAGCTTTGACTGACACAATGAAAACAACAGTTTATACATACTGAACCAATGCAATTGTACAACAGACAATTGCTTGGCACACAAGTCCTAAGACACACGTGAAGAACCAAACTTCTTTACTCACATAACTCACGTGAAGAACAACCTTCTTCACTCACAAGATACACTCTATGATCTCTCTGCTAATTCCCCCATTTATTAAGGTTCATCCTCTTATTATTTATAGCAGCAGATATCCTTTGGGCCTTTGTGCAGAATTTAGTTTTACCCAAACCTCTCTTCAAGAATCTGCAGTTACCATTTAGGCCATGGACATTTTATTTCGCCAGGGCTTTTAAAATATTTCCTGACTTCCAGCTTGAGCTGCTACAAAGTTTCCTGAATTCTAGCCTGAGCTCCCTCATTCTAAATACCAGAAAACTAACACTGCGCGCCTGGTGTCATACAATTAGTGTCATAACATTCAGTATGACATCCAACTCAACTTACTGTTAGCTAACTCAACTTACCTGCATAATGTGTGTCATAACATCAGTCATGACATCCATACACACTCTAATGTTTTGCCACAAAATGCATCCAATCAAAAGCACTTACAAACTCCCCCTTTGGCAAATTTTTGGCTAAAATACTCTGTTACCATATTAGAGATTTACAAGCAGCAGAAGGCATATCATACACCTTGTCATACAGGAAAGCCACTAGCTAAACAAACTCTCAGAGTTGTCTTCATATACTCACACAGTCAACTCTCAACACAGTTAGCTCTCAACCTGTTCATAAGTCAAACATCTGTTAGTCAACACTACATATGTCACACTAATTTGAGTAACACTCTGGATTACTCCCCCTCAACCTATGTACATCCTATCAGCTGGGCACACAACCTGCAAGCAGTCCTGCAGTCACACAAAGAAACATCCAGCCTGTTCTGGATGTCAAGACATTCAGAATAACATCCTGAAGTCACATACACTCCTAAGCAGCAGCTAGAATCTCACACATGTCTAACATACATTCCTACACAACCTAGGAATTCACACAAACAACAACAACTAACAGCATCAGCTGTTGTCCCACCTGTAAGCACGTGTATTTCATATGCACACAATAACACATATGCTCATTAGCACCACCACCTGCCATTACACATTTGCAGCAACACAAGCAAGTCTTCCACCTGTTCTTACACCTGCTGTTACTACCTAACATCTCTCCCCCTTTTTAGCCACAAATTAAGATCAAAACTAATAACATAGCAAAGATCATAATAAGTAACATTATAAATGTTTTGGGTACATAACAAAACTGCTCATGAAGAGCATCACAAAATCATGCTGTTAAGAAAAACAAAATCTAACCAAACTAGAACTTCAAAACAACAACACATCTTCCTCATCAGCTCAACAACCATCAACCTAAGCCACACAATAGGCTTTCACCTTATCAACCTTCTTCTTCTTCAGCAGAGCTGAAATCAATGTCATGAGCATCGGTTGAGGCATCCTTGTCACAGTCATCAGAATCTTCACCTGTCATATCTACACCATCAACAGTATCTCTTTCAAGACTTTGAATAAATGATTCTAACTCGATCTTTCTTGCAGTTGCTGTACTAATGGTTTCTCCCAACTCCCCACATGTATCTTTCAATTATGCAATCATCATTCTTTTATAGATCTTGACCTTCTCAGCAGATGTAAACAACATATCTGGAACATGTCTTCCTTCAAACAGTTTAAAATGAAGTGACAGTTCAGGCTCCCTCTTGCTGGCAGTATCACTTGAATATAGGATCCCAGGATATTGGGTTAGAATGATTTCACAGAATAGAGAGGGAAAGGCAATTGGTAGTTTGATGGCATTGGTTGTGGAGTGTTTAACAACCTGATCAAAGATGTATAGAACAAAGTCAAAGTTAACTTTGGTACCTATGGCATGAATGATCTTGCCAAGTCCAACAACAATAGTGGAAGTATGATTGGTAGGCACCCAGTTAGTAGCCCAAATTCTATAAAGAATTGCATGCTTTACACTTAGCTGTGCTGAAGACAACTCACCTTTGGATGGCCAGGTAGTGACTTGATTTGCAGTGATCACTTTGCGCACCTGGTTGTCTGAGGCAACCAACTCCTTCTCACCACCCTTTATTCGTCACAAGTATTTGTTGATTACAGAAGGTGAGAACTGAACACATTGTCCTCTGACAAACACTTTCATGAATTCCTTGCTGTTCCTTTTTGAGATTGAGTCAGGGATATTAACAATAAACTCCTTTACCAGTCCTTCGTAGCAGTTTGAAAAACCAGTAACAGTCTTGATCAAATCTACCTTGTTGATCAGATCCATTACCTCCTTGATCTCTAAGGCATCTTTCCCCAATTCTCTCTCAAGAGCTATCCTCCTTTGGTATACATATCTCCATTTTGTCACACTGTGAATGGAATGGAATGAGATATTGTCTAGAGGAGCAGCTGGAATGGGTTTAAGAGGACTCTTACCCAATTATTTCTTGACATTGAAGATGTTAGGAACATCTCTTATAACATCACCTTCAGACTCAGAGCTACTCTCAGTAACTTTCCTTTTCTTGGAGGCAGTTGATACCTTGCTCTAAGGTTTGGAAGGCCCAACAGAAGTCCTTTTTCTTTGGTTCTTGGAAGGCTTATCTTTAAGAACAGTTTTTCCTTTCCTGGTTACTAGTTTTTTGGCTATACCAGGGGCAACATTCTTGATGAGTTCATCATCTGATGACCCATCTTCAATATTTCCCTTATTACAAGGTCCTTCATCCACGTCCTTCTTGTTTTCTGAGGTCTTGGTTTCATCATATTGGTCATCATCCAGACCTTCCTCATGTACCACATAATTAGCTATATTTTCTAGGTTCTCCGTGTTAGGGTTAGACTTAGTAGAGAAACACTCAGAGTCATCTTCATGGCTTTCATCATGACGTGGAGATGGATCTACCCTAGACAGGGGAATGGTTATCCCTTGTACTTCACAACCTTCATGGAATAGTTTGGAGACCAGTTCATCTATATACCTGTCCTCACGTGTAGAGTCCTTCATTTTGTCATTGTTGTTTATGGAGGATTCATAATTCTTACCTTTTTGCTCTGCATGTGAAGGAGCTGAAGTCTGGCCTTCACTACCTCTTCCAAAAATCATACTTAGAGGAATGACATCTATCACATCATCCAGAGAGATGCTCTTATGATGAGTAGAGTCAGGCTTGGTAGGGATGGAGGTATGATGTTGAGACATTGTAGATGACTTAGGCTATATCAGAAGGGGTTTTCTAACGAGGTTATGTGAGGCAAGGAAATAGGCGAATTGGTAGAAGCAAAAGGGGCTAGAAGGGTTTGCCTGTAGAAGTGGAGGGAATTCAATATTTTGACCAATCAGAATATGATTATTTTTCAAAATATAATTCCCTATTAATTGATAAAATTCATTATTAGATCCAGTTCTCAACTTACTTAGTGGATTTTCAACTTGAGTGGTCTTGAGATCCCTTGTATCCCTGTATGCTTCTGAGTCTCCTAGTTCCTCATATTCTTTCCCAAGGTGATGCCAATCAATATTTTTCATGGCTTTCTCTGGCTGACTTGGATTCCAATTTATGGCACTGAGATTATCACAAAACAATGTCATGACATCCTGAGTGACATTGCTCCTTGTATGCTGGTTAGCTTTAATGGACTTCATCAGATTCCAATATAACATATCTAAATTTCTATTCTGTCCATTCTTTGGGTGTCCCTTCTTGGCTTGTCTGCCAACCTGACACTTACCACATCATGTCCTACTTTTTGGAGTAGACTTTGACCTTGCTTTTACTGCTGTCTTGGAAACATTCCTTTCTAATTTTAGAGGATGTCTTCCTTTCTCCAGCCACAATTGATCCTTCTCTTCTTGGACCAAGCCATTGAGGTTACTTCTGGTCTACCATAAGTAACAATTATTTCTTGGATCTAGATCCCCTCATTACTTTCTCACCTTCTTCATTGGTGACAACACATTCACCCTTAGTGAATTTTACACTGAGACCTTGGTCATAGAGCTGACTGATACTGATCAATTATATAGTCAGTCCTTCAACCAACAAGACATCATTCAGTTTTGGAACACCAGGATAATCCAGTTTCCCAGCACCTTTGATTTCTCCTCTAGCTCAATCTCCAAAAGTTACATGCCTTAAGGAGTGAGATTTGAGGTTAATCAAAAGATCCTCAATTCCAATCATATGTCTGGAGCAGCCACTGTCAAAATACCAATCTTCTTGAGTTGGCATTCTAAGAGAAGTGTGTGCTATTAAAGCCACATTCTTAGCAACCCATTGTCTTTTCTTGTTAGGGACTTCCATCTTGGATTTTGCATGATGCTGTTTGTTGATATGAGCACCCTGTTTAAATTTGCCTTGATGAGGATGATTAGGAAATCCATGTAGCCAGAAACAAACAGATTTAATGTGTCCAAGTTTACCATAGTGGTAACACCTATACCCTTGGAATTTACTCTTGACTTGGTTCCAGTTTTTGTTTCTCTGATGTTGTGACATTGGTCGTGACATCCCCTTTGACTTCTGAGTTTCAGGTTTTGGCCTCTTAAACTTCAAGATGGGATTCTGTTTACCAACAAATCCCAGTCCAGACCTATTTCCTGATGTCTGACCACTCTGTAGAATTTCTTCAAAAGTGTCAGTCCCAGGGTTTAGCATCCTTATGGATTTTGACATTTGATCTAGATTGGATTCCAACAATCTGACCTCACTTTTGAGTGAGTCTTTTGTTGTAAGATGTTCTATCTTTTCAGCCTCTAATCCTATTATGAGCTTCTTCTGTTGCTCTCCCTGCTGATATAATTCTGTACTTCTGATGTGAAGCTTTTGATATGAGTCTGCAAGTTCATCATAAGTCAGTTCATCTTCACTTGAGTCACCCTCAGATATACAAACATTGTTAAGAATAATGACATGTTTGGCAGACTCTTCTTCTGATCCACTATCAGAATCTCCATCAGACCAAGTGACTGCTAGACCCTTCTTCTGCTTTTTAAGATATGTAGGAAATTCAGCTCTAATATGTCCATACCGTTCACATTCATGACATTGAACTCCTTTGCTTTGGCTAGAATTTTCTTCAAACTTATCCCTTCTGCTGCTTTCAGAAGAGCTATTCTTGGTGTATGGTTTAGACTTATGATTAAATATTTTGATCAGTTTGTTGAATTGTCTTCCAAGCAAGGCTATTGCTTCTGAAAAATTCTCCTCATTTTTACCATCTTCTTCTTCTTCTGAATCATCTGTAGTGTTTGAGACAAGAGCTATGTTTTTATTCTTTTTCTCCACAGCCTGATCACACATTCCCATCTCAAAGGTTTGGAGAGAACCAATGAGTTCATCCACCTTCATATTGCATATGTCTTGGGCTTCTTCAATGGCAGTGACCTTCATGGCAAACCTTTTAGGTAAAGACCTGAGAATCTTCCTTACAAGCTTCTCTTCTGACATCTTTTCTCCCAAGGCTCCTGAGGTGTTTGCTAGTTCAAGAATATTCATGTAGAATTCATGGATAGTCTCGTCCTCCTTCATCCTTAGACTTTCAAATTTGGTTGTCAACATTTGTAGTCTTGACATCTTGACTTTTGAGGTTTCCTCATGAGTAGTTTTGAGAGTGTCCAAAACCTCCTTAGCCACTTCACAATGGTGTACCAGTCTGAAGATGTTTTTGTCTATACCATTGAAGAGTGCATTCAATGCCTTAGAGTTCTTAAGGGCCAGAGCCTCTTGCTCTTTGTTCCATTCCTCTTTAGGAATTAACACAGATACTCCATCCTTGTCAGTCTTCACTGGATGTTCCCATCCTGAGTTTGCAGCTCTCCATGCCTTGCTGTCTAAAGACTTTAAGAAGGTAATCATCCTAGGTTTCCAGTAGTCATAATTTGAACCATCCAGAATTGGTGGTCTATTAGTGAATCCTATGTCTTTATCCATAGTACTAGAATTTTACTTCCCTAGATCTCACCCAGAAATAAACAAGCAGGGTGCCTCCTCTGATGCCAATTGAAATTCTAGGTACCAACAGTGGATGTTACCACAAATGTTATAACATCCACAATAACATAGACTACTGAACTACTGAAACAGACTGTAAAGGAAAACAGTAAATAACACAGTAATTGTTCACCCAGTTCAGTGTCAACAACACTTACATCTGGGGGCTACCAAGCCAGGGAGGAAATTCACTATTAGTAGAATTAATTCAGAGTCAAACACCCAGCTTGCACTCTTCACTTAAGACCTACCCAATGACACTTCAGCCTAGAGACCTCTAGACCTGATTTTACCCACTCACTCCCCCTCAATCACCTCAGTGATATTAATACACAATTACTAAAGAGATATGAAGACACACTTCAAACATACCTTGATCTTGCTTCACAGCTTTGATCAAGAGACACACACTCTTGCTTAACAGCTTTGAGTGACATGATGAACACAACAGTTTATACACACTAAACCAATGCAATTGTACATCAAACAATTGCTTGGCACACAAGTCCTAAGACACACGTGAAGAACCAAACTTCTTCACTCACATAATTCACGTGAAGAACAACCTTCTTCACTCACAAGATACACTCTATGATCTCTCTGATAATTCCCCCATTTATTAAGGTTCATCCTCTTGTTATTTATAGCAGCAGATATCCTTTGGGCCTTTGTGCAAAATTTAGGTTTACCCAAACCTCTCTTCAAGAATCTGCACTTACCATTTAGGCCAGGGACATTTTATTTCGCCAGGGCTTCTAAAATATTTCCTGACTTCCAGCTTGAGCTTCTACAAAGTTTCCTGAATTCTAGCCTGATCTCCCTCATTCTAAATACCAGAAAACTAACACTGTGCGTCTGGTGTCATACAATCAGTGTCATAACATCCAGTATGACATCTAACTCAACTTACTATTAGCTAACTCAACTTACCCTGCATAACGTGTGTCATAACATCAGTCATGACATCCATACACACTCTAATGTTTTGCCACAAATTGCAGCCAATCAAAAGCACTTACAAAATCTAACGTAAGACTTCATCTTTTCCTTTAATTCTTCGAAGCGTAGCTTTGTGCGCTTTTGTTTTCTATCAATCTGGCAGTCTATAGCCTTCAAATTTTCCACTTTGGCTTCTAGTGTTTTAGTAGCCTTAGCTTGTCCTAGGGAAGTGTTGGCAGCCCTGACATGCCTTTGATCGACATAATCCAGGTCAAAAGCCTTCAATTCCTCTCTCTCTCTCTCTCTCTCTCTCTCTCTCTCTCTCTCTCACAGCTGCCTCGAGTTTCAGCTGTAGCCAGTTCATTTAACGGGTCCAAGTTAACATGTCAGCCTCAAGGGTTGCCAATTTATTCTTTTCTTTGGAATTTTCCTTGAACTTAGCAACCAAGGTTTAAGAATAAAAAACTAAGACTTGATATTCACGCAAAATACCGGTCACTAGCTCGATGCAGCTACCACTTTCTTGTTTATGCATCATCACTTGGACAACCTGCTCAAGTAGAGATTCAAAATCTAAGACAATATCAGCAATCAGGCTTGAAACTTCAAGCTTTCTCAATTTCAAAACCAACCCTTAAATATGAAATAGGGTGATAGGATCATCTTTGATAGTCAAAAGGAGATCTATATTGACAAGTTTAGACTCTAGCTGCCCAAACCCGTCATCAAAATTGTCTAGTTGACCATGAAGTGAGTTGGAAGATAAATTAGAGAAACCTTCTAGGTTGTAGACGAGTATCTTGAAAGCTTCGACGCGGTTCTCTTGTTTATTAGTAGCTATGGAAGCATCCAAAGTGGAGGCAAACACTTTATTGACAATTTATGCAGAGCAAGCCCTTAGAGTAAGGGATGCATGCAAGTTCTCCTGGAAGCCATCATGGGCAGGAGACCCTACAAGTGGCTGAATATGGCTAGGCGCAGCAACATTGAGAGTCTTCTCGACATAAGAACCCACACGTGTTCTTGGTGGAAGGGCTGATTCTCATAAGAGCCTTTGGCATATGAACCTTATTTTGTTAGTATGAGTGAATAGGTAGAGCTGCACTTCAAATTTGTCTTTTGGATGAAGACTTAGTGGTGGGATTGTTAGCATTCACCATAGTTGATTCCAAGATCCACCACCACTTGGCCTTGCCTGGTCAATTACCCCACCATTACCAGCGTTATTGTGCAGATTTTTAGAAGGGGTAGTCGACAAAGGGGTAATGTATTTGATGCTTGAATATTTAGGGAAAATGTTAGGTTTAATTGGTTAAGGTTGAGGGCCTTCAGGGTTAGGGTCGATCAACTGCCAAAAAAAGTTTGAATTAGTATGGCTCAATATTAAAAATGAGGCGTAAAAAGGTAAAGTTACTTGTTCAATTTTGGGTGAGGATTCAAAGGTCTTGTTTTAGCTTCTTGATTGGGTTGCTAGGAGGTGTTGCCACTCTTTTTCTTTTTATTCAGAGGTGGTAGTACACTCTCTTCAGTACCATCATCTTCGAGGATTGTTACAACCTCAATCCTTACTCTCTTCTTCTTTTTCCCGACAAAGACTTCACATTGAGTTGTGTTCACCTATAGGGGTGCAACACTGGCCTCGGCAATGCGGATGCCTACATTTGATGGTTGTGGTAGAGGAATAAGATGAGTTTGTTTGCCATGACTAATGTTGAACTCGCTCTCTTTCTGGGAAGACTAACGAGGTTTGATACTATTAGTAAAAAGACCGACAATAAAAGTCACGAGGAAAGATAAAATGAAATTTAGACAGTTTTAATAATTCCATTTTAAATTAAAGCTCCTAGAAATAAGAGACGATCATCATGGATCTGTATGGATGTTTGAGACGTGGTGTTTTGGTGTAAAGTGGCCATAATAATAATTAATTACCTTGGCGTTTCATTGAAATCACATGTATAAAATGAACACAGTGTCGAAGAGCTTCAAAAATGCCACCTTTCTACCTAGTAGGAAAATCAAGTCAATACTGCATTTGGTGAAGTACTAAGTGTTATCAGTGATGGACAAGAGTCGACAGTGATGACACATCGACTGGAGCTTCCCGACTGACATCTTGAGATGTAGTTGGGGATAATCTCAAGAGCATGTCTTGAGAATTAGTTTGAAGAAGTATCAGGAATATACTTGAGTAATTACTTGACACCATGTCGATGAAGGTCTGTTCGACAGGCTTCAAAGACTTAGAAGATTGAGGAAACCAAAGATAAAAGAGACTCAATGCTTTTAGTAACTACCTTCAACGAGCAAGCAATTACTAGTCTCTAAGAAGTTAGAGAATGTGGAATAATGGTTTCAGAAATTCCAAAGCCTTGATGACATGCCAAGATGTTGGAGAAGGAGTTGCATGTATTTGAATGACGTGTCAATTTTTGTAGATGTAAACTGTCGAAGAAAATTATTCTTACTTTAGTATATATAGCAGACTCATGTGTTGTAATAATGGTCGCAAAATTTCACATACATTCTCTATAGAGCTGGAGTACCCAAGTCAAAGAGCGAAACAATTTGTGAGCAATTATGTGAGTCTGCATCCCTTTCTCTTTGTACCTTTATTGTTTCCTTAATTGAAACATCTTTTATTCTTGTCATTTACTGCATTTCATTTAATATTGTTTATTTTAAGTTCTTTTTACTTTAGTTTAAGCATTGTTGTCTTCAAAGTTTACTTTCATAGTGTCTGCAACCAGACATTTTTAGTTACATCTTACACTTAGGTCATAGTAAACTATTTCGAGTTAATTTTATAGACTTTCAAACTTGTGATTGTTCGCTAAAAATACATGCGAACAGACATGCTCCTTTTCCCTCTTTGTTGTTGCAAAATTAGGGATGGGTGGTTCGTTGGGTACAACACCATCAACATCATCCCTCCCATTATCATCTTCATCCAACCTTCATCAACCTCTCATCAAAGTCTTCATCAAGGTCATGCATTCTCTCTTCTCCACTGTCTTCAAAGTGTATGTCATTGATAGTTTCATCACTTGATTCACTGCACTGACCATCAGTCTCATCAACCTTAAGACTTTGCTGCCCCTTATTTTTCTCTCTTAACCTCTCCGTACATGTCAACTCGCTTGTAGATGGTTTGACCTCAATATAAATTTCAACCTCACACTCATTCTTCTCAGCAAATAAAGATGACAATGTTGCATCCTCATTATTTCTAAATGGTTTAAGATCTTTTTTCCAAACTACTACCTTCTTGTTTCCACAAAATTTTCACACCATCAACACTAAACTTTGAATCCATAACTTTAATTAGATCATGAGTTTCAAAGAAAGACAAGTAATCACTATCTTGTCCATTGTATGCGTGCGCGCGCGCGCGCGCGCGCGCACACACACACACACACACACACACACATATATATATCTTCATATCTTAAGTTGTGGTCTTTTACAAAACAATCCTTAATATAAAAAACGATCTTAAACAACCCCGTCTCCTATAAATTGTACATATGCCAAGGGTTAATTTAAAAAAAAATTCACATAGCTACAACAATTCAATTAAGAAACTATCAAGTGGGCATTAAATATTAAGTCAACGTGTAATTCTAAAACTACCATCAATGTTAGCGTATTATATACCCTTTTTAAATGCAGATGAAAACCGTGGGACGTAAGAAAATGACACAATGCTAAAAAACGAAAAAGAGAAAGAGACATGTTGGACAAACCTATTTGAGAGACAAAACACACCAAAGACCACAACTTTCAAGGACTATCGTACACAACAAGTTGAGTTTGTAAACCTTCTTACACAAGGAGTTGCATCAATGGTGAGTAGGATTGTGTTATGAAGATGAAAGACGACTTTATGATTTTAGGGTTTCTGAATCGGGTTTAAAAGAAAGTCAATGAAGAGACTAAAAGTGGTAAATTATTTTAATCATAGTAAAAACCTAAATGGCATAATTATTTTTAACTAGTAATTTTCAATTTTTGGCCACCTGTACTGCCATGTCAGTTTTCTTTACTCAAATCTAACGTTAGAGACCAAAAGTTTTGACAACAAATTTTTAAAAGATGATTCTTTAATATATTTTTTAATGGAATGAAAATTAAAAGTAACTAATTTTATTGGGATTAAAAATATATATATATTAAAAAAAAGCATCAACAACAAGTACTAATAAACAAACCCCATTAGAAAAACCAGTTCCTAATTGCACCTGCCATAAAGAAGTGTCTCCTTCGAACCCTACACACGACCCTTCCATGTCTCCCCTTTCATGTTTTTTATAAGACCCTTTTATGCCTCTTATTCCCATTGTCCCACTTCCATCTCACTCACTCACTTCTCAGATTTTAGTATTTACAACCTTTCACCATTTCCTAGTGTGTCCGTGTGCTTACAAATTTTTATTCTCTTCTCCTTTTCACTTTCTCAACATGGCTTCTTCAAATGGAACTAGCTCAGCATCTGGTTCTCCTTGTGGAGCATGCAAATTCCTAAGAAGAAAATGCGCACCTGATTGCATTTTTGCACCTTACTTCTGCTCAGAACAAGGCCCTGCAAGATTTGCAGCCATTCATAAAGTTTTTGGTGCCAGCAATGTTTCTAAGCTGCTTTTGCATATACCAGCTCATGAACGTTGTGAAGCTGTTGTTACTATCGCTTATGAGGCTCAAGCTCGTATTAGAGACCCTGTTTATGGCTGTGTCTCTCACATTTTTGCCTTACAACAACAGGTACATACATCATCATTCATATAAACTATTACCGATATCAGATACTTATTCATCGCAATATAAATTATTATTGATGCCAACATGTCAGTGATTCTTAGATAGACGCTACTCACTCATGGAAATTTCTAGAGAAATTACAATTTTATATATTTTAATATATAGTGAGTTTGAAAATTATTGAGGTGATTATATATATAACAGTACTTCTGTCTTTTTCTTTAGGCTCTTGAATAGTTCAAGGGCCGGTCAAAGAATATTAATTATTGACACTAGCTATATTAAATCTCCATTAGTCAATTATTAATAAACAAACAAAGTTTTGTTGTAATCATCTAAATTAATGAATTCTATTGGAACTTCTTCTCTTTTTAATTATGCAGGTAGCATGCTTGCAGACACAACTGATTCAAGTGAAATCTCAGCTGTCACAAAACCTAGAGAATAGTAATAATAATAATCAATGGACAGAGAATAATGATCATAATGTTGTTGGCACACAACAGATGAATTATCATCCTTTTTGTCCAACTTACATGAACCCTATATCTCCTCAAAGCTCACTTGAGTCTTCAATTGATCATAGCGGAAGCATGAATGACGGAATGATGAACATGCAAGATGTACAAAGTAGTAGAGAGGATTTCTCATTTCAAGTTTGTAATAGTTCTAAGAAAAGAATGTCGTATAACAATAGTAATAGTCATGACTTGGGTGAGTTGCAAGAATTGGCTCTTAGGATGATGAGAAACTAACTAGTTGGGAGTAAAGTTAGCATAGTGTCATTTGAATTATTGAATGGTGTTCCTTGCTGTTGAGGAGATATATATGCTCTTTTTTTTATAGCTGTATATAACGAGAGTATCATCAATCACGCAATATAATCTAGGTTCTTTTTTTTTTAATCTATAGATGAAATAATACTAATTATCAGAAACTCAAATAAACAATTGAAGCAGGTTCGAATCATAATGTTCACGTTCAATCTATAAATATTGATTTTTGTCAATTGATCTAAGATTTGCATACAAAATAGTACTAGTCCACGCTATTTCTTTGTAAAACTATTAAAGAATTTAAAGTTAAGAAAATTGTTGGATTTTGATACGACTATTTAATTGACGCGTCGTCTTTGTGATTGCGTGAAAAGTTAAATCTTACATTGGAATGTAAATTGTACAATCTAAAATCCTAAGTTTGATGAGTCTAGTTAAACTAAGCATTAGGGTATTCTGTTTGTGGATTTAGTCCAAAAGAAATGAAATATTTTTGCAGTACTCATTTTAGACTAAGTTAGTAATAGATGTGGTTAACATCCAATGTAGAAAGTAATGTGGTTTTTAAAATCTGACAAATGATATAACATAGGAGCTATTGAAACCAAAATGGCATAAAGTGAGGCCTATAAAAATAGGGGTTGCCATGAATTATTAAGCATATTTTTACCTGTCAAACTTCAATAATGATGATGATGTGTACCTTTGTTTGAATTATTACTTGTCCTTCATCTTCTCACTTCTCAATTGGATATCTTTTGATTCTTTTTTCTAACAAAGCCACACGCTTAAATTCTCACAACAAAGTCTAACAATATATTCTCAAACACATATATATATATATTTTTTAAATCCTAAAATCATACACTTAAGATCTCTATTAATTGATTGTACAGATGTTTGTAAATATATCTTTACTTTTAGAATTGAAGATCACTCATCTCCATCAAACATTTCATTGGTGTTTCCATCTTTAAATTTGACTAAATTACTATTATAAACCCTAAAATCTCATACTTACAAAAAAAAAATAGAAAAATTTATATGATTTTCTAATACATATCTCTAAAGACATCTATTTAGAAAAAAGTTCTAGCATTTCTAAATGCTAAACTCTTACTTAAAAAGTACTATAACTAATTATTCAATTTTAGATACGTTATTTTAAATCTCAAAATCATACGTTTATAATTCATATTAATTTGATTGTCCAAGTGTTTGTTAATATATCTTTATTTTTAGATTTGAATACCAAACACCTCCATCAAACATTTTATCGGTGTTTAAATCTTCAGTTTTGACTAGATCACTATCATAAACCCTAAAATCCCACACTTACAAAAGATAAAAGAATTTACGTGATTTTCTGACACATGTCCTTAAAAATAACTCTTTCAAGAAAAAGTTCTAGCATTTCTAAACACTAAACTCTTATTTTAAAAAAGTACTATAACTAATTATTCAATCTTAGATACGCTATTCTAAATCTCAAAATCATACATTTATGATTTATATTAATTTAATCGTTTAAGTGTTTGTTAATATATCTTTACTTTTAGATTTAAATACTAAACACCTCCATCCAACATTTCATCTGTGTTCAGATCTTCAAGTTTGACTAAATTACTATTATAAACCCTAAAATCTCACACTTACAAAAGATAAAAGAATTTACATGATTTTTTGACACATGTCCTTAATGATAACTTTTTTAAAAAAAATTCTAGCATTTTTCTAAATGCTAAACTCTTATTTAAAAAAAATATTATAACTAATTATTCAATCTTAGACACACGCTATGCTGTTCTAAACCTCAAAATAATACATTTATAACTTATATTAATTTAAATTTAAAGAGCAAACACTTCCTTCAAACATTTCATCGGTATTCAGATCCCAAATATGACTAAAAAGAAAACGAAAAAGATTTGGTATAAGAGGCTTAATGATGGCATTTTATTCCACATGTCTTCGAGGTTATATTTTACTAGAAACGAGGAAGTGAAGTCAAAAGTGAAAAAGATGCCACATTTTCAACATTGTTCAGATCCAAATGCAATGTTCCCTTCCTTTGGGTGCATTCATGAAACATCTTTCTAGAATTTTATCTTTTGCAAAGCAACAACATGGTGAGTATCAAATGGACCCCACTTGAATTACATGTAGTTTAGTTTTACCTAATGATTTTGTATTCATACACATTAACAAAGTGTCTCCTAGATTGAATGCATAAGCTACCATCACTGTTCTCATTTAACCCCTGGCCATTCCATAATCACATCAAATTATCTTATTAAACATTGCACAATATTGCTTTCATTTGTTCACACATCTACGCATGGTGATGATCAAATAATAATTAAACCCAGAATTGTACTTTGAAGATTAACTTAATTACTTTTATGTTTTAACCGTGAAAGTGTGAAAGTGTTTTATGATTTCATTCAATTTTATCGATAGAATTAAGTGTACGCGTGCATTGTGAACACTGTGAATTATTTAAATATGGAAACATATTATTTGGTCTCGGATTTCTGCATATACAATAATAATAGTAGTTGATTATAACTTAAGTACTTCAAGGGAGACAAGAGAAGAAGATAATGAGTGTGCCATGACATAGTAATATATCTTGTTTTAACAATTCTCATTATATATGGGGACCATGCTCTAAAACTTGTAGTAAAGCACAAAGAAACTATTTAGCTAAAGAACAAGAAAAGTTAAAACATGTTCTCGAGTGGAGTTAGAATTGATTAGAAAGTGTGGATTTAGAGTTTGTTAGGTGATTCTGAGTTTCGGATACAGTGGGGAGTGAACTGATTATCAAGGTTAATAATTCAACGCTAAAGTCAGTATAAGAGTGAAAAATGGTGTTTGAATGAGAGAGAGTTTAAATACCTGTAAAGTGATACACTTTTCTTTTTAAATATGAGAAAGGATTCACAATTGCATGCGTGTGGAATGACATGAGACGTGGTCAACCGCCAGATTGATCTAAACGATTGGCAGAACACTCACATGAGGGATTACATATACGTGGGAGAAAAAAGTCTGTTTGTTATGCGCCAAATGCTTCGTTGTGTCATTATTGAGCCTTAGCTTCTTTGGGCCTTGTGGGCTGTCTGGATCAGCCACCTCTACTTATTTGGTCGGGACGACCTGCCTTACCTGTAGAGGACAGATTGATCTCAATGGCTTTGCCCTCACCTTCTTTCTAGTCTTAGTGCAAAGCTTTGTAGATCCTTTTTGCTCCAGAACCGTATGTGTTTATCGTCATGGACGTTGTGGTACTTCAACTTGAGTTGGACCGGGGACATAGGATGAAATTGCAGACAGTCCTGCAAGGGACTTCCAATAACTGGGAATCAATAATTCTGGTATCCCTTCCTCATCCTAAGGTGACCATCAACTTGATACATCCTCAAGGACGTGTTAAAGTGTTGTCAAAGACTTGTAGGCCATATCTTTCATAGGGAGACAACCTATCCTTATTTTACCCCATATTCTCAAAGATATAAATGCCACCACCAATAAGTACTCTAGAGACGTTGAAGTTGGCGATTGTGGCTGTTATGACCAAATAAAAGATCCCGGTTAGGATCCCTATCATATTCTTGTTATCTTGAAATCTGAGGAGTTTTCTTTTTGGGAACTTAGTCAAATTAGTTTCTTCCTTTTTGCTGATAGTCATCAACTCGCCGATCTCCCCCTTCGCAGTACTCTTGAACGTGTTGCTTGCCCTCGGGGTGCATATTGGGATGGAAGAGATGTATTGACATTCCCTCTTGTGCCCTTCTTTTCCCCTACTCACATCTTTGTCTTTTTCCCGACATGTAACAGCCCAATTTTCATTAATTAATTATTTATATTAATTAAATAGTTTATGAGGATTATTTAATTAGTGGGTGATTAATTAAATAAATTGATAGATGATGGAGAGAATTAGAAGAGAAAGACTTATAAGGGAAAAGTGGAAAGAAAAGGAAAAGATAGAAACATAAGAGAAAGAATAGAGAAAGAAGGAGAAAGAGAAGAAGAAGAGGAAAAAGCTTGGAAGCTCAAGAACAACTCTCAAGCTCCGATTTAATCATGGTAAGGGTGGGAAGTATCATTATTCTATCAATGTTTATGATTATGTATGAGTTTGTATGATTGGTTTGGGTTTTGGAGAGTTTCTACTCATTTTCCATTTAGTGCAGAAATGAGTTTAATCGGTAGAAATCGAGTTTAAACGGTTGGAATCTGAAATTAATGGTGTAGTTTAGTCCGGTGATATTGGGCTAAGACTACTGGAGTTGGTTTGGTGAGAATCGTTTGATTTTGGAGAGATTGGACGATTTTGGACAATTAGGGATTTCTGAGTTCGCATGTTCGCCAGGCGAGCGGTAGCGAAGCTTCACCAGGCGAAGCCCAGCGAGTGGGTAGCGAACCAAAACAGAAGCAAAAGTTAGTCTTCGCTGGCATGTTCGCCAAGCGAAGAAGGGTGGCGAAGGTTTGTCAGGCAAGGGAATTAGCAAACGATAGCGAACACTTCCAGTAGCTACTGACTTGCTTCGCCAACGAGTTCGCTAGGCGAACGAGGTAGTGAGCATTCGCTAGATGCTTCGTCAGGTGAAGGTCAACAAATGTGACAACAACTTTTCATTTATGTGTTTTCCATTCCATGATGATTCCTTTAGTTCAATTATGTTTAATTTTATTGAAATGAATAGTTTGTATACCGTTGTGGTATGTTATGCTGTGGGTAGCCTTATGGCGTGAATCCTAGATTGTGAAATCAATCCTGAATGTAGCTTTTGATATATATATATATATATATATATATATATATATATATATATATATATATATATATATATATATATATATATATATATATATATATATAATGCATTGTTTAAATTGAATAGGAATGCATGATGATTTATGATGCGGTTTGTGGCCGTTGGCATGATATTGTGGAATGCATATGTGTTGTATGCGATTTTATATGATGAATGCATGAGAACATATTGTGGATATGTGTGCATTGTTTGATAAATGTGATGATGGTTTAAAGTATGAATACTTTGATTATGTGAATATATTGTGTGTGCAATCATGTTATAATTCTTGAAGAGATGAATTATTTGAATGCATGAGATTAAGATGCGAGAACGGTCTTAAGTGTATTTTGTAGTTGATTGCATATGCATCATTTAGTCAAGAGGCAATGTTTGCTAGTTTCGTGTGAAGGTGAGAAAATACTTAGAAGGGGGGGTTGAATAAGTATGACAGAAAATAATCAAAGATAAAAACACAAGTATTTTTATCCTGGTTCGTTGAACTCAACTACTCCAGTCCACCCTTTTCAAGAGTGATTTGCCTTTCTCAACAAGGACTTAATCCACTATTCAAATCAACTGATTACAAATAGCAACACCTAAGAACAACTGTTCTTGGTCTTCTCAAGAGCTACTGATCTAACCTAGATCCTCTTAAGGAAAACTTCCTTTACAAATTAATGTAATACAATGAAGAGTAATAAATTGCTTCTATGAAAGCTATAAACACAACTGTGTTATTTCTCTAAGTTTAGAACAATGTATGAACAGCAAAGAATATGAGAGCTTTTCGCGTGAGAGAGTTCTTGCAATAGTTTTTCGTCTTGATTCGTCACTTGAAGAATGAGCTATGATGTCCTTTATATAGCCACTTGAATATTGGAGAGAATATTTTACCGTTAGAGAAGATATTTCCAATATCAAATAGTACTGTCCTTTGTACTATTGCAGCAGAGAGACGGCGCACAAAATGTGGGTGTAGCAATTGTCTGCTGAGCTGTGATTATACCATATATGGAATGTATCAGAGGAATAATCTTCTTGCAGAGAATTTTGTCTATCCCAATTAAGGAAAGATTTGCTGGCATATTCCAACGGATATATTAAAATAATCTTCTTCAAATAATTCTTCAGATAGTTCAGATCAACAATCAATATCAGAGTCTTCAGTCTTCAGAGTCTTCTGGAAACTTCAGAGCCTAAGATGTTCTTCAGATGTTGATGAATCAGAGTCTGATGCAGCTGTGTGCTTGAAGCGTAACATGCTCTTAGATCAGAGTCTTCACTCAGATCAGAGTCTTCTCTCATTCAGAGTCTCTTCACTCAGAGTCTTCTTTCATTCAGATTCTTGATAATATATGCAGCGTGTTGTATCTTTAGAATCTTGATGACTAAGCTCTTATACTTCAGATTCTTCTAATCTTTAGATGCTCTTGAGCCATTCAGAATTAATTGTTCACACCAAATTTGCTCTTTAAGATTAAAATCTTTTGTGCCTGTAGAAAACAGTTTAGAACAAATTTAGAGAGTATAATTCTTGTATACAAATTATCATTAATGTTATCATCAAAACATAGAGATATTACTAAGACACAATCTGTGCTCTTACAATCTCCCCCTTTTTGATGATGACAAAACATGAGCAATTTGTTCAATAAAAATATGAATTAAAATTACTCCCCCTGAGATTAACAATCTCCCCCTGAAATGAATACTCTAATGGAATTATATACTTCCCTTTCTGGTTGAGTACATTTCAGATTCAGAGCCTGATTACATTTCAGATTCAGAGCCTGATTACATTTCAGATTCAGAGCCTGATTGAATCCTGGTTAACATCCTGATTGAAGCCTGGTTGACATATGTTTGACTTCTAGAGTCAAAGTTTGATGCCATATTAAAGCTTGATGCCAGATGAACAACTTCAGAACACTTGGTTGTTTATCTTGCCATTTCCTGTCTTGAGTTATCTTTTAGATCATAGTACTCAAGGTTAGATATCAGAGTCTGGTCTTTAGATATCAGAGTCTGGTTTACTCAGATTTAGCTATTTTTGATCAGGTTCTGAAAAGATAGATCTCAGGAAAAACTTCAATGAAATTTGTCAGAGTCTGGTTAGATAAATTTGTCAGAGTCTGGTTAGATTCAAAAAAATGTTAGTAACATGTCTGACTTAGTTCAGATAATTGCTTATAGATTTGAACAATCAGATTCTATTTTGTTTCTCCCCCTTTTTGTCATAATCAAAAAGACTTTTAAAAGACAGTAAAGATGCAGAAGAAACATATATCCAGATAAGCAAAAAGATCATTGTCATTAAGATAACATCCAGATTCAGATAGAAGCAAACAAAACATATCAGAAGAAAATCAAAACAAAGCAAAACATGAAAAACTTGTGCAAAACATCAAGTAGGTTTAGCAGATGAGGCTTGTTGAGAAGCAATGAGTTGCAGCAGTGCTGTAATCCTTTCTGAATTTTCATCTTGCTTAGCCATCCAAGTTTTCATTTCTTCATTTGTTTTCTTTTGATCAACCATAAAATCCTTAAGTTCTTTGACATCCTTCTGAAGATCTGTAGATTCTGAAATAGTAGATTCTGGAACAGTGGATTCTGAAACAATCTGAATAACATCAGGTGCAGGAATTTCTGGAGGTGGAGGAGCTTCTAGAAGAAGAATAGGAGGAGGGTTTCTCTTAATCCGTTTTTGATAAGCAGCAAGCCTTACTTTTGACAATCTAAGACATTGAGTCCTGATTTTCAAAGCCTCCCTATTCAGTCTGTAAAGATATTTCTTCCAAACAGCATTAGCAGCCTCTTTGTCCATAGTAGTCATGCAAACATCCATAATGTCAGCAAAGTCTGAGACATTATCCTTATCAAAATCTCTTAACATAGTATAAACACTTGATCCCAATTCTGCTTCATCAGGGATTCTGGGTTGGGTTGGTTGTGTTTGTGGTGTTTGTTTAGAAGGTTGAGGTTGTGAAGATGGATGTTCAGATGTTTGTGGTTCAGATGTTTGAGGATTGGTTGGTTCAGATGTTGGTTGTGTGGTTTGTGGTTCAGATGTTGGTTGTGGAGTGTTTTGGATTTCAAGAGGTTGTGGATTGAGAGTTTGAGTTGGGGAGTTTTGTGGAGAAGGTGGATGTTCAGAAGTTGGAGATTTAAACAGTTGTTTCCAAACACTCTCAGAACGAGGTTGTTTGAGATCATTCAAGCATTCATTAATGTAACCAGATGATTCATCATCAGATGATGTATCAGAGTGGTTAGATTTTTCAGAAGTTGAAGATAAAATGATAGAGCGGTTTAAAGGTGTGACATCTAATATTTCATTAGGATCAATGAGATTTTCAGGATGGTCAGAGTGTTCAGGGTGAACATCCTCTGGAATGGTAGATTCTGGGATAGTGTTTTGTGGTTGTGGTGTTGTTTGTTGAGTTTGTTGTGGATTTTCTGTTTGTATGTTTGTTGGTTGTGGTGTATGAGTCTCAGATGGTCTAGATCTTTTAAATATAAGGGGTGAGTCAGATGGTGTGGGGGTAGCAGAATGATGAACAGGATTAGAATCAGTGTTAAATACCTGTTTCAGAGTATCTCTTATTTCTTCAAAAGTTGCTGCAGGAGGATTTGGTTGAACCTTCTTCAGCTTCTTCCTTTTCTTCTTCTTTTCAGCATCTGAATGCTTCCTTTTCTTCTGATGACCTTCACTATCAGCTTTTCTCTTGCGTCTTCTTTCCCTTGTCAAATCAGGAAGAACTTGGCCTTCCTTCTGCACAAGATTGGCAGGAATCTCAACACCATCTCTTATGCAGCGAGCAACATACTCAGCAATAAGTTCTCTAGGTTCATCTGAGGTGAATAAAGGAAAATCCTCAACAGGAATCCTTCTTCCCCTAACTTCTTCAGAGTTAGTTTTCCTTGGTTTCTCAGATAAATCTTCAACCAGTTTCATCCTTCTCAGAGTTAAACCATTTATTTCAGAGCCAATGATAAAATTCAGATCTTCTGTCAACCCAGCCTCTTGCAGATGCGCCACAAGTTGGTTTTCTATCAGAATATCTGAAATCAGCCTTCCCATAGGGATCCATGTTCTGACTTTTCCAGTTTTATCTCTGGCTGTTTCCCTTGTTTCCTTGACGTGAGACACCAGATGATTAAACAACAAGTATGGAAGATCAATCTGAATGTTTTGGTGTAAACAATACATGAAGTAAAGTTGTTCAGCATTAACATAATCAGATGAGTTTGAAGAGGGTCTGTGAAAGATGGTGTTCATGAAAATCTTAGCCCATATCTTGTAAGTGGGTTTCAAGAACTTAACCTTCTTACAAGGTTCACCAGTAGTGCAGATTTCTTGACAAACATCTTTCAGATCTTCACGCGCAGAAGACAGAGAGGTTACTCCATCAGTTGCCTTGAAACCTATGAGTTTCCTGATCAGATTTTCAGTGATAACAATCTTTTTCCCCAGCACAGAGGAGTGAATGAACTTTGGAGTAGCAAATGCATGGATCCAAAACTCCTTCACTAACTTTGGATACACAGGACCCATAAGCCTGCCAAAGTAACCGTCCCAGCCTTGTGCTTTGATTGAAGAAATCAGATCAAACCCATTTTCAGCAAGATCTTCTAAATCCACGAAACTTTCACACAGCACTTCTAGTGAATCAACAGGAGTTAGGAGAGTGCGTACTGGTTCTATGACAGTGGTAGCATCTTTGGTAGAAACAGCTTTTGAAGTAGATGCCATTGTTGATGATGATGAAGAAGATGAAGGTTTCTGAGTTCTTTTAGGGTTTGCAAAGAGAGAGAACAACAAACAAAAACGCATATGTGTTTGAGAATGTGAAAAGTGTGAATGTGTTATGAGAGTGGTTTAAATAGACAAATAAAGCAAGCATGGGAAACACAACAGACACACATAGGACACATACGCACGTTTGCATTAAATGAAAAGTAATCATTTTTAATTATGATATGACATTTGGGGGAAAATCAAGACAGATTGAGATTTTCAAAGCAATACCTTAAACGTCATAATCAGTAGGTGTACTCCATCTTTTCAGATTCTGAGTGACACGTGTTTGCTTGCATGTGATTCTATAACTCTTAAGAAATGAAACGTTTTCAACTTTCAGATCCTCTGAGATGGTCAGTATAGAGTTTCACACAAAAAATAATTCACAGATAAATTGAACAAGCAAAACAGATGAAATACTTCAGAGTGTTAAACACTTAGCATCTGAGAAGTTGACTCTGAGAAATATTACTCTGGACAAAAATCCATACAAATATTTTTCAGAATAAACTTAAACCTATCTTCAGCAAGGGGTTTTGTGAAAATATCTGCCCATTGATGATCTGTATCAACAAAGGCTAAATTTATTACACCCTTCTGAACATAGTCTCTGATGAAATGATGTTTAATCTCTATATGTTTGGCCTTAGAGTGTAAAATTGGATTTTTGGATAAACATATAGCAGAAGTATTATCACAGAAGATAGAAAGATTACTCTCATAGATTTGATAATCTTCTAGTTGACTTTTCATCCAGAGCATCTGAGTGGAACATCCAGCAGCAGCAATGTATTCTGCCTCTGTGGTTGATAGTGCAATTGTTGGTTGCTTCTTGCTGTACCATGAGATCAGATGACTTCCAAGAAACTGACAGCTTCCAGAAGTACTTTTGCGCTCAACTCTATCTCCAGCATAGTCAGCATCACAGAATCCAACTAGTGAATATTTGTCAGATCTTCTGTAACACAAACCAACATTAGCAGTACCTTTCAGATACCTTAGAATCCTCTTAACAGCAGTTAAGTGTGATTCTCTAGGATCTGATTGGAATCTAGCACATAAACAAACACTAAACAGAATGTCTGGTCTAGAAGCAGTCAAATAAAGAAGAGATCCTATCATACCTCTGTAGAGTTTCTGATCTACCTTCTTACTTACCTCTTCCTTACCTAGAGTGCTTGTAGGATGCATCGGAGTCTTTGCCATTTTGCTATCCAGCATGTTAAACTTCTTCAGAAGCTCTTTAACATACTTGGTCTGATGTATGTAGGTGCACTCTGGAGTCTGATTTACTTGGATTCCCAGAAAGAATCTCAGTTCTCCCATCATGCTCATCTCAAATTCTTCCTGCATACATTTAGCAAACTCCTTTCCAAGCATAATATTTGTTGATCCAAAAATAATATCATCTACATAAATTTGACAAATCAACAAATCTTTCTTAATGGTTTTACAAAATAGTGTGGTATCCACTTTTCCTCTGATGAAATTTTTCTTCAGAAGAAAATTACTCAACCTCTCATACCAAGCTCTGGGAGCTTGTTTTAGTCCATAAAGAGATTTTTTCAGTTTGTAAACATGATCTGGAAAATTTTCATTTTCAAAACCAGGAGGTTGGTGGACATACACTTCCTCTTCTATAATTCCATTAAGAAAAGCACTTTTAACATCCATCTGATAAAGAGTGATGTTATGTTGTGCAGCAAATGAAATAAGCAATCGTATAGACTCTAACCTTGCAACAGGAGCATATGTTTCTGTGTAGTCTATGCCTTCTTGTTGACTGTAGCCTTGAGCAACCAGTCTTGCTTTGTTCCTTTCAACTTCTCCTTTTTCATTAAGTTTATTTCTGAAAACCCATTTTGTTCCAATGACATTGAAACCTTTAGGTCTTGGAACCAGATCCCAGACTTCATTCCTTGTGAATTGATTCAGCTCCTCTTGCATAGCTAAAATCCATTCATTATCTTCCAGAGCCTCATCAACAGATGTTGGTTCTATAATTGACACTAAGCCACAGAAGGAAGATTCAGAAGTTCTGAGAAATGCTCTTGTCCTTATTGGATCATCTTTCTTTCCAATTATCACATCCTCTGGATGAGAAGCTTTCATTCTGGAAGAAGATCCTCTGACTGTTGGTCTTTCAGAAATATGCAGATTGTCAAGTTGAGAAGTTAGAGGCGTAGCATCTGGATTTGCTTCAGAGTCTTTGTCTTCAGTCTTGTCTGCCTCTGAGCCTTCAGAGTCTGTGAGAATAACTTCTCTATCTGCAGAACTTTCAACTTGCTTTGGCTTTTCAGAGCCAAGCTTATCATCAAATCTAACATGAATAGATTCTTCCACAATCTGTGTTTCAGTATTGAATACTCTGTAGCCTTTAGAGCGTTCAGAATAACCAAGCATGAAACACTTCTGTGCTTTGGAATCAAACTTGTTCAGATGATCTTTAGTGTTAAGCATATAACAAATACATCCAAATGGATGAAAGTAAGCAATGTTGGGCTTTCTGTTTCTCCACAATTCATAGGGAGTCTTTTCCAGAATTGGTCTTACAGACACTCTGTTCTGAATATAACATGCTGTATTTATTGCTTCTGCCCAAAAGTATTTTGCCAGATTTGTCTCGTTGATCATGGTTCTGGCCATTTCTTGCAATGTTCTATTTTTCCTCTCTACAACTCCATTTTGTTGTGGAGTTCTAGGACAGGAGAAATCATGTGCAATTCCTTTTTCAGAAAAATATTTTTCAAAATATTTGTTTTCAAATTCACCACCATGATCACTTCTGACTTTAATAATTTTGCATTCTTTTTCAGTCTGGACTTGATTGCAGAAGTCAATGAACACAGAATGAGACTCATCCTTGTGTTTTAGAAACTTTACCCATGTCCATCTGCTGTAGTCATCTACAATGACTAACCCATACTTCTTGCCTCTGATGGATGCAGTTTTCACTGGTCCAAACAGATCAATATGAAGTAATTCCAATGGTCTAGAAGTGGAAACAACATTTTTTGGTTTAAAATGGGATTTTGAAAATTTACCCTTTTGACATGCGCCACACAGAGCATCTGAATTGAACTTCAGATTAGGGAGTCCTCTGACCAGATTGAGTTTATTAATCTGAGATATACGTCTCATATTAATATGTCCCAATCTTCTATGCCAGACCCATTGCTCATCATTCACAGATAAAAGGCATTTTACATTTTGAACTTTAAGTTCTGAAAGGTTAATTTTGTAAATGTTGTTTTTCCTCTTTCCACTGAATAGGATTGAACCATTCTTTTGACATACAGCTTTGCAACATTTTTGATTAAAGATGATATCATAACCATTGTCACTTAATTGACTTATGGACAATAGATTATGTTTCAATCCTTCAACTAACAGAACATTAGAAATAGAGGGTAGGTTACCATTACCTATTGTACCAGAGCCAATGATCTTGCCCTTCTGGTTCCCTCCAAATTTCACGTCCCCTCCAGATCTAAGTTCCAGGCTTTGGAACATAGACCTTTCGCCCGTCATATGTCGTGAGCATCCAGAGTCCAGGTACCATGATTGGTGTCTGGATTTTGCTGCTAAGAACATCTGCAACAGGTATAATTTTGCTTTTAGGTACCCAGATCTTCTTGGGTCCTTTGGGGTTAGATGTTCTGTGGTTTTGCCTAAACTTCTGTTTTTCAACATAGTGTTTATTCTGGCTAGCCCTTGGCTTAAACACATAAGTACTCTTTTCAGAGCTTGTATGTTTAATATCATTCAGATGACCAAACTTAAAATGAGAATACAGAGGAGTCTTCTTGATGAAGAGTTTATCAACAGATTTTGGATTGCTTCCAGAGGAGGATTCACATCCAATGCCTCTTCTGTTGTTCCCACTAACACCATAGATCATAGAAGCCATTTTGCTTCTGTCTATGCTTTTAGTGAGGAATCTTTTAAAACTGGAGTCATATTTTTCTAAAATATTTTCACTTGACTCTGTTTCAGTATCAGATTCTTGTTGAGTTGTTTCTAAATCATTTTTGAGTTTTAAATTTATTTCTTTCTGCTCAACAAGTTCTGTTCTCAGAAGATCAATCTCAGATTCAAGATTGCTTTTCAGCTTCTTGTATTTGAGTTTAATCTTGCTGTAGCTTTCCAACATGTCAGATAAACTTTCAACAAGTTCAGCTCTGGAGAGTTCAGAAAATACCTCTTCAGAGTCAGAGTCTGATTCTGACTCAGATTCAGATGATGACGTTCCTTCATCTTGATCATTTGTGTTGGCCATCAGTGCAACATTTGCACATTCTTCCTCAGATTCAGAAGATGATTCAGATTCATCTGAGTCATCCCATGTAGCCATCAGAACCTTTTTCTTTTTATCAAACTTCCTTTTGGGTTTTTCCTTTTGAAGTTTGGGACATTCACTCTTGTAGTGTCCAGGTTCTTTACATTCAAAGCAAGTGACCTCTTTCTTGCCAGATCTTCTGTGTCCAGAAGATTCTCTCTTTTGATCAGATCTTCTGAAGTTGTTGAACTTCTTCCCTTTGTGCTTCCAGAGTTTGTTGATCCTTCTGGACAGCATAGATAGTTCATCTTCTTCTTCAGAAGAAGATTCCTCAGAGCTTTCTTCATTAACCTGCAAAGCTTTAACAGATTTGTTAGATTTAAAAGCTAAGGATTTACCTTTATCTTTCTTCTGGGGTTCATCTTCCTCCAGCTCAATCTCATGACTTCTCAAAGAACTGATGAGTTCTTCTAATGAGATTTTGTTCAGATCCTTGGCCAGCTTCAATGCAGTCACCATAGGTCTCCATCTGGTAGGAAGACTTCTGATGATCTTCTTGACATGATCAGATGTTGAGTAGCCCTTGTCCAGAACTTTCAACCCAGCTGTTAGAATCTGAAATCTGGAAAACATAGTCTCAATGTTCTCAGACTCTTCCATCTTGAACGCTTCATACTTCTGTATCAGCGCCAGAGCCTTTGTTTCTTTCACCTGAGAGTTTCCCTCATGAGTCATTTTGAGAGACTCAAACATATCATGAGCAGTTTCTCTGTTGGTAATCTTCTCATACTCTGTATGAGATATTGCATTAAGAAGTATGGTTCTGGCTTTGTGATGATTCTTGAATTCTTTCTTCTGCTCCTCAGTCATTGATTTTCTATCAATCTTTTTGCCATCCTTAGTAGGATGTTCATATCCATCAATGACTAAATCCCAGAGATCAACATCATACCCCAAGAAAAAACTTTCAAGTCTATCTTTCCAATAATCAAATTTTTCTCCATCAAACATTGGAGGTTTGGTGCTGATTCTGTCTCCTTCATATTTGTTGCTTGATGTAGGAATATCACCCATATTAGCAACCAAATAAATAACAGAGTATTCTTCTCACTGGATCTTTATCTGTCACGGTTAAGTGAATGCACACTCAGAACCGGAGCTCTGATGCCAACTGAAGGTGAGAAAATACTTAGAAGGGGGGGTTGAATAAGTATGACAGAAAATAATCAAAGATAAAAACACAAGTATTTTTATCCTGGTTCGTTGAACTCAACTACTCCAGTCCACCCTTTTCAAGAGTGATTTGCCTTTCTCAACAAGGACTTAATCCACTATTCAAATCAACTGATTACAAATAGCAACACCTAAGAACAACTGTTCTTGGTCTTCTCAAGAGCTACTGATCTAACCTAGATCCTCTTAAGGAAAACTTCCTTTACAAATTAATGTAATACAATGAAGAGTAATAAATTGCTTCTATGAAAGCTATAAACACAACTGTGTTATTTCTCTAAGTTTAGAACAATGTATGAACAGCAAAGAATATGAGAGCTTTTCGCGTGAGAGAGTTCTTGCAATAGTTTTTCGTCTTGATTCGTCACTTGAAGAATGAGCTATGATGTCCTTTATATAGCCACTTGAATATTGGAGAGAATATTTTACCGTTAGAGAAGATATTTCCAATATCAAATAGTACTGTCCTTTGTACTATTGCAGCAGAGAGACGGCGCACAAAATGTGGGTGTAGCAATTGTCTGCTGAGCTGTGATTATACCATATATGGAATGTATCAGAGGAATAATCTTCTTGCAGAGAATTTTGTCTATCCCAATTAAGGAAAGATTTGCTGGCATATTCCAACGGATATATTAAAATAATCTTCTTCAAATAATTCTTCAGATAGTTCAGATCAACAATCAATATCAGAGTCTTCAGTCTTCAGAGTCTTCTGGAAACTTCAGAGCCTAAGATGTTCTTCAGATGTTGATGAATCAGAGTCTGATGCAGCTGTGTGCTTGAAGCGTAACATGCTCTTAGATCAGAGTCTTCACTCAGATCAGAGTCTTCTCTCATTCAGAGTCTCTTCACTCAGAGTCTTCTTTCATTCAGATTCTTGATAATATATGCAGCGTGTTGTATCTTTAGAATCTTGATGACTAAGCTCTTATACTTCAGATTCTTCTAATCTTCAGATGCTCTTGAGCCATTCAGAATTAATTGTTCACACCAAATTTGCTCTTTAAGATTAAAATCTTTTGTGCCTGTAGAAAACAGTTTAGAACAAATTTAGAGAGTATAATTCTTGTATACAAATTATCATTAATGTTATCATCAAAACATAGAGATATTACTAAGACACAATCTGTGCTCTTACATCGTGGAGACTAGTGACTTGTCCCAAGCCTAGAAGAATGAGTTTGAAAGCTTAGAGGACGGGCTTTGGTGGTTATCGGTCTAGAAGAGTGGACCCGGTTTAAATGTAAAAACCGAAAAATGATAACAAGTGTTGGTACCACATGGCATTGAGTTGCATTGAGTTACATTGGGTCACATAGCATAGATGTCATGGTTATATGAATATGCTTGTGTGTGGATTGTTGAATGGAAAAATTATGGACATGCGTATGATTAAACATGTTTTGTGAATATCCATATGTGTTTATACATGTTGTGAAATGTATGATGAGTTGTGAATGAAATGTGGTGAGAAATGTGATATATGTGTATTCTATACTTGTGTATTTATATATATAATTATATGTATTGACTATTATGATAATATTTCTCACCTTTCTGTTGTTTTATAATGCTCTATGAGGCATTACCGATTAGGTTGCTGGAGGTCCTTTTTGTGAAGTATAGCTTCATTCTTTTGTCGGTCGCTGGGTAGTTAGGCTGTCTAGCATTCTTTTGTGATACATTTGTAAATGTATCAACTGATGATGTTTTGTAAAACATGAAAGATATTGTGAATTAAACTTGATGATATGTAATATATGATGACATGTTTTAAGTGATTCAAATGTTTTTAAATCTTCCGCTTTAATTTTAAATATTGAGATGTGGGTGAAGGGCGAAGTTCCTCCATTTTGAAAACTACCCTACTGTTGCATATCTTTTTCTTTGAGCAGGTGTTGAATATTTGAATTGTGATGATGTGACATACTTCTTTTATACCATATTTCAACTATACTCTGATAAAATTTTATTATGTGCTTAAATGTTTAATTGATTATTTGGGGGTATAGAACGGGGTGTTACATTAGTGGTATCAGAGCAGGTCGTCCAGTTGGCCAAATTGTTAACGTGTTTGTTTTCCCATTTATATCTGATTGTGTATGACACTATCGATATTGTTTGTTCTGATGGAGTTCGGTTGTTGAGATTCAGAAGATGGTTGCCGATAGGAATGATGAAGCGATTGCTGAAGCTTTGACGAGGTTGGCTGGAGCGATTGGGCAGAATCCTCAATCCAATGTGAATGTTGGAAATAATGCTGATGATGAGTTTCGTGCTTTGGGAAGGTTTCAAAGGAACAATCCGCCAACTTTCAAGGGAACCCATGAGCCTGACAAAGCACAAATTTGGCTAAAGGAAATTGAGAAGATCTTTCGAGTTATGAACTATTCAGATGCGCAGAAGGTGCAGTTTGACACTCATATGCTTGAAGAGGAAGCCGAGGACTGGTGGGGTAATACTCGCCAAAGATTCGAAGAGGATGAGATTGTGGTTACTTGGGATCTTTTTAGAGAGACATTTCTGGAGAAGTATTTTCCAGAAGATGTGCATGGGAAGAAGGAAATTGAGTTCCTTGAGCTGAAACAAGGTAACTCAACCGTAGCCGAGTATGCAGCGAGGTTTGAAGAATTGATTAAGTTTTGTCCTTACTACAACACTGCTAATGCTGAGAGATCCAAGTGTCTCAAGTTTGTGAATGGTTTGAGGCCTGAAATCAAGCAAGCTGTCGGTTATCAGGAAATTAGGCGATTTTCTGAGTTGGTGAACAAAAGTAGGATTTATGATGAAGATAGTAGGGCTCGGTCTAGCCACTACAAGAGTTTGAATGATAAGAAAGGAAATGGTCAATTCAGAGGGAAGCCGTATGTGATTCCTGCGGATAAGGGGAAACAAAAAGATGGTTTTATTAAGAAGCCGAGTGGGGGAGGAGCCTCTACTCCGGTGAGATGTTAAAATTATGGTGAAGCGGGACATCGTGCTCCCGAGTGCAAAGGTGTTGGACTGAAGTGTTTCAAGTGTGGCAGGCCAGGCCACAAAGCTCTTGAGTGCAGAAGCGGTGCGAATGTGACTTGCTACAACTGTAGTGAGCAAGGGCACATTAGTACCAAGTGTGACAAGCCGAAGAAGACCCAAGGGAGCGGGAAAGTGTTTGCTCTATCAGGATCGGAGACTGCTAGTGATGATCGATTGATCCGAGGTACGTACTTCATTAATGGTATACCTTTAATCGCTATAATTGATACTGGGGCTACACATTCTTTTATTTCTTTGGATTGTGTTAAGAAATTAAATCTTGAGATGCCTGTTATGGGTGGTGGTATGGTTATTAATACTCCTGCTATGGGTTCGGTAACTACCCCGTATGTGTGTTTGAATTGTCCGTTGAGTATTTTTGGTAAAGATTTTGGAGTTGATTTAGTGTTTCTTCACTTAGATCAACTCGATGTTATTCTTGGGACGAATTGGTTTGAATTCAATTGTGTCTATATTAACTGTTTTGACAAGACAGTTATTTTTCCTGAATCTGATGAGGAAAGAGGTTTGTTTAGGACCGCTAAGCAAGTGAAGGAATCAGTTCAAGATGGTGCGAAGGTATATATGTTGATGGCAACTTTGAGTATTGGTGAAAGTGGAGCAATTGACACTTTACCAATTGTCAGTGATTTTCCGGAAGTTTTTCCTGACGAGATAAGAGATTTACCGTCAGAACGAGAAGTGGATTTTACGAATGACTTAATTCCTGGAACTAGTCCGATATCGATGGCTCCGTATCGTATGTCCGCATCGGAATTGAAAGAGTTGAAGAGTCAACTTGAGGACCTACTTGAGAAGAGGTTTATTCGTCCGAGTGTGTCACCGTGGGGTGCGTCGGTGTTGTTGGTTAAGAAGAAAGAAGGTTCTATGAGACTTTGTGTGGACTATAGACAATTGAACAAAGTAACTATCAAGAATAAGTATCCACTTCCGAGGATTGATGATTTTATGGATCAATTGGTTGGTGCAAGTGTGTTCAGTAAGATAGATCTGAGATCTGGGTATCATCAGATTCGTGTGAGAGTGGAGGATATTCCGAAGACTGCTTTTAGAATGAGGTATGGACATTATGAGTATTCCGTGATGCCGTTTGGTGTGACTAATGCACCAGGTGTATTTATGGAGTACATGAACAGGATTTTCCATCCTTATTTGGACAAGTTTGTGGTTGTTTTCATTGATGATATTTTGGTTTATTCGAAGAATGAAGAAGAGCATGCCGAGCATTTGAAGATTGTATTATCTGTGTTGAAAGAGAAGCAGTTGTATACGAAGCTTTCTAAGTGTGAATTTTGGTTGAAGGAAGTGAGTTTCCTTGGTCATGTGATTTCGAGAGAAGGTATTGCAGTTGATCCGTCGAAGGTTGAAGCGGTATCGCAATGGGAAACTCCGAAATCAGTTTTTAAGATTAGAAGTTTTCTTGGTTTGGCAGGTTATTATCGGAAATTCATTGAAGGATTTGCCAAGTTATCATTGTCGTTGACGCAGTTGACTAGGAAAGGTCAAGCTTTTTTTTGGGATGCAAAGTGTGAAGGAAGTTTCCAAGAGCTTAAGAGAAGATTGACAACAACTCCTGTGTTGATTTTTCCGAATCCGGAATAACCGTTTATTGTGTATTGTGATGCTTCTTTGATGGGTTTAGGAGGTGTGTTGATGCAAAATAACCAAGTTGTAGCTTATGCTTCGAGGCAACTCAAAGTGCATGAGAATAATTATCCGACACATGACTTAGAGTTGGCCGCCGTTGTATTTGTGCTGAAACTTTGGAGGCATTATTTGTTTGGGTCGAGATTTGAGGTATTTAGTGATCATAAGAGTTTGAAGTATCTCTTTGATCAGAAAGAATTGAATGCAAGGCAGAGAAGGTGGTTAAAACTTCTGAAAGATTATGATTTTGGTTTGAATTACCATCTGGGTAAAGAGAATGCAGTAGCTGATGCATTGAGTAGGAAATCATTTCATATGTCGATGATGATGGTAAAAGAGTTGGAATTGATTGAGAAATTTCGTGATTTGAGTTTGGTGTGTGAAAGGACTTCTTATGGAGTTAAGCTTGGTATGTTGAAGCTTACTAGTGGTATTCTTGACGAGATTCGAGAAGGACAGAAATCTGATTTGAGTTTAGTTGATCGGTTGACTTCGATCAATCAAGGTCAAGGTGGTGATTTTCGGATTGATGAGAATGGTATTATGCGGTGTCTTGATAGAATTTGTGTTCCTGATGTTGTTGAGCTGAAGAAGAGTATTCTTGAAGAAGGGCATCATAGTGGATTGAGTATTCATCCGGGTGCTACTAAGATGTATCAAGGTTTGAGGAAGGTATTTTGGTGGCCTCGTATGAAGAAGGATGTTGCCGATTTTGTGTATTCTTATTTGACTTGTCAGAAGTCAAAGATTGAACATCAGAAATCGTCGGGTTTGATGCAGCCGTTGTTTATTCCTGAGTGGAAATGGGATAGTATTTCTATGGATTTTGTGTGTGGTTTACCGAGAACGCCGAATAATTTTGAAGCCATTTGGGTTATTGTGGATAGATTGACCAAATCTGCTTACTTTATTCCTATGCGAATGGATTACTCATTGGAGAAGTTGGCAAAGTTGTACATTGAGAGAATTGTCAGTTTGCATGGTATTCCGTCTAGCATTGTGTCAGATAGAGATCTGAGATTTACTTCGAGATTTTGGGAGAGTTTGCAAAGTGCTTTGGGTACGAAGTTGCGTTTGAGTTCAGTTTATCATCCGCAGACAGATGGTCAGACTGAGAGAACGATTCAATCACTTGAGGATCTGTTGAGAGCTTGTGTATTGGAGAAGGGAGGAGCTTGGGATAGCTACTTGTCTTTGATTGAGTTTACTTACAACAACAATTTTCATTCGAGTATTGGTATGGCACCTTTTGAGGCATTATACGGTAGACGGTGTAGGACGCCATTGTGTTGGTATGAGTCGGGAGAGAGTTCTGTAGTTGGACCTGATAAGATTAGGATGATTCAAGAGAAGATGAAGACTTCTCAGAGTCGTCAGAAGAGTTATCATGACAAGAGGAGGAAAACACTTGAATTTCAGGAGGGAGATCATGTGTTTCTTCGAGTTACTCCGATGACTGGTGTTGGTAGGGCATTGAAGTCGCGTAAGTTGACGCCGTGTTTCATTGGTCCTTATCAGATTTTGCAAAGGATAGGAGAGGTATCCTATCGGGTTGCTTTGCCGCCGTCGCTTGCTAATCTTCATGACGTGTTCCATGTATCTCAGTTGAGTAAGTACATTACAGATCCGTCTCATGTAGTCCAAGTAGATGATGTACAAGTGAGAGATAACCTGACTGTGGAGACATTGTAACACCCTCTTCTATACCCCCAAATAAATTAGATAAAGCATTTAGGAACATACAAAATTTTCATCAGAGTATAGTTTAAAGTATGGTATAAAAGGAGTATGTCACATCATCACAAATACAACACTCAATATCTAAAATTAAAGCGGAAGAATAAAACATTTGATTACTTAATACGTGTTGTCCAGTTTGGTTCATCAATCATTCATGTTACAAAACATCATCAGCTGATACATCACAAATGTATCACAAAAGAATGCTATACAAGCCTAACTACCCGGCGTTACATAATCAGAGCAGTTTGACTCAAAAGAATGAAGCTATACTTCACAAAAGAAACCTCCAGCAACCTAATCTGCAATGCCTCATAGAGCATTAAGAAACAGCAGAAGGGTGAGAAATATTACCATAATAATCAATGCATAAGATTATATATATATATATATATATATATATATATATATATATATATATATATATATATATATATATATATATGTATATATATATATATATATATATATATATATATATATATATATATATATATATATATATATATATATGCCATACAAGTAATCCACATTCTCACCACCATTTCATTCCCTTATTCATACATAAGTATAACCAACATGGATATTTATCGAGTACATTACATCATGCACACATCCATCATTCCCAAATTCATAACTCATACACAAGCATATTCATATAACCATGACATTCATGCTATGTGACTCAATCACAACTCAATGCAACTCAATGCTATGTGGTACCAACACTTGTTATCATTTTTTTTCCGGTTTTTACATTTAAACCGGGTCCACCATTCTAGACCGATAACAACAAAGCCCGTTCCCTAGGCTTTCAAACCCACCCTTCTAGGTTTGGGACAAGCTACTAGTCTCCACGAAACTAGCAAACATTGCCTCTTGACTAAATGATGCATATGCAATCAACCAACAAAATGCACTTAAGACCGTTCCCGCATCTTAATCCCATGCATTCAAATAATTTATCCCTTCAAGAATTACAACATGATTACACACACAACATATCTCAACAATCATCAATGTATTCACATATAATACCATTAGCGTAATTCACAAGTCATGCACACATATCCACAATGTTCTCATGCATACTTAACACACAATCGCATACAACATTATGCACTCACGATTCATCAAATAATACACACATAATCATTACTATGTTCTCATGTATTTCTAATCGATTCAAACAATACACACGTATCACAAACTAGGATTCACGCCCAAAGGCTACCCACAGCGTTTCTCATCTCAATAGTACATAACTACTCATATCATATAAGCATTAACCTAATTGAGTCAAGCAACAACCATTGGATAGATAAAACAGAAAAGAAACAATGTTGTCCTGTTCCCCACCCTTCGCCTGGCGAAGCCCTTGGCAAATGCTCGCTGGGACCTTCGCCTGGCGAACTCGCCAGCAAATAAAGTCAGTAGCTACTGACTTGCTCTGCTACCCTTCGCTGATGTGCTCGCCTGGCGAACCTTCGCCATGCACCTTCGCCTGGAGAACTTGCCAGCGAAGACCACTGGGAGTTTTTCTTGAATTATTCGCCAGCCATTCGCTGGGCTTCGCCCGGCGAAGCTTCTCCTCCACTCGCCTGGCGAGAGCCAGCGAACCTGCGACACCAGAAACCCCAATCTGTCCCAAAACTTCCACTCTCCAAAAACTGACTGATTCTCACCAAACCAGTTCCAGCTCTCTTAGCCCCACATCACCCAATTATTCTACGACATTAGTTTCGGTTTCTAACCGATTAAACTACGATTCTACCGATTAAATCCATTTTGCCCTAACTTGGAAAATGGTGAAAACTCATAACAACCACAACCCAACCATACATAACCATATACATTGATCAAATAATAATGTTTCTCACCCTTACCTCGATTAATCGGAGCTTGAAGTTGATTCTTGATGATTTCTCCAAGTTTCCCTCTTCTCTTCCCTTTTCTCCTCTTTCTCTATTCTTTCTCTTCTATTTCCTTTATCTTACTATCTTTTCTTTTCTCTTCCACTTTCCTTATATACTTCCTTATTTTCTTTCCTTCCCATTTCTCTTCTCACAAATTCTCTACCAAATAAATCCAATAATTAAAATAAGTCATTTAATTAAATTAATTAACATTAATAATTAATTAATAAAAATTTGGGCTGTTACAACCCTCCCCCACTTTAGGAATTTTCTCCAGTTCCCAAGTCACATTTCCACCAGCCAGTCCTCCCCAAGCGACCTTCACCAAAGAAATCTCTTTACCTCGAAGTTGCTTCAACTTTCGATCCCCTATCCGCATAGGTGATGCCTCCACAGTTAGGTTATCCCTCACCTGCACATCATCTGCTTGGACTATATGGGACGGATTCGCAATGTATTTCCTCAACTGAGATACATGAAACACATCATGGAGATTAGCAAGCGACGACGGTAAAGCCACACGATAGGCCACTTCTCCTACCCTCTGCAAAATCTGATAAGGACCAATGAAACGCGACGTCAACTTGCGCGACTTCAATGCCCTACCAACACCAGTCATCGGAGTAACTCGAAGAAACACATGATCTCCCTCTTGAAATTCAAGTGCCTTCCTCCTCTTGTCATGGTAACTCTTCTGACGAATTTGAGAAATCCTCATCTTCTCTTGAATCATCTTAATCTTGTCCGTAGTCTGCTGAACTATCTCGGGTCCAACTACAGAACTCTCTCCGGACTCATACCAACACAGTGGCGTCCTACACCGCTTACCATACAACGCTTCGAACGATGCCATACCGATACTTGAATGAAAGCTGTTGTTGTAAGTAAATTCAATTAAAGGCAAGTAGCTATCCCAAGCTCCTCTTTTCTCCAACACACAAGCTCTCAAAAGATCCTCAAGTGATTGAATAGTTCTCTCAGTCTGACCATCTGTCTGAGGATGATAAGCTGAACTTAAACGCAACTTCGTATCCAAAGCACTTTGCAAGCTCTCCCAAAATCTCAAAGTGAACCTCGGATCTCTATCCGACACAATACTAGACGGAATACCATGCAAACTTACAATCCTCTCGATGTATAGCTTTGCCAACTTCTCCAACGGATAATCCATTCGCATAGGAACAAAGTGAGCAGATTTAGTCAATCTATCCACAATAACCCAAATAGCTTCAAAATTACCCGGCGTCCTCGGTAATCCAGACATAAAATCCATAGAAATGCTATCCCATTTCCACTCAGGAATAAACAACGATTTCATCAAACCCGACGATTTTTGATGCTCAATCTTCGACTTCTGGAAAGTCAAACAAGAATACACAAATTCAGCAATATCCTTCTTCATACGAGGCCACCAAAATATTTTCCTCAAATCTTGATACATCTTAGTAGCACCCGGATGAATACTCAATCCACTACGGTGTCCTTCCTCAAGAATATTCTTCTTCAGTTCATCAATATCCGGAACACAAACTCTATCCCGACATCTCATAATACCATTCTCGTCAATCCGAAAATCACCACCTTGGCCTTGGTTGATCAAAGTCAACCGATCAACTAAACTCAAATCGGATTTTTGTCCTTCTCGAATCTCGTCCAGAATACCACTCGTAAGCTTCAACATTCCAAGCTTAACTCCATAAGAAGTCTTCTCACACAACAAACTCAAATCACGAAATTGCTCAATCAATTCCAACTCTTTTACCATCATCATCGACATGTACAATGATTTCCGACTCAATGCATCCGCTACCATATTCGCTTTACCCGGATGGTAATTCAAACCAAAGTCATAATCCTTCAAAAGTTCTAACCATCTTCTTTGTCTTGTATTCAACTACTTTTGGTCAAAGAGATACTTCAAACTCTTGTGATCACTATACACTTCAAATCTCGCACCAAACAAATAATGCCTCCAAAGCTTCAGTACAAACACAACGGCGGCCAACTCTAAGTCATGCGTCGGATAGTTCTTCTCATGAAATTTGAGTTGCCTCGAAGCATAGGCTACAACTTGATTATTCTGCATCAACACACCTTCCAAACCCATCAAAGAAGTATCACAATACATAACAAACGGCTCTTCCGGATTTGGAAAAATCATAACAGGGGCTGTCGTCAATCTTCTCTTAAGTTCTTGAAAAATCTCTTCACACTTGGCATCCCAAACAAAATCTTGACCCTTCCTAGTCAACTGAGTCAACGGTAACGACAACTTAGCAAATCCCTCAATAAATTTCCGATAATAACCCGCTAAACCAAGAAAACTTCTAATATCAAAAACTGATTTCGGAGTCTCCCATTGCGACACCACTTCAACCTTTGATGGATCAACCACAATACCTTCACTTGAAATTACGTGACCAAGGAAGCTCACTTCCTTCAACCAAAATTCACACTTAGAAAGTTTCGCATACAACTGCTTCTCTCTCAACACAGACAACACAATCTTCAGATGTTCGGTATGCTCTTCTTCATTCTTCGAGTAGACCAAAATGTCATCGATAAACACCACAACGAACTTGTTCAAATAAGGATGGAAAATCCTATTCATGTACTCCATAAATACACCTGGTGCATTAGTCACACCAAATGGCATTACAGAATACTCATAGTGTCCATACCTCGTTCTAAAAGCAGTCTTCTGAATATCCTCAGCTTTTACACGAATCTGATGATACCCAGACCTTAAATCTATCTTATTGAACACACTTGCACCAGCCAACTGGTCCATCAGATCATCCTCGTAAGTGGATACTTGTTCTTGATAGTCACCTTGTTCAATTGTCTGTAATCCACACAGAGTCTCATAGAACCTTCTTTCTTCTTAACCAACAACACCAGTGCACCCCACGACGACACACTCGGACGAATAAACCTCTTCTTAAGCAAATCTTCAAGTTGACTCTTCAACTCTTTCAATTCCGATGCGGACATACGATATGGAGCCATCGATATCGGACTGGTTCCAGGAATCAGGTCAATCGAAAACTCCACTTCTCGTTTCGGCGGCAAATCTCTTATCTCATCAGGAAAAACTTCTGGAAAATTACGGACAATTGGTAAGGCATCAATTGCTTCACTTTCACCAATACTCAAAGTTGCCTTCAACATAAATACCTTTGCACCATCTTGTACCGATTCCTTCACTTGCTTCGCCGTCATAAACAAATCCTTTTCAACATCCGACTCGGGAAAAATAACCGTTTTATCAAAACAGTTAATATACACACGGTTGAATTCTAACCAATTCATTCCAAGAATGACATCAAGTTGATCTAGGTGAAGACACACTAAATCAATCCCAAAGTCTCTACCAAAAATACTCAAAGGGCAATCCAAACACACATACGGTGTAGTTATCAAACCCATAGCAGGAGTATCAATAACCATTCCACCACCAATAACAGACATCTCAAGATTCAACCTTCTAACACACTCCAAAGAAATAAAAGAATGTGTAGCTCCAGTATCAATTATAGCGATTAAAGGTATACCATTAATAAAACACGTACCTCTGATCAAGCGATCATCACTAGCAGTTTCAGATCCCGATAGAGTGAACACTTTTCCGCTCCCTTGATTCTTCTTCGGCTTATCACATTTGGTACTAATGTGCCCTTGCTCACCACAATTGTAGCAAGTCACACCCGCACCGCTTCTGCATTCAAGAGCCTTGTGGCTTGGCTTGCCACACTTAAAACACGCCTTCTCAACACTTTTTCATTCTGAAGCACGGTGTCCCTCTTCACCACACCTATAACATCTCATCGGAGTAGAAACTCCCCCACTTGGCTTCTTGCCGAAACCAACCCTTTGTTTCCCCTTATCAGCAGGAGTCACGTAAGGTTTTCCTCTAAATTGGTTCTTTCCTTTCTTATCACTTAGGCTCTTGCAGTGGCTAGACCGAGCCCTACTATCCTCATCATAAATCCTACTCTTGTTTACCAACTCAGAAAATTGCCGGATTTCCTGATAACCAATAGCCTGCTTGATCTCAGGCCTCAAGCCGTTCACAAATTTGAGACACTTAGATCTCTCACCATTAACAGTGTTGTAGTGAGGACAAAACTTGATCAACTCCTCAAATTTTGCCGCATACTCAGCTACTGTCGAATTACCTTGCTTCAGCTCAAGGAATTCAATCTCTTTCTTTCCCCGCACATCTTCTAGAAAATACTTCTCCAGAAATGTCTCTCTAAAAAGATCCCGGGTAATCACGATCTCATCCTCTTCAAATCTTTGGCGAGTATTACCCCACCAGTCCTCGGCTTCTTCTTCGAGCATATGAGTTCCGAACTGCACCTTCTGTGCATCCGAACAATTCATAACCCGAAAAATCTTCTCAATAGCTTTCAACCAAATTTGTGCTTTGTCGGGCTCATGGGTTCTAACTAGACAAGACCAACTCAGAGGCATCCAGATGAAGCGAAAGAGCTAGACTAGCCAGATTAGGCTCAACATCCATATGAACAAAGGGCCTCTGACTCTTGATAGGCACACCTAACAACACAGCATACTCCTCCAATGTGGGTGCGGGAATGAAGTCCGGGAAAGTGAAGCATCTCAAAGGAGGATCATAGAACTGCATCAAAGCATATAACCCATTCAGCTCATACACTGAAGGTTTACGAACCAAGCTGAGCAGTTTCCCATAAGACTTTCTGAATTCACCTCTCACAGAATCATCTGCCAAAGCAATCAAACTGGATAACTGAACAACATCAGGAGTGGGGATCTTGTAGGCCACGGTCTTCCTCAGAGAACCCATAATAGCGCAACAGACGACATGAAAACCTGAACCGGGGGAAACGGTACCTGTAACACAGACACACGTTAATGATATGCAAATGAGTATGCAGACAATGCAAAATGCAAACATGCAGCAGGAGATCAAGACGACTGTGTTGTTGAGGAGATGAAGGCTCTGTATCAACAAAACCACAATACTGCTCTGTCAAGAACAAACATATCTCTGATGAGAAGAACCCCTGATACCAGACCATAAATCTGCTCTGTCAAGAACAAACACATATCTGATGATGAGAACCTCTGATACCAACAAAACTGATTCACTGTCAAGAAAACCAGGTAGTCTGAAGGTTAAGGTTTCCTGCAACAAACCGACCCTGCTCACAGGTATGGACCTAAACTGACACAAGTTCGGCATCCTATGCGGTCATCAGCGTCGCAGACTTTCAAGAGCAATGATACGATACCCAGAAGGTGTGGCATCATCATCTCTTGAAGTGGCCTCACTTAGCTGAATCCCAAATGATCGGTCCCCAGAGTCGACAATCCTCCAAACCAACAACCCCTCAGGCCCAAAGGACCGGAAAAGAAGTCAACCGGGAGAACCTCGTCTGAGCGTGGATTTCATGAGACACTAGTGCCTGCAAAGCAAGCACGCGCCCACTAATTTCCACAACTAATGCTAAGTACACTCAAGTCTGGGTCTGACTTCTCACTCATCAGAATGCCCCTCCCACAACAGCACAGATAATCATATCATACTGAAAATAAAATGCGGGAAATAAATGCGATAAATAAAACCCAACAGGTAAACACGCAAGCGTTAGGAATGACTCGCGTACAGGGACGTTGGATCCCCATATTGACTTGCATAAGGGATGTTGGATCCCCAGGAAACTATCAAGTCCCCAGCAGAGTCGCCAGCTGTCGCTACCGCGAAAATAAGGTGTCGGCAAAACAGAAGAGTCGTCACCTTTCGTTATTTATCCCTCAGAACGGGAAAGGAAACGATCGGAAAAACCTGACAAAAAGGTATAAGACAAGGTCATCGCAACCAATGTCTGGATTTGGGAGTCGGTTATGCAAGGGGAAGGTGTTAGCACCCCTCACGTCCATCGTACTCGATGGGATCCACGCTTGTTGTGTTTATCTGACGGGTTTATTAATCTATCTACCTATCAAGGCTGGTCTGAAAAGAAAACAAAATGACTCGGCAAAGCGTCGCACTTTATGCCTACGTATTCCCATCAGAGAATGAGAAATCAGAGTCAACGTAGTTGGCTAACTACGGGTAACGGGGAAGGTGGCTCGCCAATACATCAGTATTATGCCTACGTACTCTCAACAGATATGAGAGATCAGAGCTTACGTAGTTCGGGATAATATGGATTACGGGAACTCAGATTCATCTGTTTTTCGAGTAGGGTTTACAAACAATTCCAACAGTTTGGTGTACGCAGCTCGACCCTTGGAGACTTAGGTGTTACCGTTTGCGGTAGAACTGGGAGTTAACGACACTCTTTTCTTCAGAAAAGCTTCCTTTGAATTATGGGCCCACGGGGCAAAAGGGTTTGAAGTTTGTTTTCTGTCTTTTACGGAAGAACTGTTTTTTATGGATGTTTTCAACCAATATCGCACTAGAGACTATGACCTGAGAGTGAATGCGTCGCATGTCACCCAAAGGGTACCATACTAAACATCCAAGCTGTTGAAAAGAAACTCTCCAACAACCCTTTCCCAAGTAGCTTAAGGCTCATAACGTACGACGTCAGTTAACCTTTATTACTGTATTTTGATTTATTTTGAGAGAGAAGATAACGAACTCTATGGGGAGACTATCAAGTCCTAATGTTGTCATGCCAAGGATTCATCCTATGGTTGAGGTTTGAAACAGGGATCTCCTAGAAGTTATCATGCATAGGTTTCAACCTAAAGTTCTAATCATCACTTCCTTATCAAAGGAAGTGAGATTCCTAGGGGATCATGTCAATGATATACAGAAACAGATAAAGCATCAGCTTAAACAGTAAACAGTAAACAACTGTAAAATGCGTGCAATGCAAGTGAGGGAGGAAATGTGTGTGGGGAATAAGCCTCCACAAGCTCATCTCAACCTCAAGCCAGATATGAATAACTGCAAAAATAATAGAAGAAAATAGATGCAATCAAACAGACCACAAACCACACATGCAAGGGAGCGGAGCTCTATCGAATACCAGCAAGCAAAGCCATACAGTAAAAATACAAGCAAAGGGAGGAACTCAACCTCTAATGCAATACAAGCAAGGGGAGAAACTCAACCCTTAGGATGCTCTTAGGCTTATTCAACTACATGACCTAATCTAAATGCATCACACCAATCAAGTCACATCAATACAGTTGCACAGAAAGAAAACAGACAGTCAAGAAAGCACATCAACAACTTCCACAGCTTCACAGCAAAGCAGTCTTCTGACAGCAATCCAGTCCACAGTCTGCAACTGTTCTTCAAGTCCTTCATCTTCAGGGAATGAAAGTACTCCATCTTCAAGCTTCAATCTTCAATAAGCTCCACCAAGAATGAAGACAATCAATAAGATGATCGTTTGATAATGGGAAGCAAACAGGAAACCAAAGGAATCCTATCTGACACTCAACCAGTTATCAGAGAGAGGCATCCTCAAAAGTTCTACTCATTGTAAATGTCACACATCCCTCCAAAGGAGAGATGAGACTTTAACATGAGGACTTTGAATCATAGGATGAGAATGGAATGGGAACAAAACCAACCATTATTTGAAGAAATATCTATTTCTAAAGCTCTCTCCTAAAGCCCTAATTTCCTAAGCTACTCAAAGCCAACAAAAAGAAGAAAAAGCTCCAATCCAAGCTCCACCAGCTACTTCACACAAGCTTCAATATGTCCATGGTGTCCTCCAATGAGATCCAGAAGCCCACTATGCAAGGAAGCCCAACTTTGAGTCCAATCCAAATCAATTATCAACATTGAAACACCAAATGAACACACAAGTAGAATATTCTATCAAAAATACCAAAACATATTATAAAAATCTTATTATTTTTCTATGGGAACATGCATTTACTAATAACCTATAGTTAAAAAACCAGGACCTAATTCATTCCCTAAGTCCTCTAATAAAATCTTAAACCTCAAGGTATCACAACTAAACCCTAAAAGGGAGCTCCTAAAGTTCTAGTCTTAAAACAGCACCTAAATTCATCACAAAAATGTGAGAAAAATCTGAGGGAAGCATGCATATCTAACCTAATCACAAGCCAAAAATCCAACCAAGAATCCATACCAAATACTCAAACAAAATTCACCAAACAGAAGAGGAAAACAATACAATTTTATTGTCAAATAAAATGTGAAAAATTCAAATAAAATGAAAATAAATGCTAATCCTAATATTTTTGTTCCTAAAATTTCTAAATTCATTCATGAATCAGGGGAAAAAACTCAGTATTTATTGACTAATTTTCCTATTTTTAATGGATTAAAATGAAACTAGTATGAAATGAACAAAAATAAGAAAAAGAAAAGAAAATAAATTAAACACGCGTGGTGGATAGCAATTCAAATCAGTTAAAAGTCTGGGTTGGGCCCAGAGGGGGGGGGGGGGGGGTGAACATCAATTCAGTATTAAGCCCGGTTACCCTCACTAATCAAAACGCTGCGTTTGGATTGGGGTTATGTGGCAAGCTTCTGAACACACGATGCAGTTACCAGTCAACACATCCAACGAGTCCTCATGTTGCCAGCGCATTAATGCCTACGACGCCGTTTAGCTTCAGGTCAAAGTCAGAATTCAAAGCTCAATCGTGGTCGTGCATGATTGTTACTAGGTCAAGCTTCAGACAAGATCTAATGGTCCACAGCTTTCTTCTCCGTTTGAATTTCAGATTTGGGGGAACTTACAGATGGTGGCCCAGACGGTGGCGCCACTGTCTTCTCCAGCGAAGCAACTTACATAGGTCATCAAAAATTAACAAACCATACATCATTCACTCAAAATCTCATGCTGATCACGAATCTGGTCTCAGAATTTTCTAATTCCCTCTGGATTTTCAAACCCAAAGACAAATCTAAAATATGCATCAATCTTGAATCTCATCAGAACCTCAATTAAATGCACAGATGCACTCATCACCTCACACTGATCATCTTACACTATCTCAATAACACTAACACTCCAAGAATCACCTAATCCAAGGCTCAACAGAAATTGATCATCAACCTATTTTGTCTCTAATTCACCAGTTTTTGATCCTAAATCCAACTACATATCACCAGAATCCTAACCACCTATGAATTTCTATCTATCTCTACGTAAATTAAGCACAAAAGTGAAATGTACCAACCTGTGTTCAAGCTTGTAACAGAAGTAGTTCTTGCACTCTTCAGCCTTCAAGAAAGTGCAGATACACTCCAAATCACTTGCTGAAGACAATGAAATCTTCAATTGATCTTGATTTGCCCTTGAACTCAGAATCCGATTCTCACTTGCACCTATGAAGTTCCAACTTCACTCTCTGCTTCAGGCTTCAAACTTCACCAAAAAATGAACTGAATGCACTCATAGACTTATATAGGATGTAATTGAATGATCTAGATCCTTCTCAAAGGTTCAGAATGAGAAATTCAAATTTCAATTTCTCTTTAAAATATCATTCATGGAACTCACGGTTTCTCCTCTATTTTTCCCTCAGGAAACTTCCCTTGCACTCCTTGTGAGTTACTGAACTTGAATGGTGGGGATTCATCCCTTGTTTTCATCCTAGGGCTTTGATTTGAGACGTAACTTCCTTTTGAAGTAACAAGGCAAAAGGCCATGAAAATGAACTCAAAACTAAATTCTAATGATGTCATTGTTTCCAAAATGTAATTTCCATTCAAAAAATGCTATTACTTTGCCTTATTTGCTCACATAACATTTATTTTGAATTTTTGATCTTTAATACCCTTTAATTCTTCCTTTTTCAAAATTCCTTGAATCAAGTCTCTCCTTGATACATGGTCCAAGTTAAAACCCTATTTTGAGCAACTTTCAACTTGAACAAAACTTCATTTGAGATGTCTAAGTTGGTGAAAATGACCCATAACCAAAAATGACCCATAATCACAACTTCCCAAAATACCCTTGACTTGTCAAAGCCATAACTTGAGTTATACAAATCCAATCATGGACTTCTAGTACTCTATGGAAAGCTAAGAGAATAAGGAACAACATTCATGTTGACCAAAAGTTCATAGGAATCATCCTTCTAGGGAAAAAGTATCATGCAAGTTGGGTAACTTTCAAGCTCTAAATTCACATGCCTCAGATGACTTGTAACTTGTCTGGCTCATAACTTGAGTTCTATGAACCCTATCAATGACTTCTAGTACTCAAATTAAAGCTAAGATCATGACCTAAAACAATCATGTTGGGGTCAAGATGAGATGACAATCATATCTTGAGTTAAATAGCCTTGAAGTCAGGAGTCAAACTAGGGGATTTTACATTGTCAAGCCTTAGAAACCCTAGCCTGAAACTTCTCAAACTCTTCAATCATGATGAGTTAACCTTGGAATCATCCTTAGAAAATCTCAATGCATCAATACATGATCTCATGACCCTTGAATTAGGTCTCAACCTTCTTTAAATCATCAGTTGACTTAGGGTTGACCCAGTCAAACCCTAGCTGCACCCATCATGGCTGAGGCTTCTTAGTCTTGCATAAGGACTTGTCTAAGCCTCTTCAACACTTCTCATGAGCTCTCTCAAGACCTCCAGTCCAACTTCATGGCTTTAGAATCATCTGATGGCTTTCCTCAATTCTCAAGTTAGGAGGCCTACACACTTGGCTTCAATCACTCTCTCTGAGGATCTTTTAACTTCTCTGACAAGGATAACAACCCTTGAGCATTTGAATAACCTTCTTAGCTTGCCTCACAGTCTTGTATAGATCTTAATTGGTAATCATACCTCTTGATCTCCTGCATATATGTCAATGAAATGCAAATGATAATGCTAATGTGAATGAAATGAAACATAAGCTAGGTAAAGAAAAGTTGGGCAAATTTTGGGGTGCAACAACCTTCGCCTGGCGAACTTGCCAGCGAAGACCACTGTCACACTCTAATTTTTGACCTCAAGATTCCACCTCCTCGTGCATTTCTTTACGTTTTGTTTTTTTCTGCTCCTATATACGTATTTATCAGGACTAACGAATGCATGCAGGATTATTTTGGTTTTTTGACGTCTCTGACAGGTTTTACATAGTCCTCCAGTGCAGGAGGATGCAGATTCAAGGTCCAAGTTCATTCGTATACACTTGCAATTTAGTCAAGTGGCATTATTTGGGTTATGATGGCAAAGTTCGACTCATATTTACTTTGAATTCATTTGGTGCACCTCACGTGGATTAAACTGGGTCATTCTTTGTGAAACATCGAAATTCAAACCAAGACTAAAGAATTCAAGACTCTAAGATTGACCAATCTCCAAAAAACCATTAAGAGAGTTTCAATAAGATTAAATTATGACGGAGGTCGACAATGGACATATGAGAATACTTTGTTTGATATTACACTCTTATATTCAAGATCGGTTCTTATAATAAATTCATGATCATTTAAAACTTCAAGAACGAAAAACTGGTTTGCGAGCAGTATGTTATCAGCGATGAAATATAAGGTTCGCACTTATGGTTTACTTAGAATACCAGTTGCAAGCATTTGGAATCCGAATTAGACCGAAGCGTATTATTCAAATTGTTCTAAAATTGAGGCTTGTTAGTACATCCCTCCAAAGCATTGATTTTCAAGAGAAGTATACGGTAACAAAGAAATCCATAGTAAAGAGGTACAATTGAAAGGCAGTTCCAACCAAGACGGGAATACTTGGCGGCCAGAGTACAGAACCCACTCAATCACATAAGAGTTTGCTCATGGATGATACATAATTAAAAATAGAAACGAAGACTTTGGAAGCATGGATACCAACAGTGTATCCCCTTTTGAACAGTACATCAACCACATATTCACACTAGTTTGTCAACTATTTATAATTGGAGCACTTATGGTAAGAATACACTAAGAGTCCGAAATCAACGCTCGACTCCGGAACTTTGTTGGATTCGTGGCCACCTTCATGACTTTCACTTTGGACTCTGTGACATAAGGCAAAGGTGGGATTGGACCTTACACTATCATGCGTCTTCTATTGTTTGTCTTGGGAGCTGTTGTGGTTCTTTTATCGAAGATTGTATGACATGATTGGGAGGGTTGTTCTACATGAGGAAATGCCTCAAGCGAACCGAATTCCTACATTATTTACCTGCAAACACAACTGATAGCAAGAAGTACCATTAGCAGATAAATCAAAGACCAATCAAAAGAAGAAGGAACAAAAAACTCATGGTGACAACAAAAGGCGACATGCCAGGTATTCCAGCCGTGATGGGGCCATATTGATCAAAGTACCTTCTCCAATATTGTGCTACATAACATGGTCACTTGCTTGTCCATTCAGACTCCATTATAAAAAGCATCCTACTTCGAAAATCCAACAGTTCGGAACACTAAAAATTGACAACGTGATAGAATCCTACACAAGCCTCCATTCTGCAAATGCTAGATGATAACCACACCAGATACCAGGAGGCCAGAATCAGGTGCTGCCATCTGCCGACGTCATCGTCAATATCTTTCTTACTAGAACAGTCAGCACATGTTCACAGAACCAATACTCGCAGCTTCCAAGCAAACCGGCATTGCCAACCGTATTACTGCAAAACACGAGAGAAGGTTATAATATAATGAATTGAAACATGACAGAACTGAGTAATTCCCGGAACCGCAACGCAACTTTCGTTAGGCCAGGAAAGAAGTTGGCATACCAGCTACCTCGATCCCTCACAGAGGCTTGCCAAACCACATAACACTGATGCCACCACAAGCTCACCTGCAAGATAAACCCGACAACCCGAATGCTGTTAAAATAATAAGCTGTTAGGAACCCGGGGTGTTTGAGCTACCAATCATTAGAACGGAGAAGGCCACTGGGGCAATGAAGGTCATGATAACGAACTTTGTAAGCAGGGAAACAGTTACCTGAAGCCATGGGCGCACTCGGGGTAAACAATTCGTGATGGCCTCGCGAAGTTCATCAAAACCAAAGGCAAGTTGGCACTCGAAGCAAGAAATGTTCAGAAGTGATCCCTGCAACAAAAGATACACAATAGTTGTGAGAGAGGATATCGTCGACAACAACATTGGAAATGAATCAGAGATTACTTACACGCACCAAGCATCACCTTAAAGCCTTCACATTGACAAAGCCTTGGTCTCCACACGCAAGCTCGAGTCCACTGGTAACAACGAAGCCGCAACGTAGATCGTGTTCTAATGAACTGATACCGTACGACAGATCTTCATTAAATCCTTCCCAAACTTGCATTCCAAGCTCGCCAACAGAAGCTGCAAAGTCAGTAACATAATGCTACAATCTACGAAGATACGACTCGAATATTAAAGCATCATGCTGTTAATGCTAACACAACCCGCAAGGTACCCAACCTGTTGTACTTGGCGCGACTCTAGCTCGACGCGAATAAGTCTTTCAGCAACCCTTCTCAACAAGCGCCTGCATTGCAAAAGAAAGGAACTTGAATGTTTCATGCGTAAAATCTTAGCAGCCACCGAGAAGCCACCCAATTTGAAAAGAATTACCTAGCCTTCAGTTACGAAAGTCACTTGTTGGCGAGAAAAGGAATGATGAGAACCAACAAGCGAAGTAACAGGGAGATGCCTTGAAGCGGCTGGCAGAGCATTGAATCATTAGCGAAAGATGCGATAACGCGACCAGAATCGTGGTTCAGCTCAAAATACTTGCTCAAACCAGCACACCTGCAGCTAAATGCAGTTACTTTCAGCAATAATGTGAATGTGTAACCATCTCAAGAAATCAGCATAAAGATCATTACCGTTTAGCATTCCACGCTCATGTTTCGAGAGCAACACTTGAGCCTCTAGCGACTTCCACCTTGACTTACCACTACAACTTGGCGTAATTTTTATGACAGCCTCACTTGGTTCCCCAAAACCACTTCAAAGCTGAGAACTGACTCTTATAGCTCACGATAGAGTAAGGACATTCACCACAAGCAGTCCATCTCTACCCCAAGGAACCAAGCGCTCCTCAATCACCAAGTCTACCCCAACCCGGAGAAGCCCTGTCAAGACATGATAGCAACGGCCGGAAGAAGTTAAGGGACGAAGACTCAATTTAGACACAAAGCTAAAAAAATAAATGTAGTTCATGGCTCCTCTCACCAGTTTTGCAGAATCCTCTCTTGAGTAACGTACAATTCACCGTCCAAGAAAACACCACCCTCTGTTGCTCGTTTGGACCTTGAGATTTTGAATCAACATAGACAAAAGCTCTGAGTCGTACAAACTAGAGCCAACGAGCTTCACGTGGGATCAATACTCGTAATTCCTCGTGAAGAAGCTGTAGAGAACTCTCAGGTTTGAACCATCCGGAAACGAATGTGTCGTCAAGTGGCGAAAATCATTCTGGGCTGATAGAACCCCATGGCCCAAGCACAATTGTTGTTCGCCCCTGCCAAACAATAACTCAGAGTTAGCAAATTAATCAGAATATACTCATTGCAAAAGAAAAAGATTTGAAAAAAGATCCTCCAAAACTTTGAACCTGGACAGATGAGCATTTAACACAACAATCAGAGATTGAAATCTCGTTAACGAGCATTCAACAAAATCAAACAGAAAAGGAAACTATCTCAAATCGCGTCTGAACCAATATGGAAAAACACAATCAGGCATTCAAGGCTATTGATTAATTTCGGCACAACAAATCTCACAAGAAGCCTATATAAAGGGGAGAATCGGAAAGCATCAGAAGAGGAAGAAAAACCCTAAAAGTCAAAAATTGGAGATCGAAAAAAAAAACAAAAGGGAGAGAGAGAAAAGAAGCTATCATGAAATCAAAGGGAGGAAACTTATCTCTTTTCCATCGGTGGAATCATTTCCGACGCCGCCGCAAGTACCAATCAGTGGAACCTCATCACCACTCCGCCGCCGCTACACACAACTTCGGTAAAACTCTAATCTTCATTTACATCCTTGTCTTGTTGATGTTCTCGTTTTGATTTCAGGTTCGGAGGTGAAGAATAAAAGAACCAGACGAGGAGAGTGAGAGAGAGGGAGAAGCCGTCACGGGGGAGGAACCTAGGGTTCCATCTTTTCGTTTCCTATCTTTTTTTGTTTTGCTTTTTTTTGTTTGCTTATTATTGTAAAGTAATCATGCACACCACAACACTACACTACACGTGATTAAGCACTAAACCACCCCTAATCTGTCATTTAATCAATTAACCATTCACTTCCTAATTAATTAATTAATTAATTAATCACTACTAATTCTTAACCAACCACTTTCTCTTTAATTTTAAACTAATTATCCTTTTTATAATTTAACCCTTAATTAATTAATCAGTTTTTTTCTAATTAATATGTTTCATTAATCTGTTTATTTATCATTCACTTTTTATTTCAATATCATATATATTCTATTTAGTTTAATGAAAACTTTTTTAGATAATTGACCTTTTATAAAGTCTAACTTATCTCACCTTTTATTTAAATCAATTCAAATAACCTGTATTTTAGCACTTTATTAATAAATAAAACTATTTGATTATTTCAATAGAAACCTATTTTATTATAAATAAATAAAAAAAACCTTTTCCAACTTATTTAATTTTCATTTAATAATAATAACAATTTTATGTACTTATTATTAGTAAGTAATTCTTTTTTAAATCTAATTCTTTTATTTATTTCATAAATTACCTTAATTTCGCTAGAATAAAGATAATTAATAACTCCCGTAAAATTAATCTCATTTAAGATAAAATCCTATTTAAAATCAATCCACATCTAAACTTTTTATCAACTTTTCTTTTGTAAAATCAAATCTCACTAAAATAATATAACTTTTCTCTTAAAACTCATAAAAATTAATTAATTTTCATCCTAAAATTATTCTATCTAATCTAATATAAATTCACCAAAAATATAATTTTCTCATAAATTAAATCAATCACAATAACAACCAGTAATACAACCTTTTCTTAAACCAAGTGATTCGCCTAAAATCAACATCATAACATAATCCATCGCGCACGCTTACACCTCACACCTCACATTCACTTACACTTGTACACTTAGCGCTTTCATGCGCATGCTTTATTATTTCCGCTTATATTTATCCACAACTCACACACTCACTTAGCGCTTTCATGCGTTCATGTATGTCTTTACTTTCTGCAATTTATTTTACAAGCAATTTACTTTTATCGCAATTTATATTTCCGCATCGCATCCGTCCAAAGGAAAAACCTACACATAATTCAACGTTGTGTGTAGTGCACATCATTTGCATCATTCTCCCCCATGATCCTTGATCCCATTCAAGTTGATCTCTTAAGATAGATCCTACCCTATAGGAGGACCTTGTCTTTTATCTTACAACATAGAAACAAGAACAATCAAACAATATTCAAGCATTCAACAATCAATTCAAAACAATCATTCAAACACCTTAGAGAAAGATGCTAAATCATCTTAAGCGAGATAGAATCTCCACCCCCACAACAATACAATCAAGCCGTAGGGACTTTGCCTTAAGAAAGATAGAGGCGTACTCGTCAAACAATTCGAGTACTCGAGCCCTTTTCTTAAGACGATGCAAAGACTATTTTCCTACACCTTGTGGCGGTTAAATCTCCCTTAAAATGAAGACACATCTTGTCTCCTAAAATCAATCAATCAACTACCCTAAACCCGTAGGAACTTTGACCACATTCAAAGAGCTCCTCTAACCCTTTAGGGGAACTACAAATACTCTGATTCCACTCCCGTAAGGATATGTAGGCATAAGATGCGATGTCTTATCGAGTATACTTAGAAATAAACCCCTAGGTTCTTTAAACTCTTAAGCAGATAAACACTTAGCAATAAACAAACATAAAACAAGAGGTTCCTGTAGAGTACTACAGAAACTTAGGATGCTAGTACCTTCCCTAAGTTTAACCAACCCCCGAACCTAAAACTCTCTAAACCTTGCATTTGCATTGCATTGTGGGAATTTCGATCTTTATCCCTTCCTTTGGACAAATCAAAGTTCGGTTGCAAAAATGAATTAAAGATTCAAACTAATTAATAGTTTGGTATTCAAATTTCACCGTGACAACCACTGGGATTTTTTCTTGAATTATTCGCTAGCCATTCGCTGGGCTTCGCCTCCACTCGCCTGGCGAGAGCCAGCGAACCTGCGACACCAGAAACCCCAATCTGTCCCAAAACTTCCACTCTCCAAAAACCGACTGATTCTCACCAAACCAGTTCCAGCTCTCTTAGCCCCACATCACCCGACTATTCTACGACATTAGTTTCGGTTTCTAACCGATTAAACTACGATTCTACCGATTAAATCCATTTTGCCTTAACTTGGAAAATGGTGAAAACTCACAACAACCACAACCCAACCATACATAACCACATACATTGATCAAATAATAATGTTTCTCACCCTTATCTCGATTAATCGGAGCTTGAAGTTGATTCTTGATGATTTCTCCAAGTTTCCCTCTTCTCTTCCCTTTTCTCCTCTTTCTCCATTCTTTCTCTTCTATTTCCTTTATCTTACTATCTTTTCTTTTCTCTTCCACTTTCCTTATATACTTCCTTATTTTCTTTCCTTCCCATTTCTCTTCTCACAAATTCTCTACCAAATAAATCCAATAATTAAAATAAGTCAATTAATTAAATTAATTAACATTAATAATTAATTAATGAAATTTGGGCTGTTACAGACATCACCTATGCGGATAGAGGATCGGAAGTTGAAGCAACTTCGAGGCAAAGATATTGCTTTGATGAAGGTCGCTTGGGGAGGACCGGCTGATGGAAATGTGACTTGGGAACTTGAGAGCCAAATGAAGGAGTCTTATCAAGAGTTGTTCGAATCAGGTAACATTTTCAAGGACGAAAATTCCTAAAGTGGGGGAGGGTTGTAACAGCCCAATTTTCATTAATTAATTATTTATATTAATTAAATAGTTTATGAGGATTATTTAATTAGTGGGTGATTAATTGAATAAATTGATAGGTGTTGGAGAGGATTATAAGAGAAAGACTTATAAGGGAAAAGTGGAAAGAATAGGAAAAGATAGAAACATAAGAGAAAGAATAGAGAAAGAAGGAGAAAGAGAAGAAGAAGAGGAAAAAGCTTGGAAGCTCAAGAACAACTCTCAAGCTCCGATTTAATCAAGGTAAGGGTGGGAAGTATCATTATTCTATCAATGTTTATGATTATGTATGAGTTTGTATGATTGGTTTGTGTTTTGGAGAGTTTCTACTCATTTTCAATTTAGGGCAGAAATGAGTTTAATCGGTAGAAACTGAGTTTAAACGGTTGGAATCTGAAATTAATTGCGTAGTTTAGTCGGGTTATTGGGCTAAGACAACTGGAGTTGGTTTGGTGAGAATCGGTTGATTTTGGAGAGATTGGACGATTTTGGACAGTTAGGGATTTCTGAGTTTGCAGGTTCGCCAGCGTTTGTCAGGCGAGCGGGTAGCGAACCAAAACAGAAGCAAAAGTTAGTCTTCGCTGGCATGTTCGCCAAGCGAAGAAGGGTGGCGAAGATTCTCCAGGCGAGGGAATTAGCGAACGGTAGCGAACACTTCCAGTAGCTACTGACTTGCTTCGCCAGCGAGTTCGCCAGGCGAACGAGGTAGCGAGCATTCGCTAGATGCTTCGCCAGGCGAAGGTAAGTGAATGTGACAACAACTTTTCATTTCTGTGTTTTCCATTCCATGATGATTCCTTTGGTTCAATTATGTTTAATTTTATTGAAATGAATAGTTTGTATACCATTGTGGTATGTTATGTTGTGGGTAGCCTTATGACGTGAATCCTAGATTGTGAAATCAATCGTGAATGTAGCTTTTGATATATATAATGCATTGTTTAAATTGAATAAGAACGCATGATGATTTGTGATGCGGTTTGTGGCCGTTGGCATGATATTGTGGAATGCATATGTGTTGCATGCGATTTTACGTAATGAATGCATGAGAACATATTGTGGATATGTGTGCATTGTTTGATAAATGTGATGATGGTTTAAAGTATTAATACTTTGATTGTGTGAATATGTTGTGTGTGCAATCATGTTATAATTCTTGAAGAGATGAATTATTTGAATGCATGAGATTAAGATGCGAGAACGGTCTTAAGTGCATTTTGTGGTTGATTGCATATGCATCATTTAGTCAAGAGGCAATGTTTGCTAGTTTTGTGGAGACTAGTGACTTGTCCCAAGCCTAGAAGAGTGGGTTTGAAAGCTTAGAGGACGGGCTTTGGTGGTTATCGGTCTAGAAGAGTGGACCCAGTTTAAATGTAAAAACCGAAAAATGATAAGAAGTGTTGGTACCACATGGCATTGAGTTGCATTGAGTTGCATTGGGTCACATAGCATAGATGTCATGGTTATATGAATATGCTTGTGTGTGGATTGTTGAATGGAAAAATTATGGACATGCGTATGATTAAACATGTTTTGTGAATATCCATATGTGTTTATACATGTTGTGAAATGTATGATGAGTTGTGAATGAAATATGGTGAGAAATGTGATATATGTATATTCTGTACTTGTGTATTTATATATATAATTATATGCATTGACTATTATGATAATATTTCTCACCTATCTGCTGTTTTATAATGCTCTATGAGGCATTGCAGATTAGGTTGCTGGAGGTCCTTTTTGTGAAGTATAGCTTCATTCTTTTGTCGGTCGATCTGATATGTAGCACCGGGTAGTTAGGTTATATATCATTCTTTTGTGATACAGTTGTAAATGTATCAGCTGATGATGTTTTGTAAAACATGAATGATATTGTGAATTAAACTTGATGATATGTAATATATGATGACATGTTTTAAGTGATTCAAATGTTTTTAAATCTTCCGCTTTAACTTTAAATATTGAGATGTGGGTGAAGGACGAAGTTCCTCCATTTTGAAAACTACCCCACTGTTGCATATCTTTTTCTTAGAGCAAGTGTTGAATGTTTGAATTGTGATGATGTGACATACTTCTTTTATACCATATTTCAACTATACTCTGATAAAATTTTATTATTTGCTTAAATGTTTAATTGATTATTTGGGGGTATAGAAAGGGGTGTTACACGACCAAGTTTTAAATAATTTTCTTAGAGGATTACTATTTCTTTAGAGAGACCTTCTGACCTCTCTTGTTACCCTCAATGTATTTGGTCAATCACCTTTTCTTAATCAGCCATTCAATTTCATCTTTCAGCTGGATGCAATTGTTTGTGTTGTTGTTGTGACTCTTGTAGAAACGATAATATTTGAATGTAACCGTTCAAGCAGTTTCCTAGACTAGGTAAGAGTTCCTTATCCAGTCTTCTTTAAACTCCTTGCTCGCACAATCCTTCAGGATTATCTCCCGTGAAGTACATTTTTGGATTTATGCATTTATAAATATGCATCTCTATGATTTTTGTTATAACAACCTTTAGAATTAAAGATTTATGATAATGGTGATGGCTTAAGTGTATTACGAAGAGAAAATTCAATCACTTAATGAAGGATTGTCACAAGAAGGAGGACAACCAATAATCTATTTAGGTTGTTGTTGCCTCATACGAGGATAGTTATGAGAGTGTTGGTGAGCTGATGGTGTTGAGTTTGTTATATACTCACACTCTCATATGAATGTGATGGCTAATTTGTATGTGTAGGTATAAAAAATCAAACTAGTAGTAAGTGATTATGAAATTATCGATCCCACATAAATTATATTAAACATAACAATTTTTATACACGAGTTTGGAAAGTAAACATGATAAATCATAAAAGAAAAATAATAGTGTATGTCATATGATTAAAAAAGAAGAAATACAGAGAAAATAATAAATAAATTAACACATAGTAAGAGAGTGTAATGAACAATATTCAATTTAATAAATTCATGTAATGTTTAGAAATGATGTGTGGTGTTGTGATATATGAGGTAAGAATTGTGGTATATGTCTACAAAATGAGAATATGATTTAATATGATGCTTATGTTTAAGTTTCACAACATTACCAATAAAACTTGTTATGTTTACTCCTATGACCTTAACTACTTACACTTGAAATATCTAAGTAAGCAATATATGTCTATTTGATACTTAACAATTCTAGTTCACGAAATCAATTTGTTAAGATGATACCAAAAACTTTAAAAATGATATTTACTCAAAAAATGATATGACTAAATAATAAATATATGGAAAGAAGTCACAAGATCAAATGTAACACATCAACACAATTATTGGATTCAAAAAAATTTTATTTTATTAAACTTCACAATATCCAACAAAATGAGGTTTAACTCATACTCAACAACATAAACACAACATGACCTTGTGGAAGCTTTTGTAAACTTTTGGCTTCTTAAGCTTACCCTATTCGTTAACGCTACAACACAACTATAATGTATCCTTCTAGGATTTTCCACAAATCAGCGACAGTTTACGAGTCATAATTATACTCATATTTTTATGACTAAAAGCCTATTGAAAATTTGTCTCACGTAATTGTCGTGACAGTTCTCGTCATATTTGCTCAATATATACAATAAAAATAACGTAAAACTACGTGATGAAGCACTTAGTAACCTCAGTGCTAAATATAACAAATTACTTACAAAAATATAAAATTAACTCTAAACACATCAGATAAAAATGACGCATCAAAATATTTGAACAATAAATAACTTGCATAAATGAAGTTATCCCCGTGTTTATTTGAATTTTAAGTGATTGATCTAATAATAAAAAATATTTTCGATCTTATGTTTTATATAAAAAATTCAAATATCCCTTTGAATTAAGGTAAATATATATCTTGGATTCAAACACAATACATTCACCTTTTAAAAATATATTTATTTTTTTACTAAAGATCAAAATTTGATATTCATTCTTTTTCCCCCTCCAGAATCACTTAGAGTATGATATAAGACTAATTTCTAATCCATATGCAAAATAGAAGAGATAAGAAATTAGTTAAAATAAATCAATTAATTTAATAATGATTGAAAAAAAAGTGTATAATTAAAAATGAATAAACGGTGATTGATAAAAAGAATAATTAAGTTATTATAAAATTATAATTTAATACGATAATAATTTAAATAATTATGATCAATATGAAACCAAAAAAAGTTTATTTAAATAATTTGATAATAAAGGAATATTGATTGAAGATCAATTTCATTAAACAATTAATCATTACCACTAAAAACATCTTTAATAGGGTAAACTAAATGGATAAACGAAGATATTTTTTGTGACCCAAAGTGTTTTGTAGGATTTAAAAAATTTATAGTTGATTTGAATAGTTTTTACTTTAATGATGGTTGTCTATAAGAAACCAAAATTTGACCCCACATTTTATATTTTTTATTCAAGTTACCATTAATTTAATTATTTTAATTAAAATACATATAGTTTTTTAAATAAAATTTACCTTAAAAACTTAGAAATAATATTAAATATATTTTATTATAAAATTAAAAATGATACAAAATTCACAACAATAATACATAAAAAATTTACATTTTCATATGAATATAAAATAATACATGACAATAAAGAGTACCATATGACCCTCATGATTTAACTTTAATCCTCATATTTTCTCTTCAATACACACAAAGTAAAGTATGATTTAACTATAAGTCTCATGATTTCTCCACCATACACACAACGAATACCAAATGACCCTTGTGATTTAACTTTAACCCTCATGTTTTCCCTTCAATACACACAATGTAGAGTATCATAGAAACCTCATGATTTAACTCTAAATCTCATGATTTTTCTTCAATAAATCCTATAACTGTGAAAACAACATAAAAGAATCAATTTGGTGGTTGATATATTGAACCAAAAGTCTCATCTTCCACAGCTATAAACCAAATGTCATATATAACTTTATTGGCGTATTTTTTCACTTTTAAAGTTCACTTTCATTTAAAAATTCCTTAAATTATAAGCTAAGGTATTTTCAAGTATATGCATGTCGTTTAAAGTTTTATGTTTTTAAACCAAAGTTTTATGTTTTTAAACTTAAATTATAAGTTAAGGTATTTTCAAGTATATGAATGTCGTTTAAAGTTTTATGTTTTTAAACCAAAGTTTTAAAAATTCATGTTAGTATTTGTTTGTTTGGTCATGGTTGATTTATTTTGTGTTTGAATTGGCGTGTACATAATTGATTTTGATAAAATTGAGTTCAGTAGAATTGATTTTAATAGATTTAAGTTTAGTAAAATGTGTTTATGTTTGGATACATTCATGTAAAAGTGATTTAATATCAAAAGTTACTTTAAAAAAATCAATCACGTTAAATTTGTGTTATTTAGAAAAAACATATAAACATGGTTATAAACATGGTTTTGGTTTTAAGTGGGAATGTATACCTTGATGGATTAGTTTTCGTGTTATTTAAATATCATGTCGTTACTATTTTCAAATATCATAAAGTTAGTGTCCAGTGTTTGAAAAGGGAGAGTTGAGTGTATTTTATATATAACTAATTATAAAAATTTCTGTGTTTTATACGTAATAATTATAAGATATGGATATTTGATCCACAGCGGCCGCACTTGATAAAACCCATAATGATTTGAAAAATCAACTTTTGTTGGAGATGGGTTTTAAAATAAACCAGATAAGTAATGAGATACATATAGGTGGGAGTAACTTATCAATGGGCTAATGGAAAGAGTGGTCTTATGGAAAAAATGAAACTAATATAATGTAAATTGTACTTTTATCTAATATTACATCATTTTGTTTTATTATTACTAATGTTCAGACGGCTTTTTTAATGCGCATGAATGAAAATATAAATGATATTTTTTATTTAAATAATTTTAAAAAAAAATACAATATGTAAAAGTTAATAATATGAAGTTACGTGGAAGTTAATAATAAGAAGTTATTTGGAAGTTAATAATAAGAAGTTATTAAGTAAATTATATAATAAAACAAAGGTAAAAATGGTAGAAAAATAAGTCACACCAAAACAAAGTATTCCCTTTATATATAACTAGCGTCCAGATGGGCACTCAGTGCCCGTCTGTCCGCTTTTTTAGTGCGGATGAATAAAAATATAAACGATATTTTTTATTTAAATAAAGATTTTAAAAAAAATACAAATATAAAAAGTTAATAATAGAAAGTTTTGTGGAAGTTAATTAATAATAAATTATTAAGTAAATTAGATAATAAAGTAAGGGTAAAAATAGTAGAAAAATAAGTCACGCCAAAACAAAATATTCTCTTTATATATTGTATAGATTATATATATATATATATATATATATATATATATATATATATATATATATATATATATATATATATATATATATATATATATATATATATATATATATATATATATATATATATATATATATATATATATATATATATATATATTTGTTTTCTATAATGAGTTGGAACTTATAATGAGTGGCACTCAATCAAATTAACGGTTTTCTACGAAATAATATTTTTATTTCCAACACATCAACACATGGAAGATTATGTAATTAATTAGTTGTGATTTATAACATGTTGTGTTTCTTTGTTACCATTCTTTGTGTCTTGTATCTGGATTTGATAGCAAAGATACAAAATATTTCTTTAATTGTTTGATACGCATATGTATTAGAAACTCATACATAAACTAGTATGAAATACAACTGCTAAGAAATCTCAATGTAAACAATATTAGTATTTGTAGGTAAATCAAACATTACAAATATTTTTTATTGTAACATAGAATTAGTGAAAGAATGTTCAGTGTGAAAAAGTTGATGATGCCTCTAGGTCGGTCCAATCAATTGGAAGATATTTTTATAATTTAAAAAATATATTTAAATTTAAAATATATATAATTTTAATAATATATATTATCCGTTCTTGAGAGAACCAATATTAATTTCTTTAAATTTAATAATATATATTATTCATTTTTATTTAATTATAAAAAGTTAGATGGAAAGTAGGTGGGACACACGTGCAATTATAAATGTATGATATATGTTATTGACGTGACGTGTTTGTTTAGACAAAGGAGTTTGTCTTCACAAGTGACTCAAATAAAATGTGAAGGACAAAAGAAACTAAAGTTAGGCAAGTCAAATGTATACATTATAAACAAAATATATTTTGAATTGTTTGATAGAGATGAGACTTGTTAATATTAATATCTTTTGCTAATGCGGGCCAGCTTGTTCATTTTTATGTCGCTTTGAGATCATGCTTTTATAATATATATATATATATATATATATATATATATATATATATATATATATATATATATATATATATATATATATATATATATATATATATAATAAAACCAGATCCAGCTTAGAGATGACAAAGTGGGATTAGAGCTGTAGTCAAAGAACCCAATCTATTTAAGGTCGTTTCTAATGATTTTGGGCTTTATCGGCCCATGTAAAAAAAAAATTGTTTAAATACAAGTTTTAAAAGAGAATTTTTTATTGCATCTTGGTTTAGGTCTTAGATATGTGATAAAGTTTTTTTAAAATCATTGTAGTTCTCTTTCTTCAAAAATTTTTCAACCGTCTTTTATGTTTGCTGTAGTTTTGGAACTGCCTTAACAACATAATTGCTACCGTTTCAACTGTCGTTAAATGTTTTGTCACTACTAATAATTCATAGGTAAAATCACAGGTATTTTTACAGGTATTTTTACAGGTAAATTTTTAGATAGTTTTAATCCGCAAGTAAATTCACATATATTTTAAAATAAAAAGAAACTTTATTAAATTGAGACAACATTATATACCTGTCATTGAAGTATCGGAAAAGAACTTTTAACCCAAATAACTAACTTTTATTAAAAAAAATTCAAAATACCTCAGTTTTTAAAAACATTCCCAAAGTACTTCAGTTAGGGTTGCTGAATATATGTGGACGTCATACCAATTGACGACCCTTTTTAATGGCTTTAAGGGAGATTCTAATTGGATTGGAGACACCTCATGCAGTCTCAAATTCAATTGACGACTTGGTTGTATAGTTAAAGCCTTATCACCAATTCATTTGGAGACATGGTGTATTTTATAATTTTTTTATGAAAAATAAATAATATTATCATTGATTAAATAAACTATTGCATAAATTAATGTTGGCGGCCGGGTGAGTCATACCGGCCACCGGTTCCACATCCCCTAGGCACCCTAACTCGTTGCACTCGTTCTCTTCGTTGTCGATTCATGCCAGGTGTTTGAGGAGTTGAAGTCTCAGGAACATTCTCAGATGGTTCCCTAAAAAATTCTTGCATTTTCATGAGGTTTTGTGTGTTGAAACTGAGCGTGTGACCCATGCCAGAGTAGTTCGGATGCGATGGGGGGTCATTGGTGTGCGGCCTGGACGGTTTAAGGGGGACATTGGTGTGAAGGATTCGTTGGTGAAAGGTTAAACTGGTAGTGGTGTTTGAAAGCCATAAGGTTGTTGAGATGGTTGAGTGTGTAGGCTAGGGTATGATGTCAGAGCGTTTTGGCTATGGAAAGATATTTGGACGTTATGGCTATGATATGATGTACCCTCATTTTGGCTATATCTTGATGTTCTGATGGGGCCATAGCCATATTGGGTTTTTGGATAGTAGTCAGTGTGTTGGAGATGGTACGAAGGACGCTCTTGATATTGTGGTTGAGTGTTTGACATGTTTCGATGGTTAGTGGGTTGGTAATTTTGTTAGGTAGGGGGTTGTGAGTAACATGGCCTTCCTGGTGGGTTAGACATTGAAGCTTCTTGTGTGTAGGAGGTTTGGCGTGAGTCGTATAAATACCTGTATTTGGAGACAAACCTAGTTGCAACCGATCTGTACCAAGTCATATAATTAATAGTTGGTATAGACGGGGTTGCCATCACCGGGTCATGTAAGACATGGGCGCTGCAGTTCATCAATATATGACGCTTATATTTTGCAAAATCCTTCCATTCGGGAAAGTTCCATTGATCATTAACTCTTTTTAGATGCCATTTACTGATGTCAACAGGAGGATCCAAAATGTTTTGATGCATTTCAAATTGTAGTTTGACACGATAACTGTTTTGCATATCCACAATTGTGAATCTGCTGATCGGGACGCATGCAGTCCAAACAACAACATCTTCCTCTCCGACTTCATGTAGATGTTCCATGTTTAGATATGGACGACATATGAACTGAAGAAGAGAAAAATATTAGATAATAAAATAATTGATATAAAATATAAGTTGATTTGTTTAGAGGCCTTACATCTGTAGGTGTTAGGTGATCCAACAGATTGTGGTATTGAATGATACAATGTCTAGGGCATCTATTGTAAGTCATACCCTTAGCCGACCATCTAAACCATAAAAGTTTTCAAATTCAATTAGTTATACACAATAATTAGTAAGGTGAAATAAATTAAGATTAAGTTAGTAACTTACTTTTTTGCATACGGGAAGGAAAAGTTGTTGTGGTTGACGGGCGCTAGGGATGACAATCTAGACCAACCCCATGTTTGGAGCAAAACGGCGCATCCAGAAAAAGTAGATGTGTTTTTTTGCGCACTTACACAAAGAGCTATACAAATAAGACAGACAAGCGGAACCCCAACTATACTCTCTTGTTTTAGTTAGGTCTCTCAATAAGGGTAAATACATAATGTGCATATAAGAACCAGTGCCTTCAAGAAATAAAAATAAACAAATTAAAAACATAATATAACACCTGGTTTTTATTATTTTCATTTCTTCTATAGAATCTATATCTAATATAAAACCGGCGTACCATGATTTTAGGTGCGAAAGTAAGATACCTTGGCCTCTTCAGCTCTTATCTAGCAAGTCGTCACCAAAACGTTCCTCACAAATTGAACCATCAAGGTTTCTTGGTCCATTGACCGCCTTACCATCAATACGCAAACTGATTAACATGTACACATCCTCTAAGGTCATGGTACATTCACCGGTTGGAAAAAAAAAGGTGTGTGTTTCTGGGCACCACCTTTCTTGCAAAGCTAGTATAAATAGTAAGATGTGATTTTGCTTACATGTTTGAAACCGGAGAGCTCAATATATGGTTGAATCAATTCGTCGAGTGCTACATATTGTCTGATGTATCTGAGTTTAGTTTTTAAAACACCAATATTGTCTGATTCACAATCAATAGAAACACAAGTTTCTTGTATTTCAAAGAAATATTGGAATTGAAATTAGGGCTTGGTCCTATAGCATAAATAATATATCAAAACCTAGTTTTTCTAAAATCAACCACATTATTTATCCACTTAAAGTGCGAGATGATAAAGATGTTGAAAATATGTTCGTTAGTCACAGGCATTCTGGTTTCAACTATATTGAGTTGTATACATTCCTCTAACAAAATATTTCATCTCAATAGTCTCAGATCATCGGTCAATCAACAGGTGTAGGCTCAGATGAAACTAAATCAGAATACTCAGATGAAACCAAACCGGAGGTCAACGTTGTTAATGAAGAAGAATAAGGAAGCGAGACATTGGTCAATCAACTATTGAACAACAACGTTGAAGATGACGAACAAGTGCCAATACCTCCAAGTCATGTATATTGTTCGTCTCAACATATGACAGACTTGGACTTGCAAGACGATGAGAGATCTGCAAATTTGTTTCACAACTCGTATATGCAGTCAGAGAATGAATTAAAAGTGGGAAACCAGTTTCGTACCAAGGAGAATTGTGTATGAGCCATTAAAAAATATCACATGGATAACTCTGTTCATTTCAATGTACACCGAACAGATTTGAGAAGGTATGTCATTATTTGTTGTAATACACTTTGTAAGTTCCGGCTTGTTGCATCTTGCAGAAAGAGAAGCGATTCTTGGAAGATATCTTCCATATAGCCACCTCACAGTTTCACTGCACAAATATTGTTTAGGATCACCGAAAGTTAAGCGCAAAATTGATATCTTAAGACATTTTGTCGCTTGTTAACAAGGATCTTTTAGTCAAGGTGATTATAATAATCTCTCATATCGTGATGCAGTATAATTATAATTCCTCGTACAAGAAGGCGTGGATTTCAAGGACAAAGGTTATTGAACAATTATTTGGCAACTGGGAAGATTCGTACAAATAATTACCGCGATTTTTGGTAGAACTAAAGACATACAAATCGAGAACTGTTGCAATCATGCAGACAACGCTGGCATGTAGACCAGATGGAACTATTGTTGATGGAAAAATCATCTTTCACCGTCTCTTTTGATCATTTCAACCATGCATAAGAGGTTTTGCATTCTGCAAACCTGTTATTCAAATTGATGGAACATGGCTCTATGGAAAATATAAGGGCACCTTGCTTATGGCTGTTGCACAAGATGACAATAATAATGTCTTTCCCATAGCCTTTGCTCTGGTTGAGAGTGAGACCGCTTCTGCTTGGAGTTTCTTCCTTAAGAATCTCAGAACACATGTCGTTCCACAAGCCAATCTCTGTTTGATTTCAGATAGACATGCTTCTATAGAGAGTGCTTATAATAACCATGATGACGGGTGGCATAATCCTTCTTCTACCCATGTATATTGCATTAAACATATTACACAAAACTTCATGCGTGCAATCACAGACAAGAACCTTCGCAAAAAAGTTGTGAATTCTGGGTATGCTCTAACTCAACCAACATTTCAATACTACCTTAACAAAATTAGGATGTCAAATGCAGATGCAGGAAGCTGGTTGGATAATATTTCATTGGAAAAGTGGACAACGGCTTTTGATGGTAGATGTCGTTGGGGCCACATGACGATAAACCTTGTGGAGTCTATGAACGGAGTATTCAAAGGAATTAGAAACCTACCAATTACCTCTTTGGTGAGATCAACCTATTATAGATTGGCATTACTTTTCACAATAAGAGGTGAAAGGTGGAGTGCAGTGTTAACATTGTGTCAAGTATTCAGTGAAAGCATAATGAAATTGATGAAAGAAGATACTATAGAGCTAGCACACATGCAGTTACTTTTTGACTATCATAGGCAAACATTAAGTATAAAAGAAGCAATGGATTATAATGAGGGAAAGCCCAATTTATCCTATGATGTCAAACTAAATAGATGTTGGTGTGAATGTGGCAAGTACCAGGCCTTCTGCGTACCTTTCTCATATGTCACTACAGCATGCGCACATGCTCGTCAGGATGCTTATGGCTATCTCTCTGATGTTTACAAGGTAATTAATATTATGAATGTCTACAACAAAGGCTTTGTAGTGCTACCAATGGAGGAATTTTGGCCTCCATACCAAGGTAACATAGTTTGGCACAACGGTGAGATGCGAAGAAAGAAAAAGGGACGCCCAAACAACAAGCGTATAAGAACCGAAATGGATACAACTGATAAAATGAAAAGATTATGCAGTATATGTCGTCAGCCCGGACACAAGTGAAAAAATCGTCCCAATGTGGGAGGAACTTCTGAATCATGATTTACCTTATTGTTTTAGTTGTTAACCTAATATTTTGATATATTGATGAGTCTTTGTTACAACAATATTAATAACAAACAACACAAAATGTGAACTAACAACACACAACACATACGGCACATAAAATAGCTAACGAAAAAGAAACATAAAACATTCCTAACTAATTACAACAATCAAACTAATTTCATTCGGTCCAAACATGACTTCTCTCACATCCTTGTCAGTCTTAACACGAACCCATCTACGTAGCCGATCAAGTCTCTCGATACTTCAAATTTTTTCCCCTTCACCACCGTCTCCTTCTAACCACCGATTCAGCTTCCTCTTAAGTTGATTAAAACTTTGTATGTTCCAAAACAACATGTCCATCAGAGACTTCTCTCTTGAAAAGACGACTTTTCCCCATCGACGACGGTACATGTTATCAAGGGAACAAAGATATGAGATGATTTTTGGAACTAAATAATCAGAAGACCTCTATTTATAGAAAAAAATTCAGTTTCTAAGGAGTCTCTAGATGAATTGGTGACTCCCTTATGTGTATACAACCAAGTCTCCAATTGAATTGGAGACTGCATGAGGTGTATCCAATCTAATTAGCGACTCCCTTAAAGCCATTACAAAGGATCTCCAATTGGTATGACGCCCACATGTATTCAGCAACCCTAACTTGGGTACTTTGAGATTTTTTTTTTTGAAAACTAAGGTATTTTTGGAATTGTTTTAAAAAAGTGGGTTATTTGGATAAAAATTCACCGGTGAAGACCAACATGTATGGTTTTCAGAGAGAACAAAATGGAAAATATTCTAGATAAGCTCCAACAGAGTGAGAAAGGAAAGTCATGATGAACAAACTACTAATTTTATAGTAACTGAAGTTCTAATATAATATTTATAAGAATATAGTACTTTTTAAAAAAAACATATATTTTCAATAATTCCTAATCTAGTAAAACACACTCTCTATATACTAACAACAATCCCAAGTCCACAACAAGATTCTGAAGTCTTGTACACTTCCTCCACCTAATGAAACACATTACTAGTTTCAACATGTCAAGCATGTCAGGTAAATCCAAAAATAATTTTTTTCTTAGATTATTAATATAATGATTAATTATGGTTAATTTATTTTTAAAATATTATAACTATTGTTAAATATCAAAGTATTAATAATATAAAAATAAAAATCTAGTTTGAATAAGAAAATTTAACACTAATCACATTCAAAATTTTAAAGCAACCGAGTTGCTAAATATTACTATACAGTTGTCGCTACGCGAAAAATGACACAGAGTCGCAACCGAATTTTAGTTATCCCAAAGAGGGAAAGGAAAATAACGATAAAACCTTTAGGAAAAAAGCATGGTCATCGCAACCAGGTTTTAGGTTTCGAGAGTCAGTTATGTGAGGGGAAGGTATTAGCACCCTCTCACATCCATCGTACTCGATGGGAACCTTCTAAGTTGTCTAGCTTGAATGGGTGTTTTCAATCTAAAATTTTTCTTGCTTAAGGAAGAGAGGGGTTGGTTTTTTATTAGAATGCTCGCCAAGGATTGGGGCCCTTGTGTCTATGTATATTCACTTGTAAGAATTGAAGAATCAGAGCATTCGTAGTTCACAGGACTATGGTGAAAAATGGGATGTTTGGGTGGATGATGCTTAACAAGCGCGTTCTAACAGTTAGGTGTATTGCAGATCGCTCGTGGAGTCTTATGCGTTACCTGTTTGCGGTAGAACGAACGTAAGATTTCCTTTTTAGGGGATGAGGAATGGAGGGCTAAAGGTGGAAAAGAAAGAAGAGTGTTCGCTAGGATTATCGCAATCCTATGCCTACATATTCTCAACAGGTGTGAGAAATTAGAGCAGTCATAGTTCGACCACTTGAGAAATGATTGTGTGTTGGTTGATTTTATACCTTAAAAAAGGGTTTTCGGATGATGCCCTAAGGCGAAAAAGAAGTTTGATGAGTTGATATTATTTTTTATGGTTTTGAAAGGAAGTTCTTGATTAGGATCACACTAAAGACTTTGGGTAGAGATGAACATCTCGAATATCCAAGTCGAGCGCCTTGTATTCAAAATATTCGGAACGAGTGTAGGAGTGGTTCCATTCTCATTCCTTCTCCACCACTTTAAAGCTCGTGGCGTGTAACCGTAATCGTATCTTTATTGTATTTTAGATTTTTTATGAGAAAAATACCACTTGATGTTGGATCAAGGGTTTTATTTCTTGTTAAAAAGTTTGAGGTGATGCGAACAAGGTTGATGGCGATGCACAAGGCAATCGACTTACAAGGTCAAAAATGGCTCAATAAAAATCAATAGTTTATTTTAAAATAAACGTTTTTCGGGAGAAAAATCGAGATGACATTATTAATATATACATACAATGAAATGTAAAACAAGGTAAAGTTAGTTGGTTTGAGGACACAAGTTAAATTTCATAAAGTTTTTTCTTCAATAAATATAAATAATTAATATTTTAGTCAATAATTAATATTTTAGTCAATAAATATAAATAAGCATGGATACTTAATTAATTAATATTTTAGTCAATAAATATAAATAATAAACTCTTTTTTTATATTATCATTTTTTTTTATCTTTTCACCTAAAAGAATTCACAAAAAAAAAACCTTAAGGAAAACAAGAAAATAGCAAAAATAAAGCATAAAAGCAAAAAAAAAACAAAAAGATGAAAAAAGAGCATAAAGTTAGCTGTGCGAACTTCATGCTGAATTTTTCCAGAAAAACATCACTAAGTTTGCTATCTGAACTTCCTAGCGAATAAACATTATTCACAAACAGAGGCAAAAGGGGTCAAAGTTCAATGTGCGAACTTGCCAGCGAATCTGCCCAGAAAACACATCAAGAAGTTCGCTGTGCGAACTTCATGCCGAATTTGCCCAGAATATGCATTTTTTTTTTACAGAAACAGAGGCAAAATGTACCAAAGTTCGCTGTGCGAACTTGCCAGCGAACTTGACAGCATTTTGAGGGTTTTTTTAAGTGTTCTCATCTCTCTCTCTCTCTCTCTCTCTCTCTCTACAAAACTCACTATTGTTTTCTCTACAATAACTAATCATTCTTGAACCCTCCTTACAAACAAATGCATCAACAAATACTATCCTAACTAACAACAATGATAAAGTGTGCAACAACAATGCAAGCATACAAAAGTATATACAATGAAATATAAAGAAAGTAAGGTTCAAAGAAATGGATACCCAAGAGTTGCTACTCTCCTTCTAATCACCACTGTTGTTTTGTTGGATCTATTTTCTTCTTTGACACTCTATGTTTCTACCACTCCTTTTTTCCGTTTTTCTTTCTAAAACCCTCTTGTTCTCAATGTCACTTTTCTCTGTTATTTTTCTGGTTTTCTCCCTATCTTTTGTTCTCAATATCTCCTCCTCTTTCTCTCCAATTGGGCTCTCCCTTATAGTCAAAGCAATATGGTTCTCACTTGTTTCAAAACTTCATATTTTTCATTGAGAAATGCCTCTGACCACTTTCTTGATGTCACTCTCTTTCTTTCCATTTTCATGTGTGCTGCTCTTTTGCACTTGTCTAGGCCTGTTTTTTCTGCTGCACTTTGTATTGCTCTCAAATCCTGAACCCATTTGTTTGCTTGTGCTTGGACTGTCCTTGTGGTCCATGTTTCTACTTTTGACAGAATTTTGAAATTCTGATATTTGATATGTAGTTACAACTTCATGAGTTTATACCTTTGGTTTTGTGACATGAATTGTTTGGTTATGAGATAATTTTTCATTTCTTGCTTGGGGCATTCATGGGACTGTTTTAGATCACATTGAAATTGCCTTGAAATTCCCCATGGCTAAGCACTAATGGTCTTGATCTTGAAATGTTCCAATGTTGAATTAAACCTTAATTTTTTTCCTTAGATGTTTGTGGGCTTATTTGGTTATGAATAATGTAAAGGCATAATGTGGAACATGTAGACTTAATGAGGCATGAAGGGTACCATAACATGAAGTTGATTAGAAACTTGAATTAATATTAGAAGTAGCTTAACTTTATAAACATTACTTAGAGTTAGAAACTTTGTAACAAATGTTACATTCTTGCAATGTCATGAAATCCCTTTGTGATATTCTTGAATCTAATCTTGAATTCATGAATCTTGAATTTGGAATGATGGATCTCCCTTATGCCATTGAATTTGAAATGGATGAAGTCTTGAATTATGAACTTGTGATCTTGACTCATGTCTTACAAATTTGAATTCCACTTGAACATAGAATTCGAAACAAAGTTGGATGAAGAAATCTTGAATTAGGCCTTGCACTTCAAATTCATTAGGAATATTAATCTTGAATATCCTAATATTTTTCAAGCAACTTCTCCTTGAAGAAATTTACATGAGTAGACTCTTCAACTTGAATCAAACCTTAGATGATGAACTTTTCTTCAACATGGACTATGATAGGCATAACCGAAAAAAGCGCACAACATTCTTTCTTCATTGATCTTGATTAGATCAGCTTCTCTTATTTGAATCAGATGAAAGAACATCGAACCAATCCATGCACCAACAAATGTATGATATGATGACTGTAGGATATGAAAGGCTAGGGTGAAAATGAGGGTGTGACAACAATTAATAACAAATACTTTCAGAGTTACATTACTAAATGATACAACCATAATCACTTGTCCAACTGTTGGCCAGAATTTTGACAATCATTAAATGCTAGAGGTGAGTGAAGTTGAGGTTATATTCTAAGGAGAGGCATGATGAATTTGTCAATAGAAGGTAGTTCTACGGCAAAGAAGACTGAAAGGGGAGAAAATTGAAGACTTATGCGTAAGTAGAAGTAATATGGTTCAACAAAAGAGGATCTATTCAAAGGAGTCTATGCATATGAGATCCTGTGGTCTAGGATTTAGAAATACTTTTGCATAAATTGAGATTCAATGAAGCCCTTTTTATGAGAGTTTGACATAGGAAGTTCAAATGAAGCTGGTAACCGCTTTATGGCTTTATCCGTTTCGTGGGACACGTGGAAGACCTTTAGACGATGAAATGCATGTAGTGGAACGTTCTAGCGAAATAACTGCAAGGGACGGTTATTTCTAATTTAGTATAAATAGAGTAATTTAGCATTTAGAGCAACATGTTCAACAATTGTACAAACTCCACATTATACTCCCAGTATATGTGTTTATGAGAAAAGAGTGCTTTGAGAGAATGTACGTTTGAATATCCTATTTTCATATTCAAAGTCATTTAAATTCCAATTTGTTTCCTTCCTTACAATTTTACTTCATTGTTATTTACCTTCAAGCAGTTTATCTTTTATCTCTCTACAATTTAAGCTTTTCTTCTACTTAAAAGAATTTAACTACGTTTGTTTTAGAAACACTTAAAGAGCATTGAATAAATGTTCTTATTTATTGAAATAAAAAACTAATTTAACAACACATATCCTAGGATCAATCTAGTCGATCCTGTAAGCGACCAAAGATTTAGTAACGTTGGAGGATTAGCGGTTGTTTGCCATTTTCCCCAACAAACAAATTAGTACACCCGGTGGGATCGGTGTGTTAATTAGAATTGGTAAAAATATTTGAAAATTTCTTCATTTGTTGGTCTTTTGTAGTTTCGTTGTATGAGATTAAGAAGTGGCAAGATAACCACTGATAACGAAGCAATACCAAGAAAGAGACATGTACGTGCAACAATGGCGAATCCACCAATTAGTAGTGAACCGCCTCCTCCTTCGACAGGAGAAACCATAATCATAACGTTTGTGGCTGAAGTGGTTTCGTCCACGGCAAGTATGACAGTAGTACTATCGAGTGCTTATACTGGACCTATATTATCCCCAGTGAGGAGCAAGGGCAACCATTAACCCCTCCTTCATCTGAAACTAGTTTATTTAGGCCATATGTGACTGGGTTTACCATTCCTTTAGAAGGTCGAGACCAACCATATGGTATGCCAACTTCTATGATGGCTAACTTATATAGTGCAGTTGCAACATTCGATTTACTAGTGGTAAATACTTTTTCGCCAATACAGGGGTCTGGGTCTGTTGTTAACAATATTATTCAAAATAGCCTACCCCAAGAGATGAGATATTCTGCCCAGTTACCTAATTTTACTACAAATTTAGCAGCGGTATTAAGACAACAAATGGACGAAAGTAACCATGACATGATCCATATGCTAGCCCAGCAAATGGGCACTGGATTTAACCCTTTGATTCAAAATACTACAAAACAATTAGCAATTGGCGACGCAAATGACTAGGATTGCAGATTTTTTTTGAAGTTCCACAAGCCCCTCGATAAGTTCGAAGAGACTTGATGGTCGAAAACCAATGGGCAGTCTTAGAGGAAGATCCTAAAATTAACCAAGTCCAGTGAAATGGGACTCATGTTGAAGTAGTTATTCAAGGAGTTAAGTTCGAACCTCCTAGGGTCAAACATCTAATCCCAAGGGAGCAGGAACCTAGGGTAGTGATAGTTAATAGGAATCGAGATGCTGACGAAGTCATACATCAAGTTCGAAATGTTGGTATGGCTGGATACATAAATTTGGCTGCCATGGTCGAAAGGATTATGGCGTGAAATGGGGTAAATGTTGGACTTCATAAGCCAAATATTCCCCATTGTCTGATTACATTTTGGAGACTCCTTTTCCTAGGGGGATGGAATTTCCACAATTTACAAAGTTTTCAGGAGATGCTAGTGAGTTGACTGTCAAACATATGGCGAGATACCTGACTGAAGCATGAGATCTTGCCAATGAAGAAAGCTTGAGGGTTAAGTATTTTTCTAGTTCACTCACAAAAAATGCTTTCACATGGTTCACTACACTCCCAGCGAGGTCGGTTCATGATTGGACTAGTTTAGAGAGATTTTTCTATGGGCAGTTCTACATGGGACAATAAAAAATTAGCCTCAAAGAATTAGCTAGCATTAAACAAAAATTCTCTGAGTCAATTGATGATTACCTTAATAGGTTCTGTTTATTAAAGGCAACATGTTTTATACAAATACCTGAACATGAGGTGATTAAAATGGCCGCTGGTGGGTTAGACTATTCTATTATGAAGAAGTTAGATATCCAATATTTAAGAGATATGGCCTAGTTGGCTGATAGGTTTTGACAAGTAGAACGCATGAAACCTGAAAAACAAAGGCCACTAAGAACAATAGAAGAGAAAAGGTAGATTATGTTTATATAGATGAAAATGATCAAGAAATATGTAGTGACTCTGTAGATTTCGACGAGAATGAAATTGATCTAGCTGAATTAAAGCAAGGACCACCTTATTCATGTAAGGTCCTTGCACCTTCGGATGGGAAAAATCCCACCAAACCTGAAAATAATGATAAGTTTCCTAAAAGAACATATATGTTCGACGTCACTAAATGTGATGAGATTTTTGACTTTTTAGTCAAAGATGGCCAAATGATAGTGCATACTGGCGCTAAAATGCCTCCCAGAACAAAGAAAACACGAGGTTTTTGCAAATATCATAATTTCCTTGGCCATAAAAATTTTCAATGTTTCCTTTTCAGGGATTTTGTGCAAAATGCCATTAAGGAGGAAGATTAAAGTTTAGAGACAGAACCAAGTCTCAAGTGAATATTTAATTTAGATCCCTTGCATGTGGGAGAAGAAAATTATACCATGCCAACCATCATCAACATGGTCGAGGCTTCTGAAAGATGTTGTGTGATTGAAACTACCGAGGGTTTCGAGAAGGTGGTCAAATCTGAAGCCAAGGTTACTGATGGCCTGGTGGTCAAATCTGAAGCTAAGATTACTGGAGGTCTTAAGGTCGAAGTTAAGAATGTGGACCTCGAAATTAAAGGTACAATTGAGGCTGCTGAAGGCCTTGAAATTGAGGAAATTAAGGCTGTTGATGGCCTTGAAGTCGAGAAGATGAATGAGGCCACTAAGGACCTTAGGGTCAAACTAGAAAAGTTGAAGATTAATGATGGTGCTAAGTTGGAAGTCCACGTGGTTGAAGTTAGTGACGAAAGACATACTGATGAATAAAAAGCTCATCGAAATGAACAACAAATAGGGGTGACCTACCCCAAAGAAGAAGAAACTTTGTTGGAATTCATTCAACATTGTCAGAAGAAGAGATCATAAGTTATGTTGTGCCCTAGGTGCATCTTTATGTTCGATAAGAAAGCAACTAAAAATATTGAAAGGGTTCGAATTGCCAACCGAAGGGGAAATTGGAAGGATACTTTCAACAGTTTTACCTTTGATAAGAGAGAAGTCTCTAGAAGGATTGAGCAGAGAGGCCCAAGTCTCCAACCAAACATGCCTTCTACATTTAATCCATTTTCCGATGTACCCAAAGGAAAATGGGCGAGGCCAGCTGAAAAAGGAGAAAGAGGCCAAGAAAAGTGGCAGAGCTTTGAAGTAGAGAGGGGTTCTTCGATGGCCTAAAAGAAATATTTTCAGGTGTCTACACAACAAGCATATTGGCCTAAAAACCACAAAGGAAAGAATCTAATGACGAGGTCTTAGTGGCGCAGACAACAAAAAAGAAGGAAAGCTGAGAGAGAAGCAAATGAGAAGGCTATGGTTGAATCCAATACGAATGTGCTTTCAGAGAAGAATGGTGTCAAAGAGAAGAAGCCAGTTGGAAGAAGGTTGTTTCCTAATCAACAGGAGGATCTTAAGTGTAAGCATAGAGATATAGAAAATGATGAAGATATGTTAATTGATAATTTATTAGGTACATAATTAGAGGCTTCATTGGATATAGCTTCCGATGTTGTTTATGTACTTCCCAGGGAATATGACCAAGTGACTGAGGTTGATGAACCTGATGATGTGATGAAAACTGAAATGGCTAAACATAAGCCAGTGTGTTATTATGTGATGAATAATGGATGTGCCGGAGAGAATAATGCCTTCTTTAAAAGGCCAGATGAAGCCATGAAGAACCACCTTAAGCCCTTATTTATTAGAGGGAAGGTCGAGAATGTAGTTATTAGTAAAATTCTTGTGGATAGAGGAGCAACGGTGAATTTGATGTCGTATTCTATGCTACAGAAAGTAGGAAAATTTGATATAGACATGAAACCCCATAATATGGTTTTGTCAAATTATGAGGAGAAAGTTGGGCGCACGCTGGGTGTGATTCAATTAGAATTGACTGTGGAAACAATAATGAGACCGAAAATGTTTATGGTTGTCGATTTGAAGGCCAATTATAATTTTCGATTGGGTTGAGAGTGAATCCATGTGATAGGAGCGGTGCCTTCCTCAAAGTACCAAAGGATAACTATTTGGCGAAACGATGGTATAGTAGAAAATATTGAGGCTGACCAGAGTTACTTTTTAATTGAAGTCAATCATATAGATAAGAGGAACTTCAACAGGAAATTAGCAAATATTGCTCCCTGCCAACTAGTTGATTTTGCATTCGACCCAACGGATGCTACTTATTACTCTCTTCATTTAGACCCAAAGTATGGGTTCCAATATGATAGAGAGGTTATTGGTCAAGACCTCGAATTTAAAGGGATGACATATACCCAGCCAACTGGTTAGGGAGATGAGTTTGAGGATCATGACCGAGTCTAAGACATGGCAAAATATTATCGGCTTACATAGTTGAAAACAAATTAAAAGCGGCCTTAAAGGCAAAAGTTAAATGCATGACTGTCGAAGCCAGAGAAAATGATAAGCACCTTAAGGGGCCTGGTAGATTTTTGAACCAGAGCCACCTGACAAGAATAAACAAGAAATTCAAGGCCAGAGGCTCGACGCAATTTATGACGAAGAGCCTTTGGGATTCGAAAAGGACCCACAGGCGCCAAATTTGAAGATGCTAGCACATGACCCTTTAGAAGAAGTTGATTTAGGAGAAGGCAATGAAAAAAGGACAACATACATTAGTGCGAACCTTGGCCCAAAGCTCAAGGCCGAAGTGATCCAGCTTCTAAAGGAGTTTAAAGACTGTTTTGCTTGAGATTATCATGAAATGTCATGATTGAGTAGGGAGTTAGTCGAACTAAACCTACTTATCAAGCATGAGAGAAAACCAATCAAACAAAATCCAAGGAGATTTGCACTTGAGATTTTTTCGAAGATCAAGCAAGAGGTCGAAAGGCTTCTTAAATGTAAGTTTATTCGTACAACTAGATATGTTGAGCAGATTGCTAATATAGTCGATGTTATTAAAAAGAATGGGACTTTGAGAGTTTGCATTGATTTCATTGGTAGGAATGTTGCAACCCTAAAGGATGAGTACCCAATTCCTGTGGCAGAAATGCTTGTTGACTCCACTGCAGGCCATGAGCATCTTAGTATGCTCGACGAGTACTCTGGTTTTAATCAAATTTTCATTGCTGATGAAGATGTCCCCAAAACGGCATTTTGATGCGTTGGAGCCTTCGGCACCTACGAATGGGTGGGGATGCCTTTTGGTTTAAAAAATGCTAGGGAAACTTATCAAAGTGCGATGGATTCAATTTTTCATAATTTTATAGAAACCTTTATGCAGATTTATATTGATGATATTGTCGTTAGATTTGTTTCAGGAATCAGTCACCTAGACCATCTTCGATAAGCATCCGAAAGAATAAGAAAGTATAGTCTAAATATGAATCCAGTAAAATGTTCTTTTTGTGTACAGGCTGGAGATTTTCTAGGTTTTGTAGTTCATAAAAAGGGGATCAAAATAAACCAGAATAAGACAAAGGCTATCTTGGAAGCGAAGACGCCATCAACAAAGAAGGAATTACAATTTCTTCTTGGAAAGATTAATTTCTTAAGTAGATTATTTCAAATTTAAGTGGCAAGACTTAAGCCTTCTCTCCTCTACTTCGACTCAAGAATGAGGATTTTGAATAAGGGCAAATACTACAAGACGCTTTCGACAAAACCAAGGAGTATCTTGTTCACCCCTAATTTCTGTTACCACCTTGTAGGAGTAGAAGTATGAAACTGTACATTTCTATGTTTGATGTAATCACAAGGAGCATGTTGGCTCAAGAGGATGAAAATGGCATCGAAAGGGCCAATTATTATCTTAGTAGAGTCTTTAATGATGCAGAAACTAGGTATAGCGTCATTGAAAAATTATGTCTTTGTTTATATTTCTCATGCACAAAATTGAAATATTATATAACGCTAGTTGATGTTTATGTTTCATCTCATTATGACGTTATCAAACATATGCTTTCTAAGCCAATTCTTCATAGTCGAATTGGAAAATGGCCACTCGCCTTAACGGAGTATTCAATAACATATGTGTCTCTAAAGGGCATGAAGGGCAAAGAAGTTGCAGACTTTATAGTTGACCATTATGTTGTCGAAAGTCCCCAAAAGTATATTGAACTAGAGCATTGGAAATTGTATTTCGACGGTTCAAGTCACAAAGATGGATCAAGAATTGAGATATTGATTATCTCTCCTGACAAAATTCCAAAAAGATTCAAATACAGACTGAAAGGAGTTGCTTGAATAATGAAGCTGAATATGAAGCTTTAATAGCTGGCCTAGAGATTTTGTGTGAGTTGGTGGCAACCAGAGTCGAAAGTATTGGTGACTCTGAGTTAGTGGTGAAACAGATAATGAGAGAGTATAAATGCGTTAAAGAAAATTTAATAATGTACTTAGTAATAGCCAATAGACTTCTATGAAAGTTTGACTTGGTGAACATTAGGCATATTCCTCAACTGAAGAATCAAAATGCCAATGACTTGGCCCAGACCGATTCTGGCTATAAGGTTTTAAAAGAGAAGTTAGAAGATGAAATTGAAGTTCGAGGAAGAGTAATAACAACGAGGTTGTCTCAAACAGACTTGGAAGTGATGAAATTGGGGTTTGCAAATGACGAGAATTTTGAAATCTTGGCAATTGGCGACTTGACAAAATCATATTTGAGGAAACCTATTATAGATTACTTGAAAAATCCAGCTGCATCTATGAAACTAAGAGCCAGGTATAGGTCTTTAAGTTACACTCTAATGGGTAATGAACTTTTCAAGGAGACACTTGAAGGAGGCTTACTTAAGTGTCTTAGTGAAATTGAAGCCTACCTAGTTGTGTCGAATAAGCATGTGGCGCTCACCAAGTAGGACATAAAATGAAATGGCTTCTGTTTCTACGAGGAATGTATTGGCCTACTATGATGATAGATTACATTAAGTTTGCTAAGGGATGCCAAGAATGTCAAAAGCATGATGGTATAAAACATGTTCCTGCAAGTGAGTTACATTCTATTGTGAAGTCTTGGCCCTTTAGAGGGTGGGAATTATATTTAATTGGTGAGATTCGACCAGCATCTTCGAAGAGTCATAAATATATCCTTGTAGGTATTGACTACTTTACTAAATGAATTGAAGTTATACCTTTGGTAAATGTTGATCAAGATGCATTAATAGAGTTTATCTAAAGACATATAATATATAGGTTTGGGATTCTAGAGACAATTACAACTGACCAAGGATCAACATTTACTGGTCAAAAGGTTTAAGAGTTCGCCAAATAGGTAGGGATCAAGTTATTGACATCAATGTCCTACTATGATCAGGCTAATGGTCATGTAGAAGCAAATAATAAAGTAGTTATTGGATTAATAAAGAAGCATGTATGAAAGAAGCCACAAAATTGGTATAAGACGGTTAACCAGGTTTTATAGGCTTGTCGAACGTCCCCTAAAGAAGCTACCAATGCTACACCTTTTCAACTCACTTGTGGGCATGCTGATGTATTACCAGTTGAGATTTACCTTCAATCAACTAGAATCCAAAGGCAAAGTGAGATCCCATATGAGTTATATTGGAGTATGATGCTGGATGAGTTGGTTGATTTAGATGAAGAAAGGTTAAGCACTTTGGAGTTGTTGAAGAGGCCGAAAAAAAAAGTAGAAAAGGCATACAACAAAAAAGTAAAAGTAAAATATTTTTCCACTGAGGATTTAGTTTGGAAAGTAATTTTTCCTATGGATAAGTAAGGTAGAGCAATGGATAAGTGTTCCCCAAAATGGGAGGGCCCATTCCAAGTTATATAGGTATTTTCTAATGACGCGTATGAAATCGAAGAATTAACTGATGATCGAAGACTTCTGAGAGTAAATGGAAAATATCTGAAAAGATATAAACCTATGCTTTAAGAAGTTAAAATATTAGTGGAATAAATCATATGAAAAATGTGCAGCCAAAATGGTGATTTAAATTAGAATTCCAAAATGGCCAAGTCGTTACAAATTACAAGAGTTAAAACCAAAATAACATTCGACGAATTACATTACAAATGAAACAAGCTAGATAATTAAAATGGTAAGGAGACTTTCATGCGTTCATATTTTGTATTGGAGAGGCGTAGGCGGTAATCAACCAAATAATTGTTCAAAGCAACGATGTCAATCTCTTCTCCCAAAATTTGAGCTCGTTCGACATGGTATACCCTAACCTGAAACTCTTAGTCGATCTCTTGGCAATCAAGTTTTTAAATCTCTTGTTCGAGCTCTCTTTCCTTCTTAATTTTTGCTTGTAAATCTTGGATCTATTTCTGCCAGGCAGCAGTGTTGTCGGAGCAAGCTGTAAGTCTTTCTTGATTCTGGGTGAAGTTTTGCTCCAACGCAGTGACCTTGTTGGTAGATTCAGTGGCAACCTCCCATTCAGCCGTCTGGGTGGGCACTTTGTTTTGAGTTTTGTCTGTAATGTCTCTTCAAAGATTTAGATATCCAGTTACCTGGTCAATTAACATTCCAAGATCTATGAGGACATCAACAACTTCAGGAGAGGTGGTCAAGACATTGAATGGCTTCAAAGATTCTTGATATCGAAGGAAACAAAAGGATTGACTTCCAAGAGTTGAAGCAAGTTAACCTGAAAGACTTTTTATTTTATATTTTGAAGCAGGTGATCAACATATTGACTTCCAGATTGGTTCCCAAAAGCTTTTGAAGATCCGAAACCTTTTCCTGTTGCAGAAAAGGTGATAGTGGTTCTAGATGACGAAGCTTTTGTATCCTTGATAGTTGCACGAGGTCGAGTAGTCTTGACTCATGATCTGTGGTTTCTTCTTGTTTCTTCTCCTTCGTCTTCCTCTTCGAATTCATCCTCTGGAAGATTGGTGTCATAGTCCAAAATAGAGTTACCTTCATCATGTTGTTCTTGTTCTTCATCATCATCATTTTAATCTTCTTATCCACTGTGATTAGAAACACGTGGCGAAGCTCCGTCATCTCCCTTTTTTGAGTTATCAACGTATACTGTATCTTTGACTTTGAAAATAAGATTTTCTTCTTCCTCAGCTTCTTTATTGTTGGGGTCAGCAGTTCGGCTTAATTGAGGAGGGTCCTTTGGAGGAAATGTTTCTTGTTGTTTTTCAATTGGATCATTTATCTCGATCGTTGGACCTCTATGAGGTTCTTCATTAAATAGGTTGGGTCGAGGGGGGATGATACTTGCAGGAGTTGTATGTTGAACACTCGGTTATGCTGTACCACCTGCGCCATCCTACAGAATAGAATAAAGTGTGATGATTTAAAGTGAAGAGAAAGTGGGTTTTAGTTGGAAATTCAAAGGGAAGTCCCATTACCTTGATACCTTCGACGCCTTGGTTTGAGTTATTACCCCCGTCTTGTTCAGGATGGGTTTTAGTGGCAGGACCCTCCCCCGTCTTGGTGTATCTAGTGAATGGTCGTAATTCAATTATTTAAATTTGGGGTTTTATAACCTTATGCTTTTTTGGAGTGGGGGGAGGCTTTCGACTAGGCTGGAAACTAGTGTAAATGTTAACGTACAAGGATAACATATTAAAAAAAGGGAAACACCAAGCATACCTTGATTGTAGCTGCCTTGACAGTGCTTTCATCATCACCTTCTTCCTTGGCTAAACTAAAACCTTCTTTACTGGAGCTTTAGCTGGTTGTTTCCGATTGAAAACTAGAAATTATAAGTAAAAGCAAAAGGAAATTTCCACCAAAGAAAAAGTATCAAGAAGGCTGTTAGAGAAATAAGTAAACTAAAAAGGAATTTTTCGACTCCACACCTTCAAGTATGGGAGAGTATATTTGAACATCCTCTATTCCAATATGAAGTTGCCCTTTGAAACTTTCCAAAGTATGCTTAGTCAGAACCACCCGTTTCACCGGCTTTTGAGACTCTTGTCGAAGGATTTTAACAAAGTCCCCACAGATGAACTAGTCCGGAAACGGAGGGCTAAAAGCCACACCGAAATTAGTTGTTGGAAGTCGATGGAACTTTGGAGGGTATAAGTTAAAAGCAAACTCATACCTCTGATCAAGTTCCACATAAGAAGGAATTTACAAATTTAGGCGTTTTTCCATATACTTTTCTTTTAAAGTGACTGCTACTTCACGGATGGTTCGACTAAGATCATCAGAATGATAGGAAGTTTCAAAGTACTTTTGAAATTTCTGAATCTCCTTGATATGAGTTGAAGTACCTTTCTTGGATTTATCCTGTATATGAGCAAAAGTAGAAGTTAGATGTTGCTCGAAAGCATTAACATCAAACATTTCAGTAAGATAATATTGCCTCCACCAAGTATCTTATTCTTTAGAACAGAAATAAGATGGTGTAAAGGGAATGAGGGTAAGTTGAGTGAGGCCAGAGTAGTGGGTAATCTCTTCGTCACATTCAGCCTCTGTGTGGTGCATATTGTAGAGGATGACTTTACTTTTCCTCAGAAAGATAGGTTTAGATAAAATCTCGCTAATACCGAATTGTCGAGAGAAAAGATTTTACTGGTAACTAAGAAAGACTATATGGTTCTTTGAGGGTTGAAGTATAGTGGTAATCAATTTGGGGGTGAGAAAGGCATCCCATATGGTCATGGATTCTGTCTCTTGGTCTTTCGACTTAGGAGGGAATGGTCGAGTAAACCATTATGGCCCATGGGTTCTCTTGGCGAAGGGAGTGAAGTTATAGCCCTTGGCATACATCATCAAATATTCAGTATATTCCTTTTTGAAGATTTGTGCCTTCATCAGTTGGAGTAACAAAGGCAAGACGTGTCTCTTCGACCCGTCGGTTCTTGATCTTCTCACTATTTTTGTTGATAGTGTTGCGGGTTGACAAAGAGGGTTTGAAAGTGGCAGAAAGCCATAACTGCAGTAACCAAAAGGGACCAGCTACATTTAAGTTGGAATTGGATCCAGTCTGAATACTCTTGAAAAGTGCTACTCTCTCTCCCAAAGATTTATACAAACTCTCACACCCTAATTTTTGACCATAAGATCCCACCTCTCTTGTGCGTTTTCTTGCATTAGTTGGCTCTATTTTTGTTTATTACGATTAACTAGCTTGTGCAGGTATGTAATTCCAAGTGGAGATAGCATTCATTCTCACATATAAATACTTCAAGACCTGACTAGCTATTCCTGATCTGAAATGGCTCTGAGTTCACTGGGTTGCTTCCCTCAAGACCCATCATATATGAAATTCACTTCCGTCAAGAAGCCATAGTGTTTATTCCAAGGAGGATCTATTTTTTTTCCTTTTCACATTAGCTTTTCTGAAGCAGAAATTCTCAAAAACAACTTAAGAATATGCAATTGGATTCAGGTAGAAACATTCGAGAGTTTTTTTTGAGGGGAGTCCAAGATTTCAAGCGTCATCAAGATTCAAAAGGCTCAAAATGATAGTTCATTTTTTAAATGGAAAAGTTGGGACAAACTTGTTTGGTGCAATTTTAAAGGGCGGTTGTTTCAAAAGAAGGTATCACTTAATTATAATAAAGAAGTAACCCATGTAGGATTAACGAAATCCACTTTTTCTGGTCCTCGAGGCAACTCGGTCCCACCCGTCTTTTGTCACCAAGTTTTTCAAGATAACACCAAACCATTACATTTCTCTGTGAGATTTATTGAACACTTTTCCATTCTGCACATTATTGGACTACATGAGCTAATTATTTACATCAATTCCGATGTTTTATTTTCAAGATTAGATCAAGGGTAAACTAAAGGCAATGTTGGGAGAAATATAATTTACACCCTAAAGAAATAAAAGTAATGAAAACAAACAAGTACTGTTGCTATTGTTGCTATTTTCATTTCTAATTGGAGCCTGCTAATGGGACTGGTAAACCCTATGTCAAGTTTCAAAGTATAATACCGATACATCTCATTAGTCTATATTACTATAAACAATTGACACCACAACAACACATTGCCAAGAGAAATAACGGCGCCGAGTTTGATAGCCGCATCGCATCCTCGAAGGTTCTTGATTTTGCTTGCATCCAGCAGGGTGGGAACCTGGGCAGCAGACATAATAATTCAATCAACCTTTAACCCACTCAAACCCCAACATTAGCAACAGCACGTTGATCATCTTCGTCGCCGGCTATCTTTCTGTTTCCTCAAATATTTACTTGAAACTTCTGCATAAGCAACATGAAAACACATAAATTAAGCACTCACAAGCTGAGGAAGAGATAATCGAACCATAAAATCAAGGAATTCATGTCAGGCTCACCTAACGGCAACTTTCCAAGCTACGAAAGCTGTGACATAACACTTGCAATCTAGCAGCCTCCACTCTATCACAACTCCTTGAACGGGACGCACGTGTATCAAAGTACCACTTCAAGCTCCCAGTTATGCCATGAAGACAAGGGCTCTTTACGCAACACCTTTTCAAACCAGCATCTCGCATCCAATCTCCAAGTCGACCAAATCTACTGCTTTATCAGACCCTGTCATAACCAAAGATAGAAAGCATGAAATACAAAGGAGAGGTTAATTAAGAGACCGTAAACGTCAAGATTCTCAAAGCAAACCCAACACGTTCAAATCATAAAGGGAGAATTTCAGTACATAAGAATGGAGAATGACAAAGAGCCCGTTAAGTCTTCACGCGAACCCCTCATATTTTCTCCTCAGACTGCAAACACTTTTATTTCTATTATAATACGCCACCCTGTGTCAAGAGGTTAAACTTGAAGTGTTGACTGCAATTGCAAGTGAAGCTAACACCTGCGAGATAGTAACAGGATTGTGTGCATATGCTGCAACAATATGATGTCAATGCCATTAACTCCTACAAGATGTTGGAAATGGATTAGGATACCTCTGAAACTCTGATGCGTGTGAGATCTCCTAAGCAATACCCTCATTGGAGGCAGGATTGTATTGCTGTTGTTGGAAATATCGGTAGCAACGATGTTCAAGAATCTAAAGTTAAGGCATCTCTCATATGGATGCTTTGTATGTCCTGAAAACTCTGATTGAGGTTGTTGTGTTAAAATAAGAATTAAAATTTCAAGCAAATGATAAGGTGGAGATGTTACAGAGATTGTTGATGCACCTACATTGTTGGATGCTCCCATGGATACATTGCCCTCTCTGCTTCCACAGTCATCAGTTCATATGCAGTCCGATATGGATCAGGTGCTCAAATATTCTGCAAGGATATCACTAATGTTGGGTTGGTGCAAATGTTGTGTGTCATAGAGAATTTTGAAACCTGCAAAGACATCATGTTGTAGTTAGTACAGATGAAGATAACAATGGTGATGGTGATGACTTGTGCAATACCTTACCCTAGTTCCCCAAGCACCATCACCAAGTACATGAAAAGGAAAACAATGTTAGATACATATCAATTTGACTTGAAAACAAGAATGGAGATTGAAATGGAAAGAAAAAAACAACGACCTTGCTCTTCTTCTTGTCTTCTACTCACTCATGTTATGTTGCAGCTGCTAACTCCCAGAATCCACAAGACAGCATGCCACACATTCAGTTCTTTTGTTCGCAAGAGAGAATTTGAGATGATACTCATTATCACCAGCATATTTATGTGAACCTCCACCAAAGAGCATCAAGAGTGATTGAAGCTCATTACAAAACATATGGCTGAAGCTCGTTGCAAAGCGTATCAGATGTCAAGGAGTCGAGTTGGTGTTACTCTGGGCTGTTAATCTTCCCTGGCCCAAAATCATAGCTATCCGCACCTGCCAAATCACAAATCCCGAATTAGCAAATCAATCGAGGAATATACCCGTTTGGGAAAAAGATTCGATTTAAACAGCTAGCAGATTTTCAGAACAATGAATCTGGACAGACAGAGCATTAAACATGATTGATCAAAATATCACAGATTGAGATTTTCATTAACAAGTATCATTACCATCAGACGGAAAGGGAAAGATTTCAAAATTTTTTCTGAACTAAAATGGAAAATCCAAATCAAGCATTCAAACCGGTTTAATCAGATTTCAAAGCAGAGATTCTCAATGAAGCATATAAAAGGGAGATATGAGACAAAGGAGAAGAGGAGATCGAGAATCATCACAAGAAACCTAATTTCGTAAAGCTAAGAGATTAAGAAAAAAGAAGCTTATCTCTTCAGTCGATGAAACCATCACCAGCCGCCGCGAGTCCAACTGACGAAGCTTTCACTCGAATCCTCGCAATCCCCAACTCTCGGTAAACCATTGATCTATGTCAAGATTATTGAACCTTTGACGGTTTTTATTTGTGTTTCAGGTTGAAGGAATGGCGAAAACGATTTCAGGTTGGAGAAATGGCGATTACGGTCGGGAGGGAAGAGAGGAAGAGGAGAGGATTTGATTTGGGGGCGAAGGGAATTTAGGATTAGGGTTTACCTTCGTTTTTGTTGTTTCTGCATTTCTTGTTTATGTTTGTAATCATGTATCTGCTCACACGCACACACACACACACACACACACACACACACACACACACACACACACACACACATGCTATACACCTTCACGTCACAGACGCTCATCACCAGCTGATCCATGATCACACGCACCACATTGACGCCCACGATAACAACTCGTGTGCCTACCTCACTAGATCCATCGCCCCTCTAATTAACCCTCCTCTAATAAGTGCTTAACCCTCTTAACCCCTAATTAACCTTTTAAAATCCTCAATCAACCTGTTTTAATTTAAATTAATCATTTTAACTTTATTTTATTAATTAATTAACCTATTAAGTTTTTCTAAATCAGTTTTTTTATTTCAACCAACTAAATCTATTTTATTTAAAATTGATTTAATTAATCTTAACCTAGTCTTTTTAACTAGTAAACCTTTTTCTTTATTAATATAATTAACTCAATTTTATCTTTACCAATTACTAATAATTAGTCTTTATTATAATCAGCTTTTTTAATTAAAAACAATTAGTAAACCTTTTATAACCTTTTTTTATTTATTAATTAACTTCCTTTTATATCAATTTATGCAATAACTTGTTTTTTTATTAATAATTAAAATTATTTGTTTTTTTAAAGCCTATCTCATAATAATATATTTAATTTGTAATAATAATAAAATTTTATTTAAATTAACTTTTATTTGATAATAAATAAAACTTATTTAAAAACCAATCAACTTATAATTTAGATTCATAATTTAAAATTAATATAATATTTTTCTTACAAATCATTTCACATAAAACTAATTACAACTTTTTTTAACCAATCTCACTACAAACATAACATATTTTCTCATAAGTATAATTAAACTAAATCAGTCCATCTCACTATTAATAATCAAATACAACTTTTTTACTAAAATTAATTCACCTAAATTAACCTCGCCTAAAAATAACCAACATCGCAATTAATCAATCGACTAAAATTCAAATTCTCCTAATTCAATCAATCGTGCACGCCTCGACTCCACTCACATTCACAATTTACACACTTGTACACTTAGCGCTTTCATGCGTGTGTATGTCTACTTTATCTACTTTTATTTCTTTCTGCAATTTACAATTATCGTATTTATCTTTCCCGCACTGCATTCCGTCCAAAGGAAGAATCTGCGCATGACTTAAATAATCACGCGTACGTATATCATTTGCATCATTCTCCCACATGATCCTTGATCCCATCCAAGTCGATCTTTTAGGATAGATCCTACCCTATAGGAAGGATCTTTGTCTTTTATTTTACAACATAGGAAAACAACTCAATTCAAAATATTCAAACACACTAGAGAACAAGATGCCAATCATATTAAGCGAGGTAGAATCTCCACCCCACAATAATACAATCCCTACACTTGTGGAGGTTAAACCTCCCTTAAAATGACAACTCATATTCTCTCCTAAACTCAATCAATCAACTACCCTAATCCCGTAGGAACTTTGACCACAGTCAAAGAACTCTTCAAACTCTTTAGGAGAACTACAAATACTCTGATTCCACTCCCGTAAGGATATGTAGGCATAAGATGCAATATCTTATCGAGTATACTTAGAAATAAACCCCTAGGTCTTCTACCATTAAGCAGATAATCTTTAGCAATAAACAACATAGAACAAGAGGTTCCTGTAGAGTACTACAGAAACTTAGGATGCTAGTACCTTCCCTAAGTTTAACCAACCTCCGAACCTAAAACTCTCTAGCTTGCATTTGCATTGCATTGTGGGAATTTCGATCTTTATCCCTTTCTTTGGACAAATCAAAAACCGGTTGCAAAAAGAATTAAAGATTCAAACTAATTAATAGTTTGGTATCCAAATTTCACCGCGACACAGACAACCAAGAATCATCTGGTTGAGAAAAAGTTGTCGACCAGAATGAAGCTGATTTGCCATGGCTTGGAATTTCTTCCCCACCTGTAGAAATCTTGAACATAAGACGCACCGAGATAAACAAATGGCTAGAAAAGCAATGTGCTCTTCGTCAGATACTTCTTCAGTGTCTTGTTGGTGATGATCAAAAATATAGCTGGTGAAGGTGGCTCGATTCTCGTCGAAGCCAATGCGGTCTTCTGTCATCATGTTTGGATCAAAGGCCTCTTCAGTGGGTCGAAGACCAGTGATGGTTGTTATGTCGAAGAGTGTAGGAGTGAGCATTCCACAAGGGAAGTGGAAATTATTATGAGTGTTGTCCTAGAAGTATAGATAGGTGAGAAACATGGGTTGGTAGTATCCAGGTCCGTATTTAGACAATTGAATCATGTCAAAAAATTTCATTTTCTTCCAGAAATCAGCTTTCTTCTTCTCTATTTTTGCCAGCCATTCTAGATAATTTCCGGGTTCTTTTGAAAAAGGACAAAAGCAAAATTTTCGAGTTCTTTCATTGCAATTTTACTTCATTGTTATTTACCTTCAAGCAGTTTATCTTTTATCTCTATGCAATTTAATCTTTTTTTCTATTTAAAAGAATTTCACTACGTTTGTTTTAGAAATACTCAAAGAGCATTGAATAAATGTTCATATTTATTGAAATCAAAAACTAATTTAACAACACATGTCTTATGATCAATTTAGCCAATCCGGTAAGCGATCAAAGATTTAATAACTTTAGAGGATTAGCAGTTGTTTGCCATTTTCCCTGACAAACACCAACCAAGTTAATAAAAAACACCATACGATAATGATTATTACAAAGCAAATTGAATCTTATTCCAATTTCTTGTTGAGTATATCTTTCTCTAAACCTTGACTCTCCAATGCTCGAACCTTGTTGTTATACGCAATTGGCACCATGTCATAGGGACATCATCTTAGTAGGTTTACGAGTCTACCATACTGATGTGCGTTTGTTATTGGTGCATTCTCAATGAAAGAATAAAAAACTACTGAGAAAATAACATGCAGAAACACTCACACGACAGTTTTCAATGAAAGAATCAATAAAATGAAGCCCAACAAACATTTACTAACATATCAACTTTACCAAACATTCACTAACGAGCATTCTAGTTGTCATTCTACATGAAAAAAATGCTCTCCCCGTGTATGTTTTTGTAAAATAGAATTGGTTGCGTTTTAGAAAAATACAAAAGTTGCATAATAAAAATCGTTTTGTTTCCAAGGATTTATTTAATTTTTATCCTTCTAATTTTTCTCTCAATATTTAAGAATACTGCTGCATGTTTTTTTCTTAGAAAACTAATCTCGAAGCATGCATAAATAATTATGGAAATGCGTTTATGATATTATTGTAATAAAAATACTTCAAACCCTCTCAACCTCTTTATTTCTAGTATCTTTAATCTTCTTATAACTATAACTATAAGTATACTAAAACAATGAGAAAAAATATGAGGACTTAACTAAATTGATGATGAGAGGTATGAATGAAGATAATAAAGATTGTGGATTTGAAAGAGTAAATGACTTTGTGGATTTTGAGAGAGTTGTAGAGAGAGAAAAGGAAGATTGTGAATTCGAAAGAGTAGAATACAACTCTAAAGTTTGAAGAGGAAGAAGTTGAAAATAATTAATTAGAAATAGTTAAAGAGTCTATGGATTTGAGGGAGTTGCAGATGAAAAAGATGAGTTAAACTATGTATTAGAAATAGAAGAATATTCTTTTTATTTTGAGAGAGTTGGAGATGAGATGAAAACTATGCATTAGAAAGAGTGAAACTAAAGTTTGAAGCCTAGTAGAAGGTGGAGGAAATGAGATTCAACTAAATTTTAATCGAGTTGCATATGTAGGGTGTGATATTTTGGATCAGAATTTAGTGTCGGTAAGGGTAGCTTGATATTTAGACAGGAGTTGTGTATGTTGTAGTCGAAGTCTATTCAAAAGCTGTTTAAGTTAACTTGTGTAATGAGTCTGTGTGTAAAAGCCCATTAGGTTAGTATGTTAATTTTCTTATAAATAGTATGCTAGTCTCTCATCTTTGTAAGGAGTGATGGAAATCCTAATCAGGGTGAGAGAGGTTAATTGTTGATATTCACTTGTAATCTTCGAACCCTTATAGAGAAAGTGAATAGTAAAACAGATTTAACCAATTCTCTATTCTTCTCCCTTCTTCTTTTTTTCTTTGTGAAACCTAATAGGGTTTCTTATATTTGTTCAAAAAACTCTATCTTTATTTCATAACTTTGTTCTGTTATTGACGTCATTGTTTCACAACATAGGGGAAAACGATGAAGTGAATGAGTTAAAACCAAATTTTGAAGAAATTGTAGAAGAAGAAGATGAAAGTTTATAAGAAAAAGAAAAAAAAAGTAGTAAATGCAATGTTAAAAATTTATCTTCGAGACTGTAGGCATGATACTATTTATTTTATTTTTATTCTTGAATTAATTAAAGTTTGATTGAATTTGTCATTAGTGAATATTCAAACTTGATGGTGGGGAGAGAGAGAGAGAGAGAGAGAGAGAGAGAGAGAGAGAGAGAGAGAGAGAGAGAGAGAGAGAGAGAGAGAGAGAGAGAGAGACCTATATTTATAGGCCAAATGATGGTTCAAAAAAGGTAATGATCAATTGGAGAAATTGATCGCCGAACAATTACGTCCTAAGACTAATCGATTAGATACCACAAATAGTAGATTATTTATGCCAAATTTTGAAGGTTTTGATAGATAGTCGTTACATATCATTAAGACAATCTCATAATCAATTATAGACTAATTTCCCCCTATCTAATGGATTAGATACTTGGTATAATCGATTAGATAGTTCTAAAACTTGCCATAATCAAGCTGACAGTTTTCAAATCATATGAATAGGATTCAAAACTATATTAGGTGATTTTATTTGAAAAATATATGCTTCAAAAACAATTTTAGTGAGTGTGTTATTTTTTCTATTAATTTACAAAAATTCCCTTGTGTTTTTTTAGAACATTGATCAATCATAAACAATAAGCGAGCTTTGACACACTAAACCTTGAATCCTCTTCAAGTCTTTTTTTCCAAATACATCGATTATATGAGCACTTTACTTGAATAGTTTTTGAATGATGCTTGAGATATCTTCAAGTCAGATGCCATCATCAAGTGTTGTTGTCATCAAAGTCACTTTAGAGGTTGTTACATCTTCAAGCTCTGTCATCAATAAAACCATGACGTTATCTAGGCTAGGTATACTTGCTTATCTATGAGCTTTGATCACTTCCAAATTAAATCTACACGAACATAATTTCACTTTTCTCCTATTTGATGATGACAACATGTCTCTCAAAAAGTGGTAAAAAAAATAGGAAGATAAAAAGTCAAAGAGTTTAATCTTCCACTCACATGGATAAAGTGTATACTATACTCTTCCTAAGATTGAAATTGTAAAGGAAAAAGGAAAAACACAAAAAAGAAATCAAACAAGAACACATAAGCAAAAGACTAGTCTGATTCTTAATCATCCTCCTCACTAGACACTATTGGAGATATAAGATTTGATTTTTATAACTTCCTAATGAGGTGTCAAAGCTTTAAGTTTGTCTTCCTATACATCCCTTTCATCATTTGCTGGTCTTTGTTAATTTCGTTGAGGATGTTTGAGGAAGATGACAGATGATCATCATTCGCAAGTTTTTGCCTTGCTATTGGTGGTACCTTTGGAGATAAATAAATGACTTATTTTCCTTTCATTTCGTACCTCACCCAAATCAATGTGCTCTTTGACGGTGAGAAAAATACACAAGAGGGGGGGGGGGTTGAATTGTGTTTTTTCGTTTTCTTAGTGGCATCTGATCAGAGCTTAGAATCTAAACTGGTGTTCAGATTTTGGTTAAATCTTAGCAGCAGAATGTTAACAAAAATAAATAAAAGGAGAAGACACAAAGATTTATACTGGTTTCTCCCAAACTGAGAGTAGTCTAGTCCCCTTGCTTCAAAAGAGATTTTCACTATAATCAAAGCACTATTACAATCGCTTATGCATTCTGCATAAGACTTTTACAATTGCTCAGACCCAAGGTCCAAGGCTTCTGCTCAAGCTCCTCACTCGAGACTTCCTGCTCAGGTTCCACGAACCCAAGACTTCTTTACTTAGGCCCTCAGCCCAGGACTTCTACTCCAAGTCCCATGAAATGAGTCTCCCTTCTTGAACCCGTCAGATCAAGACTTACTGCTTCAATTCCATGAGCTGTGCTCTCCTGCTCAAGCTGTGTGGCTCAAGACTTCTGCTCCAGGTCCTATGAAACGAGTCTCTCTGCTTGAACCCCTCTGGTCAAGAATTATTGCTCCAAATTTTATATACCTACCTATCCTACTTAAGCCCTATGGCTCAAGACTTTCCTACTCAATCAATCTATTTGATTAAGACTTTCACTGCCCAAACACATAGAAAAAGTCTTACGTGGCTCAAGCATCATGGGTTAAGACTTCCTTGCTTGTATCCCAATGATACAAGACTTTAGCTAAATCAACATAGTTTAGTAAGACTTTCACAACTCAAACACATAGCAAGAGACTTACGTGGCTCAAGACTTTCTTACTTGTATCCAAATGACATAAGACTTTTATCTAAACTGCTGAACAAGCTCAGTAGAATAGAGAAAAAGGTGTACATGATACAAGTATCAGAGGTATGAGAAATTAATATAACAAATACCTAAAGCTCTTAAGAGTTTTAAGATATTCAATGTGTAAGAAGTCTTAAGGCTTTTTCAATTACAACCTTCAACAGAAAAATTTGCATATACAATGTGTTGATAATTGCTGATCTTGTTACTGTTTCTTCTGGTTGATCCTTGTTGAAGATTCAGTTTGAACATTCAGCCATATTTATAGCCTTTTCAGAAATTAGCTGCTAAAGAGGTAACTTGATTAAAAGTATTTGATGTTACTTCATAGTATAAGAACAGTTGAAGATAGATACACCAGAAGATCTTGATTCAATGTGTAACATGTTTACACTTTTAGTCTTCAAGAGATTATGTACTATTAGAGCCGTTGTGAGTAGATATCCATAAAGCATATCGGCCTTTCTTGAGATTTTTAATTTATAGACTTTAATTGACAAACTAATTTGACAATGCAACTTGCTTTCTGTAGTATAGACAGCTTCGGCTTTATCACCAACTATGAATGGTACCAGAAGCCAATTTGAATTCACTAAGTGTAGAGAAAATTATGTTGATTCTTCTGATGCTGAGACCTTCAGCTTTAGAGTCTACACCAGACATCACTTAGCAAGTGTTCTTCGGATTCTGCCACCAGAAGCTAGCAATTCAGTAACTCTCAAAGTGTGCTTAATGTAAAATAAATTCTGACTATAATATTTATAAGTATTAGAACCTGCACACATGTAACACACATCAAATAAACCGTTGTTCTTTTAATATTTTGTTATCATCAAAACCCAAGAAAAATATGCCATGAACAAATCTTGTTCTAACAATCTCTCCCTTTTTGATGATGACAAACACAAGCATTTAAAAGGACAATGTCGGGCAGTTATAATTTTCTCTGCAACATCAGGGTATAAGGTTTGTATGCTCCCTCCGAGTCTAATAGTCCAAAACTGAGTTCTGCAGACTTCATACTAAGTATTACTTTCAAGAAAAAGTAATTCAGTTTTCTTAGTAACATCAGAGTTTGAAGTGTGTAAGCTCCCCCTGAATCAAATAGTTCCAAGGTTGAGATTTGTAAGCTCCCCCTTAGTTCCATATTCAAGAAAACCAAAAATAATATTTTAACTTCCTTTGGAAACATCAGAATGAAAGGTTTGTAACCTCCTTCTGTGTCTGATAGGCTAAGGCCGAGGTTTGTAAGCTCCTCATTAGTTCTACGTACAAGAAAGTTAAATTGTGCCGCCCGGGCAAGATAACCATAAAAGCAAAAATATAAATAACAAAATTATAAATGACCAATATATACAACTGAATAGGTACTCAATGGATTCAATTTCTAATTAAATACTTACCATTATTTCTCCCCCTTTTGTCACATAAAAAAGAAATAAAAAGAGAAGAAGAAAAGAATTACAGTCATAAATGCATCAAAGACCATCATTACAAGATCAGTTTTCAAGAATTGAAAAACGATCAAGTAACATGGGGTCATTAAGGATTGTATGGTGGATGCTGAAAACTTATTGGTCATAACGATTTCAAGAATCAATTAAATGATTTTATTTAAACGTTTAGATTACTAAGAAGCTATTATAAAAGTAACCGAAATTTAGTTTATTTTTATCAACATCCACCACAGTCATTGAGTCCTCTGCTGAGAGTCATAAGGCTTCTGTCGTGACAGAAATCTCTAAGATCTCTACAAGACAGAATATCCAAAACCCTAAGAAGCCAGCAGCTTCATAAGCTTCTGCAACTGGTCCTATGCCTTCTTCCCTGAATACTTCAGATGAAACCTCGTCAGCAGTACCTCAGAAACCTATAGAAGGAGGTCCATCAGTAGCTATTTTGAAGCAAAGAAAGATATTCATGAAAAAGACAAAGAGGAAGAGGCTCAACAAGATCTTTCACCACTTTGTTGTCCCAGAAGCAGATGAGCCAGATGAGCCAGATTATGATCATGTCCATAGCTTCTGTTATTAGGAGCAGGATGACATAGATAGAACTTACTCTTAGATAAAAAAAGTTCTTATGTTTTTAAGTAATCTGTTAAGCTTGATTAATGAAAAAAATTATTTTGGCCAGTAAATATTATGCAATCATACAAACACTCAATTTACCCATTAGATAATCTGATAAACATTAATGAAGTAAAACTTACACCAGAAGCAATAGTTTAATGAGTCAAGTATATTATTTATAGCTATGAAAGAATCTTTAATAGGTCAAACAATTAGATAATATTTCTAAAATTTATCATTTAAGATATTGATTAGACTTAATCAATATCAGAACAACAGATACTTGGAACAATTTATGTAACACGTCTATATAAGAACTCATAGTAGACTTTCTTTCATAATCACTTAATCTTTTAAACACCAAGATGTATAAACAGGAACAAATATGGGTTCCAAATAGAGATTTTAGAAAGACAACCATACTGAATCCAAAAACTCAGGCAAATGAAAGCAAATCAGCAACTGAAGGATCTAATGGCAAGCAGATGATTTTATAATCTCTTACCTCTTCAGCATCCTTTGTGAAGGCACACAGAAGAAGAAGATATTCTGGGTCCAGACAAAGAAATCAACTGAGAAAGCAGACTTTGGAGTTTGCTAAGGAAGAATGGCAAGATTACTTAGATAATCAAGACATGTCAGACGATCCTAGGGAATACCTTAAGGCCAATCCAACAGACTAGAATGTTTAAATAATTTGTAATACCTTTGATAACGCGAAATCATATCGTTTATTTGGCTTGATTTACATGCATTTATTTGTGACTATTATTATTTTATCTTGATTTATGTTCTGTTATATGATTAATTTACTTCGTTTTGCAGATTGGAGAGAATTTGGATTAAAGAAAGAAAAGAAGAAGAAATGGAAGGAAAAGAGAGAAGAAAAATAGAAGAAATGGATTTTGCTGATATGACGGTCGTCACAGGTCCATTACGACCGTCATGCGTATGACGACCGTCATGTTCCATTACGGGCGTCACGCAGACAAAATATCAGAACGTTCAAATCAGAAGTAGCCACGATCACTCTCAACTTAATTTCTTCCTACACTTTCTCCACTCACTGCCCACTACTGGAAGTTACTCTCACTCCCTCCATAACTCACCCATGATCTCTGGAAGTTGAAGAATGAATTATCTCCTATAAATAGGCCTTAGATTCACAGTTTTAGGGGGGAGACTTCGAGGCATCGAAGTGCTGCCAAAACTCCTATTGAAGCCATTTTTCCCATTTTTATTGTTTTTATTTTCTTTCCGTTTTCCATTTAGTTCAGAGCTTTGTATTTCTTTCTGCAAATTTTATTTTGCCAAAGTAGAATCCTGCCGACATTGTGGGGGACTACTCTTCAATATCAGTACTACTTTCCAGGTTCTTACTAATTGAATTACTACTTTATTTCTATCATAATGCATGTTTTATTATTCTGTTGTTTATGTTTATTTCCGTTTGCATTAACTATCATGTCTAGCTAAATTAGTTTTATCGATATGTAACCAAATTAGTAGGACATGATTCGATAGTAACCGGCACCTTCCCTTTTTACAAACAACCTTTCTGGCCGTAGTTTTTAATCTTAATTTCTAAATAAACCTTCGTTGCGACAGCGAGAAATTATTTACGGTAGTTTCGCCACGACAGTGGGAAATTCATAAAGGTACGAACCAACAAGCGACAGCTGCGGCTAGGACCAGATAGTAAAAACTAGGCATTCATTTTAAAAACAGCGACAACACTTTAAAAGGGATTAGAATTTAATGGTTTTCAAAAAGTAATTTTAACCCCAAACGGGATAGCAACAACATACGTTCCGCCTTAGAATTATGACTCGAGTCAACAACTATCGTGAGACAGAGGTCTTTAAACGAGTATCTTCTCCTGAAAAGTGTTTGCAAAGAGTAAAAAGCACCAGTGACCTGTCGAATTCCCGATAACTAAGTCCTTGCATACCGATATCCATTTACCGCATTTTCCTTAAACCAATTATCTTTATTTTCTGTCCATTTAACTTCATTCGCATTTAACTTTCCAAATTCCATTAGCCTTAGCTTTACGCCGTAATAATAGATAACAGTAGATTGAAATTGGTCTCTGTGGGTTCGACAATCTTTTATATTACTTCGATATTTCCGTGCACTTGCGGACGCATCAACCTTCCATCTTATTAATGATAAAAGTCGCACACATTAAGTTCTGTCTCCCATTAGTTTTAATTCTTTTGAACAAGCATAAATAAATATATTCAACAGTTAAAACTATATGATATCATGGACAAACTTTGAATTAATAATAGGATAACTTAATACAAAGGTTCTAATAATTATAAGGCATAACTATGCTGAAATCTAACATCAGAATCTTTTGTAGATAGCTTCAAACTTGTCTCTCCATATTTTAGACAAATCACCCTCTGAACTTATGATAACTCCCTGCTGAACAAGTAATTCTGAAAGAACTTGTCCCAAAGGAATGAAGAAAATCTTTCCCTTGTGAAAGGAAGAAAGATTCTTCTTCAAATAGTTAAACATAACTTGAGGAAGATCAATCTGCAAGTCTGAATTGAGAAATAGAAGTAGATATTTTTCAATAGGGTTCACAAGGTCTAAATTCTTATCCTTATGAAGTAAGTTTGATTTCAAAATATGATTCTAAACAACTGCATTATGATGAAGATTTGAGACCACTAATGTATTAGATGGATCTACAAAGATACGCCAAGTAGGAAGATAGTGTTCCCAAACAATATTTCCTGGGATTTCTCCAGTCACCTCACAATTGATCACATTAGCGATCACCTTCCTACTCAGAAATACCAGTTACATTAGGAAGAATAACACACTCAGAATTCAGCTTAACATGGAAGCATTAATCTAAAACTCTTTGACAAGATCTTGATAAGTGAAACCATATAACATCTCAAAGTATCCATTCCATCATGGTTTAGACACAGTCTTTCATAATTTAAAGCCTAACTTAAGCAATTGATCATAATTTACAAACTTTTCATTGATGACAACCAGTTGATTCAAAGAATAACTGACTAGGAAACTCATCTCAAGTTTGGCTTGATCAGCACACAACCAAAGAGAAAAAAAAAAAAAAAACTAAACAAGATTCCTAAAGGAATAAGAATCTTGTCAAAAGAAGGACAAACTGATGTTTCACAAGACAAGGGATAATGACAATAAGTATCTGTCATACCATAAATTTGTCCTACCCATTTTCAATTATTTTCGTTTTTATTATTCTTTCATGTTTTACATTGCCCGCTTATTTTCTTGTTATTTATACACGTGTCCGCTCACAATTGGTTGATTTTTCAGAACTTTATCTTTTTGACCAATTAAAGTGCGACACGTGGCTTAATACATTTTTGTGAATATTTTTTTTCTTAATTTCTTAGACTTTTTCTTTTTTAAAATGTTACTAATAATATATTTTTTAGTATTTATTTTTTCGTTTTTTATAAAAATTTAGTTTATTTTTATATATTTTAATATTCATTTAATTATTAATGTAATATTAGTTTTATATGTCTTTTTTAATTAATTGCTGAAAAATTAAAGAGAAAGTTGAAGTAGGAGTGAAGACCCATTGTATTAGGCCCATTAAGGAGAGTCACACGGTTGACAATCTGCATAAAAAGGGAGAATATGAACCCTAATTTTGGGGGAAAAGGATACTGTTCATCAAAACGCCGGATCCCCAATTCACTCCAAAACCCTAAATTGAATTCCACTGTTCATGATCTCTTCAAAGGCAAACGGCCGCCGCCCCAATCTCGTGAAACCCTAATAACCACCTTCCATCCCAAACCCTAACGGCGCCGTAATCCTCCACCTTCACGAATCCCTCTCATTATCATCACCACCATCACACGAAATCCTCATCTCCATCACTATCATCATCACTGAACTCATCTGCATCACCACTCAAAAAAAAAACCTCCTTCCTTCTTACTTCTCCGCCATCGACTTCACCTTCACCTCAAAGAAACCGTCACTTTTTTTCTCCGAAGACCATCTCACTGCCTCCAAAACCGACGCTACAGCTACTAAAGACGCCACCCTTAAAACTCCTTTCAATTCATCATTGCAACATCAACTTGTGATTCTCAAACTTCTCAGCAATTCACCGTCGCGGCTAGAAGAGGAAGGGATGTGAACTGGAAACTTTGATTCGTCATCTTGGTGGGTCTTAATACTCAACGGCATCGGCAGCATGCGCACGAAGGAGACTCAACATTCTTCAAATTCCCATTTCGACATCAACTCGCTGCTACGAATTTCGCAACACCACACGGTAACCTAGCGATGGCTCATCAAGATTCCTACAGATGTTTGTGGTTTGGTATTAGTTTTTTTTATCTCTGTTATGGCTGATGAGAAACTGATAACCAGAAAAGAACTCTGATTCTGGTTTCAACCGTTTGGCCCTATTGTCCGTGCAACGATACAAAGGTCACCACATACAAAGGTCACCACGATGGCCGTCTAATACGAAGATAGGAGTGCTTGTAGTCACGTTTTGAGACAAGACTGTGACAAGTTTGAGGACAGAAAAAAGTGCAAGGAGTTTAGGTTGCGAATATGGTTCAAACACCACAAAATCACAGTTGAGCACTACCTAGCAATAACTACAGCTAACCATGTGTTGAAGGCTATGTTTATGCAAGAGAGAACAAGACTTCATTTTGGAGACTTCAAAGCCATGAGCCAGAGTTATATACGGATAACAATCAACAACACACGTTGGCTTTCACGGTTTTTTATGTATTCAAGAGTTTCGGTTATACGTGGTTTAATCTTCGACAAATTTATGAAGACAGTGGCGAAGCGAGAAGAGTGAATGAATGTATATGCTTAGCTCTTTCTTCTTCGTTTTCAACTTTTGTATTGTTTTGCTGTTCTGTTTGTTTGTGTTTTCATTTATGTGCCGGTTGAGAGGTGATTAGCGATGTTGGTTCGTTTCAATTTCAACACGACGACACCAGATTCATATAACTCAGTAGTTCCACAACAGCAACAACTTACATCATCCTTCAACGCCAACTACTGACTCACGCCATCAATTTCGGTCTAGCTTTTCCGTGGATATAGCCCTGGTGGTGTACCTCCTGATGATGAGCTCCAAGCAACGAATGCAGAATCAACTCCAACTATTCGGCGTCATTAAGATGACCCAATATGGCAGTAGTGTTTTGTCAATATAATCCACTGTTTTGATGGTATCATTATTTTTCTATGGCTTTTGTGTTTTGGATTTCTATTGTTTATGGCCATAATTCAATTCGCAGCAACCGTAGTATTTGATTTGGCGTGTGGGTTAATTACTTTCTTCATTTAGTTTTAGTACATATTCTGTTAGCAAATGTTAATTTCTATTGAATCATACTAAATTTATGAACTGTTGGGATTAATGTGTTGATTTGTGGAATAGATGTTAGAAATAAACCAATGCTAATTCTATTTAGACCATTGCCGTTAGTATGGTCGTCTTTTCAATTTGCTCGGTTTATGCGATTTTTTCTGGTTCTTGTTATGTTTTTGATTGATAAATACTAGATTGCGGCAGCCATTTCTGTTTGGATTCATGGATGGCAACATCATTTCGGTTACACGACAAGAATTTTAAGTAACAGCAGCTTACTACGTCTCGAGCTTACGGTCCAATTCTGTCGTCTACGACATCTCCAATGATAAGAAAAAGCAACATTGACGTTTTGCGCAGCTCAGATCTACATTAGACAACACATTTCGTTTCATGGCAGCAGTTTTGCGGTGACAGTGACAAATATGTCGGTAGCCCAGATTCGCAGTAGAGCTGAGCATTACAAATATGAGGACCTAGAGCTTGATAAAGCAAAAGGCGTGACACATGCTGCAAATGAAAAGGTCTTAATGTAGTTTTTTATGCTGAGAAGATAGTTGGTTTCAGAACTTGTTCAAGCAATGACAACTCGAGCCAGGGGTGACTCGTGTTTTGGTTTAATGAGGTTAAGTTTCAAAGGAAGATTGGTGGATTAACTTGAATTTTTTGTTTTTTGATTAATTTTTCTAATCATATTTTAGTTAACTTAATCATTCAAGTTTAGTTGGATAATTTTGATAATTAAATTTAATTAACCCAATTAATTGGTTATTTAAATTTATTATTCATTTTTAATTAATTTAATTATTTGATTCAGTCGAATAATTTTAATAATTAATTTGGATTAATATAATTAAATGATTTAACAAACTTTGATCCATTTGATTTTGTTGGATAAGTTTGGGCTAAGATCAAGGGATTCCGAAACTACAAACTCTTCGCAAACCCTCATTCCACTTCAAGTCATTCTCAAAGCATTTTCTCGATTCAAACTCCGAAAGAAGGAGGTTCTTGGAATCTAGCATTCCTTGAATTTTCGAGCGAATAATTCTTGAGTCACGCTCTTGAGTTATTATTCACTCAATCTTTTGACCTTTTCAAACATTTTTCTCGATTCAAACTCCGAAAGAAGGAGGTTCTTGGAATCTAGCATTCCTTGGATTTTCGGGTGAATAATTCTCGAGGCACGCTCTTGAGTTATTATTTACTCAATCTTTCGACCTTTTTTTCAACATTTTCTCGATTCAAACTCCAAAAGAAGGAGGTTCTTGGAATCTAGCATTCCTTGGATTTTCGAGTGAATAATTCTCGAGGCACGCTCTTGGGTTATTATTCACTCAATCTTTCGACTTTTCAAACATTTCCTCAATCTTTCTCAATTCAAACCTCGAAAGAAGGAGGTTCTTAGGATCTAGCATTCCTTGAATTTTCGAGTGAATAATTCTTGAGGCACACTCTTGAGTTGTTATTCACTCAACCTTTCGACCTTTTTCAAACTCAATCATTTTTCAAACATTCTCCTAAGTCGAGTGCTCGTTCGCATTCACAACCATCAACATTTCGCACACACTTCACAACTCATCGTGATTTCGATATTAGGGGCACCCTTAGGGACTAATATCATATCTCACAATCTAACCCTTGACTCGTCGTCAAGTCGGTTCCATTTTCAAACAAATCCTCGACATGTCGTCGAGCCATTTCAAAACAACTTCCTTATTGCCTCACATTCCGTTTTCGATTCAATCTTTTCATAAACGTTTTTTAAACTTACGAAAGAAGGATATTCTTAGAATCTAGCATTCTTTGAATATTCGAACAATTAACTCTCGAGGCGTGCCCTTGATTTGTTATTAGTTCATTCTTTCGATTTCAAAATATCCAACTCTTTTCAACCCAATTTCCGAAAGAATTGAGTTCTTGGGATCTCGCATTCCTTGAATTCTTGAGTGACAAGCTCTTGAGACACACTCTTGGGTTGCTTGTCAGTCACTCTTTCGTCTCAAACTCAACTTCAACCCTTTTCGAACCTTGTCCTTTCGTGGTTGTTACCACGAACTACGACTGCTCTTATTCTTCATTCTCGTCCGAATGTAAGATACGTAGGCACAAGATTGTGATGATCTTGGCGAGCACACTTCCATTTTTCTCCCCTATTCCACACTTCTACCTTCCTCCATTATTCCATCCAATTCTCCCATCCTTTCCCGTAGTCGAACTACGACGCTCTGATTTCTCATTCTCGTTCGAATGAGCATACGTAGGCACAAGGGCCCCAATCCTTGGCGAGCACCCTATCCTCTAACCACCCATTTCTCCCTTGCGCCTTTAACCTTTTATCCTACCAATGCACCCTTATCAACGAGAAAAAAACAAGTAAACCTAAACAACACTCACCACAAATACCTTAAGAGGTTCCCGTCGAGTACGACGGACGTAAGGGGTGCTAATACCTTCCCCTCACGTAACTGACTCCCAAACCCGGAACTTGGTTGCGATAGCCCTGTTCCTATCCTTTTCGTTTTAAGAGGTTTTCTCGATATTTTCCTCTCCCGTTTATTCGGGAAAAATAAAGTTCGGTGGCGACTCTGTCGAACCGTATTTCCGCGCCTTTCGCGCGAGGGTCGCGTTCTCCGAAATGTCTCCGTGATTTTTCGAGGTGCGACAGTATCCAAAAAGAAAACATCATTACCCAAAGGTTTTAATCCAAAATATTTCTTGAATTTACCAGATAAATTTCACCTTTATGAATATTTAAGTCTTATAAAAGATTTGGAAAACCTTTTACTTAAACTGATTTACCAGAAGTAAAGAATCCTCTTCTGAATCTCAAAATTTGACAAATTTTATAAGCTATCATCCATCAAAGTCTAGTAGAACTAGACTGAGAGAGATATATCTTCTATAAGTCATAAATCTCCAAGATTCTATTTAGAACTAACACTTCCTCTTGAAACAAAAGTCATAAGTGATAGATGAATATTGAATCGTTTCCTTTGACAACTAAAAAATAACAGTAACATCACAAAAAGTGAGAAAACTGTTTCCATAAATATGATCATAATCTGGCTTAGTGAAATATTTAGTATAGATAAATACAACAAATTTTCTTCTTAAAGATATATGAAGATCCTTTTTCAAAAGAGATTCTCTAAAAATATAACATAAACTTTGTATTTACACCTACACAAATATCTCATTGAATCAAGAGATAAGCCAGAAAAAAACAAGCATACCCTTTTATTTTTGTTATTTTCTTGGTCAGACACTTATTAGTATTCAAACTTGACCATGGAGTTTGAACACCGCTTTGAGTGGATTCTGATTCAATGGTTGTTAAACCAATGACTCCACGTCTCTTACCAAACTCAATACCTCTAGCATTTAAGTCTGGGTTATGGGCTCTTCTTCTTTCAAATGTTGTAAACAACCTTTGATAAATGCCATGGAAGATGCCTATGCTCTTTTCTTTGATATCTGTAGAAAATATATTTAAATAATGACACTCATATTTCTATGAGACCATTTATAAATGTCCTGACAAGCTTTCCTTCGCCTTATGCCACACTCTGATAGCAGTACTATGATTAATTTCAGAGTACAATCTATAATAAATCATAATATGAAGAAGATCTTGTTTTTAGCAGAATCATTAATTTTATTGTCTTGACTCAAGACTTTGAGATCTTTGATAAGCAAAGAACCAGATGGTGTTAGCTATAAGAGAATGACATAAAACAAATTAAAGCACCATCATCTAATTTACCGTAGAACACAAAGAAAAATTGAAGGTTTCTCATAGACTTGTCCTTTAATACAAATTCTATGACGACCCTTAATCAAGGAGTAATGGAGTCTATTAAGATATCACCTTAAAGAGAAGACTCCTTATTATCAAATATTGAAGCAAAATAGATTTGGCATAATCTCTTTATCTTTAATACTTGATTTTCATTTCATGACTCAGATGCTTCTTCAGAAGCACTAATGACTTGCAGAGCTAGATTACTCTTTTATCTGAATCTTGGACTAATGTCATCTTCAAAAGAATATGCAGTGAAGATTAATTGACATTAGGTTCTGGTTGAAGCTGAGAAAATACTTAGAAGGGGGGGGGGGGGGGGGTTGAATAAGTATGAAGATAAAACTTAGAAGTAAAAACTCAAGTATTTTTATCCTGGTTCGTTGAACTCAACTACTCCAGTCCACCCTATCTAGAGTGATTTGCCTTTCTCAAACAAGGACTTAATCCACTATTTAATCAACTGATTACAAAAGTAAGCACTAAGAACAACTGTTCAAAGTCTTCTCAAGAACTACTGATCCCAACTGGATCTTCTTAAGGAACTATTACAATAAAATATAAGATTAATACAAGTGTATGAATGCTTCTAACAAGCTTTATCACAATAGTGATTTTTCACTTAATGTTAAGAACAAAAGAATAAACTCAGCAATAAGAATATTTTATGAGAGCTTGTAAGATTTTCTTTCAGAGATTCGTTGGTTCTTGATTACTGCTGAAGAAGATGATGAATACTTGCTTTTATATGCACAGTAGTCCACAAAGTCTTAACGTTGGAGGCTATGTACTGAAAAGGCCTGAACCTTTTTGTCTTTACATCACATGACCTTTCCTGGAAGTAGAATGCACAGAGAAATGCTTTTGGTCTGTGTTCTAGTGTCAAGCATGAAAGAGGAAAGAGTCGTTGAGCCAAAACAAAGGATATTACTTTGAATTCTTCTTCAACAAGTATTTCTTTTCAGCAAAGTTAACCATCCGATTTTTCATGATCAGAGTCTTGGATACCCATCAGATTTTGCTGAATCAGAGTAATGCAACAAGTGTGCTTTAGCGTGTAGTTCTATCAGAGCAGAGTTTTATGAATCAGATCCTCAATACATACAGCGTGTAGTACTCTCAGAGTCTTCTGAAAAACTGTGCTTCTTAACTCTCATACAAAGTTCTTCAATGCTTCAGAGTCTTCAGATCTATTAGAGTCTTCTGCTTCAAATCCTTCTGCAGCTTCTGCTTCAGATTCTTCTGTAGCTTCTGCTTCAGATTCTTCTGCAAACAGCGCTCAGATTCTTCTATAAGATGATTCTGACTCTTCAGAGCCTTCCATAGTTCTATGTTCAGATTAATTTGCTCTTGGATGTATATATACTTTAATTATCTGCAACAAATATTCATGAACCAAATTTAGAGTATATAATTCTTTAATACAAAATTTCATAAGAGTTATCATCAAAACATAGAGATATTACTAAGAAACAACATGTGTTCTTACAATCTCCCCCTTTTTGATGATGACAAAACATGAAAAATTTTGTTCAATAATAAAAAATAATAATTATAACTCCCCCTGAGATTAAGAATCTTCCCCTAAAATTAATACTCTAAGGAAAAGAATACTTCCCTTTTTGCTTGAGTGTATTTCAGAATCAGAGTCTGATGACTTCTTTCAAACACAGAGTCTGGTTTATCAGAGTCTGATGACTTCTTTCAAACACAGAGTCTGGTTTTGCGTTTAGACTCAGAGTACAATTTGCTTCAAGAATCAGAGTCTGGTTGGGTAATTCTCAAGATAACTTCAATGAATTTATTTTGTCAGATGAAACAATAGAATCTGAAAAACTTAAATTCAAAGATAGTTAATAATATGTCTGAATTTTGTTTTAGTATTTGCTTATGGATTGAACAATCAGATTCTTTTTCTCCCCCTTTTTGTCATAATCAAAAAGATGTGTAAAGACAGAAAAGATAATAGAAGAAAAACAAAGCAAACAATTTCATTCATTCAGATGGTTCACATAACAGATGATAACAAACAAACAAGAGAAAACAGATTCAAAACAGTAGTGCAAAATCATGAAAAGAAACTAGGGTTGACGAGATGCAATCAGGGTCAGAAGATCTGTGATCTTTGTGGTAGACTCTTCTTGCTTGGCCATCCAAGTCTTAATCTCTTCAGTGGTTTGTTCTTGTTTGATCATCCAGGACTTGATTTCCTTAACCTCTTTCACAAGTTCTGAATTGTCATCCTTTACTTCAGATGCAGATGCATCAATGTCCATATCAGATGCAACGTCTTCAGAAGAAGAGTCTTCAGCAGGAACAACTTCCAGAAGCAGCACTGGTGGTTTGGGAATGCTCATCAGAGTCTGTCTTACCAACTCAGCAAACTTTGCCTTAGCATCTTCAGCACAGACTGTCTTGAGATGAGAGGCCACCACGTTGAACTTAGAGATAAATTTATCCCAAGCAGCTTCAGACTTAACAGGGTCTATACTAAACAGACACTCTTCTTCCACACGTGCAATCCCCATACGAACTTCCTTTTTGAAATTTTCAAACAGTTTATCAACATCTAATCTAGGATTGGGGTAAAGAAATTCCTCAAGAGTCACTTTCTCAGCAGATTCAGAGTTTGGCTGAGGTTGTTCACAAGTGGTGTTAGGAGGTGTTGGATCAGATGATGGTTGTTCAGATGGCTGAGGTTCGGATGGTTGAGGTTCAAATTGTTGAGGTGCAGATTGTTGAGGTGCAGATGATTGAGGTTCAGATGGTTGTGGTATGGTGAGTTGAGGTGTAGGGGTTGGTGAAATTTCAGCTTCAGAGGATGAATTTTGAAAATCTGAGAGGTTGAAATTTGAACAAAGTGAAAGTCTACGATTTATTTGGTCAGGTGCTGAAAGATCAGAGAATGTAGGTTTGAGTGGATCAGGAATGTGTAAACAAGAGGGTGAGTGAACTTCTGATTCAGAATCAGATGAATCATTGGAGTGACATGAGGTGGATGACAAGACAACCATGGTTGCAAGTGGTTCCAGATCAAGAATGTCATTTGAGTGTTCTGGAACAGATAACAGTTGTTCTATTATTGAGGGATGTTCAGATGGTGTTGGTTGGGGAGGTTCAGATGAAATGGGTTGAGAGTGATGTTCTGGAAATTGTTGTTGTTGTTCTGGTTGTAGTAGTTGTTGTTGTTGTTGAGGTTCTGGTTGTTGTTTTTGTTGAGGTTCTGGCTGAGATGGTTCTTGTTGTTGATGTTCTGGTTGGATTTTTGTTTGAGGTGGTTCAGATGGAGTTTGTACAGAAGATGGTTGTGAAAGTGTAGTTTGAGATGAAGGGGGTTCATATGTATGAATTCCAGATGATGGTGGTACAGATGTTTGTGGTCTAGAAGGTGATGGAGGAGGTGAAGGTAATGGAGAGTGAATGGTTGGAGTTGGATCAGATGTTAATACCTGTTTGATAGTTTCTCTTATGTCTTCCAGACTTACTTCTGGAGGAGTGGGTTTCACTTTCTTTACCTTCTGAGGCTTAGCAGCAGCTCCAGAGGCTTTTCTCTTTGGCTGAGCCTCAGATCCTTCTTCAGCAATCTTCTTTGAGCGTCTTTCTCTAACAGGATTGGGCAGAACTTCTCCTTCCTTCTGGACGATGTTCACAGGCAGAGGAACACCATTTAATAGACAATCAGCTATGTAGGATAAGATGATCTCCCTTGGTTCTTCAGCAGTGAACATTGGAAAATCTTCAACAGGAATCCTTTTGGTGCTGACATCCTTAGTAGCAATTTTCTTAGGTTTGCTGGCAAGCTCTGTGATGACTTTCATCCTCTTTAGAGTATTGCCATTGATGGCAGAACCTATGACATATGACAGATCCTCTGTCAATCCAGTATCATACAGATATTTCACAAGACCATTCTATGTTAGAATGTCTGATATCAGTCTACCCAAAGGAATCCAATTCCTAACTTTTCCAGTTTTGACTCTTACATCTTCTCTTGTTACCTTTATATGATTTAGAAGGTGACTGAACAGAAGATAAGGCAAGTCCACCTTCTTTCCCTTGCTTATACAGAACATAAAGTATAGTTGTTCAGCACTGACATAATCTGGGGAATTTGATGATTTTCTGTGAAAGATGGAACTCATGAAAATCTTGGCCCAGATCCTGTAGACTGGCTTCAGTTCCCTTACTTTGCTAGTTGGTTCCCCAGAAATAGTCACTTCTTGAAACACATCAGCAAGATCCACACGAGCAGATTGTAGACTGGTTTCACCATCAGTTTCAGAGTACCCAATGAGTTGTCTGATAAGCTTCTCAGTAATCACAATCTCCTTCCAAGGACAGAAGAATGGATGAATTTAGGGCACACCTGAGCATGTATCCAGAATTCTTTCACCAAAGTTGGATAAACAGGACCCATAAGCCTGTCAAAATACTTTGTCCAACTCTGAGTTTGGATGGTTGAGGAAATATTAAATCCATTTTCTTCAATGGACTCAAGGTCTATGAAACATTCACTCAGAACTTCCAGTTCTATAGTTGGAGTGAGAAGAGTTCTCAGCATTAGGAGCAGAACCAGCAATGGTTGATTGCATCTGAGCAGATGTTGATGAAGAAGATGCCATTGATGTTCTTGAGTGAGAGGTTTTAGGTTTAGGGTTTAGATGGAGAGCAAAGAGACGACAGAAATGCATAAAAGGTTCGTGAGGTGAAAAGTGTGAAATGGTGTGATTTGTGATATTTATAGATAAATTCAGATACACAAACAGTCACATAGGCACGCTTCACATAACATTAAATGAAAAAGTAAAAACATCATTGCACAACAATTATGATTCTGACATATGGGGGGAAAATAAAGAAAAATCAGATTTTCAAAGCAGTACTTCAAACGTTAATTCAGTAAAGTGCACTCTACCTTTTCAGTTTCTGAGCTACACATGTTTGCTTGCTTGTGCTTCTGAAATCTCTTGAGAAATGAAACGTTAGACAATGTTCAGATCCTCTGAGCATTGTTAGTTCAGATTTACACAAGTAAAATAATTCAAGAAAATGAATAAATTAACAGATGAAATACTTCAGAGCATTAAACATTTTGCATCTGAGAAGTTTGCCTCTGATAAATATTAATCCATACCAATATTTTTCAGAATAAACTTGAACCTATCTTCAGCAAGGGGTTTTGCAAAAAGTATCAGCCCATTGATGATCTGAATCAACAAAAGCTAAGTTTATAATACCCTTCTGAACATAGTCTCTGATGAAATGATGTTTAATTTCTATATGTTTTGCCTTAGAGTGTAAAATTGGATTTTTAGACAAACATATAGCAGAAGTATTATCACAGAAGATAGATACATTACTCTCAAAGATCTGATAGTCCTCTAACTGACTCTTCATCCAGAGCATCTGCGTGCTACATCCAGCAGCAACAATGTATTCTGCCTCTGTTGTAGAAAGTGCAATTGTGGGTTGCTTCTTGCTGTACCATGAGATCAGATGACTTCCAAGGAACTAACAGCTTCCAGAAGTACTTTTACGCTCTACTCTGTCTCCAGCATAGTCAACATCACAAAATCCAACTAATGTATATTTATCAGATCTTCTGTAACACAGACCCACTGAACAGAATGTCAGGTCTAGAAGCAGTTAAGTAGAGAAGAGATCCTATCATACCTCTGTAGAGTTTCTGATCTACTTTCTTACTTACCTCTTCCTTGCCTAGTGTACTGGTTGGATGCATGAGAGTCTTTGCCATCTTACTATCAGTCATGTTAAATTTCTTTAGAAGTTCTTTAACATATTTGGTCTGATGAATGTAAGTGCACTCTGGAGTTTGGTTGACTTGAATTCCCAGAAAGAATTTCAATTCTCCCATCATGCTCATTTCAAATTCTGCCTGCATACATTGAGCAAACTCCTTTCCCAGCATAATATTGGTAGATCCAAATATAATATCATCCACATATATTTCACATATTAGAAGATCTTTCTTAAATGTTTTACAAAAGAGTGTTGTGTCCACTTTGCCCCTGATAAAATTTTTCTCCAGAAGAAAATTGCTTAACCTCTCACACCAAGCTCTGGGAGCTTGTTTTAAACCATACAGAGATTTCTTTAGTTTGAAAACATGTTTTGGAAATTTTTCACTCTCAAAACCAGGAGGCTGGTGAACATAAACTTCTTCTTCTATAATACCATTTAGAAAGGCACTTTTAACATCCATCTGATATAGAGTGATGTTATATTGTGCAACAAATGAAATAAGAAGGCGTATAGATTCTAACCTTGCCATTGGAGCATAAGTTTCAGTGTAATCAATACCTTCTTGTTGGCTGTACCCTTGAGCAACAAGCCTTGCCTTATTTCTTTCAACTTCTCCTTTCTCATTAAGCTTATTTCTGAAGACCCACTTAGTTCCAATTATGTTGAATCCTTTTGGTCTTGGAACTAAGTCCCACACATCATTTCTAGTGAACTGATTTAGCTCTTCTTGCATGGCAATAATCCAGTCATTGTCTTGCAGAGCTTCATCCACAGTGGTTGGTTCAATTATTGACACCAATCCAAATAATGATGCTTCAGAGGATCCGAGGAAGGATCTTGTTCTGATAGGGTCATCCTTCTTTCCAATGATCACATTCTCTGGATGAGAAGCTTTGATTCTGGAAGATGATCCTCTAACAGTTGATTCTTCAGAAATGTTTAAGTTGTTCATCTGAGAAGTCAAAGGAATTGCATCTGGCGTTGCTTCTGGTTCCTTCACTTGAACTTTGTCTGCCTCTGATCCTTCAGAGTCTGTGAAGACTACTTCTCTATCTGCAGAACTTTCAAACTGCTTTGGCTTTTTAATGCCAAGCTTATCATCAAATCTAACATGTATAGATTTTTCCACAATCTGTGTTTCAGTATTATATACTCTATAGCCCTTAGAGCGTTCAGAATATCCAAGCATGAAACACTTCTGTGCTTTAGAATGAAACTTGCTAGTATTCTCTTTAGTGTTCAACATATAACAAATACATCCAAAAGGATGAAAATAAGCAATGTTGGGCTTTCTGTTCCTCCACAATTCATAGGGAGTCTTTTCCAGAAGAGGTCTTACAGACACTCTGTTCTGAATGTAACATGCTGTGTTGATTGCTTCTGCCCAAAAGTGCTTTGCCAGAATAGTCTCATTGATCATGGTTCTGGTCATTTCTTGCAGATATTTTTCCTCTCTACAACTCCATTCTGTTGTGGAGTTCTAGGACAGGAAAAATCATGAGCAATGCCATTTTCATTAAAATATTTTTCAAAATATTTGTTTTCAAATTCACCACCATGATCACTTCTGACTTTTATAATTTTGAAATCTTTTTCATTCTGGACTTGTTTGCAGAAGTCAAAGAACACAGAATGTGACTCATCCTTGTGTTTTAAGAACTTTACCCATGTCCATCTACTATAGTCATCAACAATGACTAATCCATACTTCTTGCCTCTGATGGATGCAATTTTCACTGGTCCAAACAGATCAATATGAAGTAATTCTAATGGTCTGGAAGTAGAAACAACATTTTTTGATTTAAAAGATGATTTTGAAAACTTCCCTTTTTGACATGCTTCACAAAGAGCATCTGAGGTGAACTTCAACTTAGGAAGTCCTCTGACAAGATTAAGTTTATTAATCTGAGATATACGTCTCATATTAATATGCCCTAATCTTCTGTGCCAGACCCATTGCTCCTCATTAACAGACAAGAGGCATTTAACATTCTGAACCTTAAGTTTTGAAATATTTATTTTATAGATGTTGTTCTTCCTCTTTCCACTAAATAAGATTGAGCCATCCTTTTGACTAATAGCTTTACAACATCTTTGATTAAAGACTATGTCATAACCATTGTCACTTAATTGACTTATGGACAATAGATTATGCTTTAATCCTACTACAAGTAAAACATTAGTAATAGAGGGAAGGTTACCATTTCCAATAGTGCCAGATCCAATGATCTTGCCCTTCTGATTCCCTCCAAATTTCACGTCACCTCCAGATCTAAGCTCCAGACTTTGGAACATAGACCTTTCTCCCGTCATATGTCGCGAGCATCCAGAGTCCAGGTACCATGACTGGCGTCCTGACCTTGCTGCTAAGAACATCTGCAACAGGAATTATTTTACTCTTAGGTACCCAGATCTTCTTGGGTCCTTTTGGGTTAGTTGTTCTGAAGGTTCGTCTAAACTTCTGTTTTTCAACATAGGGTTTATTCTGACTAGCCTTAGATTTAAACACATGAATGTTCTTTTCAGAACGAGTGTGTTCAATATCATTTAAGTGACCAAATTTAAAATTGGAATATAAAGGAGTCTTCTTGATGATAATTTTATCAACAGGTTTTGGATTTAAATCAGTGGAAGATTTATATCCAATTCCTTTTCTGTTATTTCTGCTAACTCCATAGATCATAGAAGCCATTTTGCTTCTGTCTATGCTTTTATCAAGAAACTTCTGAAAGCTGTAGTCATACTTTTCCAAAATATTTTTGCATTCAGACTCAGTTTCAGAATCAGAGTCTTGTTGAGCTAATTCAAAATCATTTTTCATTTTAAAGTTCTTTTCATTTAGCTCAGCCACTTCTGATTTGAGAATATTATTCTCAGATACAAGATTGCTTTGACGCTCCTTGTATTTGAGCTTAATATTATTATAGCTCTTCAGAACCTCTGATAACACTTTGATAAGTTCATCTTTAGTGAGTTTAGCCATTACCTCTTCAGCGTCAGAGTCAGATTCAGAGTCAGATTCAGAACCTGAAATTCCTTCCTCCTGATCTTCTATGTCTGCCATCAATGCTACATTGGCACATTCTTCTTCTGCCTCAAATTCAAATTCAAATGTATCTGAATCATCCCAGGTTGCCATTAGAACCTTCTTCTTCTTATCAAATTTTCTTTTAGGCTTTTCTTTCAGAAGCTTTGGACAATCATTTTTGTAATGCCCAGGTTCTTTACATTCGTAGCAGACAACCTCCTTTTTACCAAATCTTCTGTGTCCAGAAGATTCCTTTCTTTGGTCAGGCTTCTTGAAGTTTCTAAACTTCTTTCCTTTATGCTTCCAGAGTTTGTTTATTCTTCTGGACAACATGGATAATTCATCTTCATCTTCAGATGAGGATTCTTCAGAGCTTTCCTCTATTACCTGCAACGCTTTAGCAGATTTATTAGATTTTAAGGCAATTGACTTACCTTTCTTTTGAGGCTCATCTTCCTCAAGTTCAATTTCATGGCTCCTTAGTGAGCTGATTAGTTCCTCCAAGGAAATCTGGTTCAGATCTTTAGCCATTTTCAGCGCAGTCACCATAGGTCTCCATCTGATAGGTAAACTTCTGATGATCTTCTTCACGTGATCAGCAGTAGAGTAACCTTTATCCAGAACCTTTAGTCCAGCTGTAAGTATTTGAAATCTGGAGAACATGGCTTCAACAGATTCAGCTTCTTCCATCTTGAAAGCTTCATACTTCTGAATTAGAGCCAGTGCCTTTGTTTCCTTGACTTGAGAGTTTCCCTCATGAGTCATTTTCAAGGACTCAAACATGTTAAATGCAGTTTCTCTATTTGTGATCTTTTCATACTCAGTGTGAGATATTGCATTTAACAATATTGTTCTAGCCTTGTGGTGATTTCTAAATTCCTTCTTTTGGGCTTCTGTCATAGATTTTCTATCTACTTTCTTGCCATTCCCATCAATGGGATGAACATATCCATCTATGACCAAATCCCACAAATCAGCATCATAACCAAGGAAAAAACTTTCAATCCTGTCTTTCCAATAATCAAATTTCTCCCCATCAAACATAGGGGGTTTAGTACTGATTCTGTCTCTTCCTTCATACTTGTTAGATGTTGAAACATCAGCCATTATAAACAACCAAAATTAAGTATAAAAGTTTTTCTCACTGGATCTTTTCTGTCACTGTGAAGTGGTAGCACACACAGAACCGGAGCTCTGATGCCAACTGAAGGTGAGAAAATACTTAGAAGAGGGGGGGGGGGGGTTGAATAAGTATGAAGATAAAACTTAGAAGTAAAAACTCAAGTATTTTTATCCTGGTTCGTTGAACTCAACTACTCCAGTCCACCTTATCTAGAGTGATTTGCCTTTCTCAAACAAGGACTTAATCCACTATTTAATCAACTGATTACAATAGTAAGCACTAAGAACAACTGTTCAAAGTCTTCTCAAGAACTACTGATCCCAACTGGATCTTCTTAAGGAACTATTACAATAAAATGTAAGATTAATACAAGTGTATGAATGCTTCTAACAAGCTTTATCACAACAGTGATTTTTCACTTAATGTTAAGAACAAAAGAATAAACTCAGCAATAAGAATATTTTATGAGAGCTTGTAAGATTTTCTTTCAGAGAGTCATTGGTTCTTGATTACTGCTGAAGAAGATGATGAAGACTTGCTTTTATATGCACAGTAGTCCACAAAGTCTTGATGTTGGAGGCTGTGTACTGAAAAGGCCTGAACCTTTTTGTCTTTACATCACATGACCTTTCCTGGAAGTAGAATGCACAGAGAAATGTTTTTGGTCTGTGTTCTAGTGTCAAGCATGAAAGAGGAAAGAGTCGTTGAGCCAAAATAAAGGATATTACTTTGAATTCTTCTTCAACAAGTATTTCTTTTCAGCAAAGTTAACCATCAGATTTTGCATGATCAGAGTCTTGGATACCCATCAGGTTTTGCTGAATCAGAGTAATGCAGCAAGTGTGCTTTAGCGTGTAGTTCTATCAGAGCAGAGTTTTATGAATCAGATCCTCAATACATACAGCGTGTAGTACTCTCAGAGTCTTCTGAAAAACTGTGCTTCTTAACTCTCATACAAAGTTCTTCAATGCTTCAGAGTCTTCAGATCTATTAGAGTCTTCTGCTTTAGATCCTTCTGCAGCTTCTGCTTCAGATTCTTCTGTAGCTTCTGCTTCAGATTCTTCTGCAGACAGCGCTCAGATTCTTCTATAAGATGATTCTGACTCTTCAGAGCCTTCCATAGTTCTATGTTCAGATTAATTTGCTCTTGGATGTATATATACTTTTTAATTATCTGCAGCAAATATTCATGAACTAAATTTAGAGTATATAATTCTTTAATACAAAATTTCATAAGAGTTATCATCAAAACATAGAGATATTACTAAGAAACAATCTGTGTTCTTACACTGGTCGTGTTTCTCCTTGCTTTCAGATATGGGAAATCAATTGAAATACAAGTATTTTAGAAGCTTCTAAAATTATTCTTCTATCAACAGATGTTACAACCCATCCAACTGGTTAATAAGTACTTCTGACAATAAATATAAGTTCCTCATCAACAGACATTCCAAAGAACCAAACTTTAGGAAAGGTGATATGTTAGATAGCTTTTCATCATCTAATTTCATTTCTTTTCTTTGAAGATTTGCAAGACACACCAACAGAGCACAAAAAATTCAAGTTGTATAACTTCTTGAATAACTGTGACCTCAGGTTTAAGTCTAAACTAATATTCTCATAATTTACTTGAAAGATCATATGAGGTGTAACTAGAAAAGCTTCAAAAATTATGAATAAAAAGGAGAAAAAAGTGTGTGTGTTACGTTATTTGAATTCTCGCGCCCATGATGTATCCCATCGCGGTGCGATGAGGCTTGCATCATGGTGCGATACTATTTGTCACTGACGTGAGGGTAATTTTTCAATTGACACACCTTTTCTATTTAAAGCTTCTTTTGGCCACTTTTCAAAGGTTCTGAATTCCAAGATTGATTGTGACGACAATGACGACTTTTGGTGCTTTCGGAGGCCATTGGAGCCATTTAAGAGCATTTTCTTCAGTGATTTTTCATGTACTTTGAATCTAAACTCATGTTATATTTTTTTAAACTATTAGTAGCTAGATTTTCACAAGGTTAGGTATTTTTGTATGATGAACCTATTTTTATCCTATTGGGACATGTGGGTGGATGATGTTAATGTTATTGCTTTGAGATACTGTTATTATTAAATTATCGCTTGTGTTCATTTCTTAAATAGGGTAATTGTCTGGTTCTCTAATTAACTAGGGATATTCTAATTAGGAATTGTGACTTAGGAATCAGGGAATTAACACTTAGACTATAGTGACTTGCACACGAAGTGATTGGGTGTAGTGGTATGGTTAATCTGTCATGTAACTCTTATATTTACCAATATTTATTAATGTGCATTTCATGAATAAAATAGAATTATGGGGTTCTAACGAAAGACCTTATTTCCTTATCATCAGTCGTTTTGGAAGTTAATTTTCTCTTATTTTTGGATCGCTTTCCTGACAAATCCCCCTTTTAATTACTAAATTTTGCAATTAAATTCCTTATTAAAATCCAATCCTCATGGAGACTAATTTTTTTATTATTACTTCAATGTTATCGCTACACTTTGTCATACTTTAAATTTTGCACACCAACTTTTATTTTTTAGTTACATTTAAATTCATCTACATATCATTCCATTTGGTCATGGAGTCCCATAGGCATTCATAAGTCAAAAGTTAACATAAAGTCAACATTTGCATATGTTAGGGAATTTTACTAAAATTTCATGCATCATGGTTCATGGTTACGATAATCATTTAAATCATCATCACATTATTCTATTTGGAGTTTCATTAATCATTTTCATGGATCATAATGAAAAGTAAAAGAAAAGTCAACATTGCACATGTTGAGAAAATTGACTAAAATTGCATTTTTCTTTATTCATTTTGGATAAATAAATTCATGACCATTTAATTCATCATCATAAATTTCATTTCACATTTTATTAATAATTTTGTATGCATCATAAATCAAAAGTCAACAAAAAGTCAAGTTTTCGACACTAAAAGATAAAATAAGATCACACTTGTTTTGTCAAATCACGCATGCAACTAACACACATTCAAATTCTCACTAAATTCACAATGTATAAGCAGTTTGTAATGCATTACACAAGATATTTTGCATCAAATCCAAATCAAATTCAAATTTCCCACCAATTCCATCAAATTCAAGTGAAATACATTCACATTTTTATCATTTTTACATAATCTCAAGTTTAACCTGTAACCTAATCATATATATATATATATATATATATATATATATATATATATATATATATATATATATATATATATATATATATATATATATATATATATATATATATATATATATATATATATATATATATATATATATATATATATATATATATATATATATATATATATATATATATATATATATATATATATAACGGTGCATTTTCACATCAGAAAATGATCCATAATTCACCGTTTCTATTGTCAAAGCTCTACCAAATTGAATTCTCAAAATACGAATCCAAATTATTTTCATTACCAATTACCTAGAATACTCTTTTTATCCATTTATCTAATAATTAATAATTTATCCAATATTTTTGGATCCATAAAAAAAGAATTGGATAAAAAATAATTTTCATCCATATCATATAGTAAGATTCTCTTTTTTTTTTTAGTTTTGAATTCCATTTTGGAATATTTGGATTCTTCCAATTTCTATTATTTATCTATTTCGATTATTAATAATTCATATTTATTATATGTATTTATCCCGATCCTTATTATTTTTATTTATATAATTTGAATTATGAAAAGTAGAATGGAATTCGATAGGAAGATTATTTCTATGTAATAACGAACGATTGGTTTCACTGAATAATGAAATAAAATAGATACTTTCTTTCTCGTCGTCTCAAGTTGATATTAGGGGATCTTTCAATTGAGAAGATCCCCTAATATCGAGAATCCATATTGCCCTTGACCGAGCCCACTTGTTTTGAAGCAAATAAAGAGATCCACGGGGGGATTTGTCCTATTCAGCCATTGAAATTTTTATTTTATATATTGGAAGAATCCATGTTGTTAGTAATATACTAGAAAGGATAAAAGAATAACTGAAAGAAAAAATCAAAATAGTTATTCATCGAAGTCTCATTTATAGCGAGTTAGAGGTTTCTAACATATTAAATAATTTTCCGCAAAGTGGTGATGACGGATATGACTTGTACAAATCTTTCCATTTTCCAACTCGCGGTCCTAGAGCTATTGCGGACATTTCTGGAACACCTCTAACAGAGGAAGAAATAGTGAATTTTGAAAGAACTTATTGTAATCGTCTTTCCGCTATTAATCTGTCTGATCCAAAATGGAAAAAGTTGCATACGTATTTGGATTTCGATTTAAACATAGATTTGCTTTATGAATATGATATTTTTTGGACATTTCTAATAATATCGATCTTTATTCCTATTTTGGCATTTCTAATTTCTGGAATTTTAGCTCCAATTAGGAAAGGGCCAGAAAAACTTTCTAGTTATGAATCTGGAATAGAACCGATGGGCGATGCTTGGTTACAATTTGAAATCCGTTATTATATGTTTGCTCTCGTTTTTGTTGTTTTTGATGTTGAAACAGTCTTTCTTTACCCATGGGCAATGAGTTTTGATGTATTAGGGGTATCCGTATTCATAGAAGCTTGGAAATTACCTGAAGCTTATGCTTTTTTGACTCCAATTGTAGATTTTATGCCAGTAATACCCTTACTCTTTTTTCTCTTCGCTTTTGTTTGGCAAGCTGCTGTAAGTTTTCGATAAGATCTTTCATTTGAATAATGTCCTAAAAAAAGTAAGAATTTATTAGAAAACTCAAATTGGAACTTTTTTAAGGAAACATAATATGAAATAGAAGAGAATCTATTCTCTTTCTCTGTCGTTTTTTTTTTAATTATCTTGGAGATTTTGTAATGCTTACTCTAAAACTATTTGTTTACACGATAGTGATATTCTTTGTTTCTCTTTTCATTTTCGGATTTCTATCTAATGATCCCGGACGTAATCCTGGACGTGAAGAATAAGAAAATCTTTTTTCTTTCCCTTACTTGTGCTTGATTTTGAACTATTTTTTGTTTTTCTATCTATTTTCGATCTTTAACTAGTCAAAAAGAACTAGTAAAAAATGAAACAAACAGGGAATAAAAAAAAAGAAATTCCATAAGTTCAAAAGAAAAAAATGGCAAATCATCAATAAACGGAAAGAGAGGGATTCGAACCTGCACCTATTTCAGAATTATTTATGACTGATTCCCTTGTTCGACAAAAGATTACTTGGGGAGATTTTTTTCATTTCCAATGAAAGAATTTGGAATCAAAAGGAAGTGTAAAGTTTGTTTCTATAAGATTGGAGGATTTCTGCCTCCTCTAAGGAGGAGCTTAATTGTCGCAAAAATGGAATTTCCACGACGATGGCAAACCCCTCTGATATTATTTGAGAATCCAAATTCTTATTATATCCCCAAAATCGATTTTTGTTAGAATCATTAGCCGAAATGATTAAATGATTCTGTTGATACATTCGAGTAATTTGAACTTCTTTTCCCGGAGAAGAAAAAAGGACGGTATTCGGGGAATAAGCATCGGCTAACTCTGTGTCAGCAGCCGCGGTAAGACAGAGGATGCAAGCGTTATCCGGAATGATTGGGTTAAGTTTTTAAACTTTTAAGAAACATTGAATTTTCACAAATTCTTTTGAGTTCTTGAGCAATTGTGTTTCTACTTTTATTGTATGTAATCTACATAATTATTACCTACATAAATCACCAACCAAAATAGTTCAAATCAAGATCAATAGTTTAGTGTGATTTTGAACTCGATATTTTAAGTTTATCAGATCTTGAATTTGAGCTTGTATTTTAGTAAAGGAGGTTGAGAGGATTCTAAATCTACCAAAATTTATAAAATCGAAGCTTGTTTGGATCTTCGTCGGAGTTTGATCGGAGAACCAATGTGTCCATCATTGTTGCCAGCGAGTTCTTGAGGTTTTCGTTCAAAGTAAGTCAAATCCTTTTTCTTTTTCTTATTTTTTATGTTTATTATGATGTTTTAGAAAACAAGTTTAAATTGAAGTTTTAGAAAATTGCTCAAGACACCATAACAATATCTAATCCTTTTGCACTTAAAATAATGAAAATGGAATTGGGTTAGTGCCTACTATTCTTTTCCTCGATTTTTTGGATAGGAGTTGCCTAACTTGATCACTCGAGCAATCGCCATCCAAAATAAACTTCAACATGTCAAACCAATCTTTTCTCGCCGCTGTACGACCGAAAACCTTTTTTTCCCAAAATAACACAGCTTAATTTGCTCTGCTGCGATGGAAAAGAACACCTTTAGTCTCCAATTGCGAGCATTGTTTTACCGCTAGAATGTGATCTAAACATTTATTTAGTAAAATCAACCAACTGACAAACATTTGCTATGAAGAACTATATAACTTTGAATTCCTCATTGTACCTAAGGATATGTAGGAGCCAGACCTGCAATCTCGTCAAGCACCTTAATAAAAACATCTTCACGATCCCTTTTATCTTCCTTTTGAACCTTTTATAACGAGAAGAAAGTAAATAATAAACGTTGAAATTCTAATTGCAAATCTAGCTAAATGGTTCCCGCTGAGTACAACGAACATGAATGGTGCTAATACGTTTCCCTCGCATAATTGACTCCCGAACCCGAATTTGGTTATAACAACCTTTTTATTTTAATTTTAAAGGTTTTATTAATACTTTCGCTTTCCTCCTAGAATAAATAAAGTTCGGTGGAGATATTGTTATCTCGAGTGTGGGAGCACTCGTGGTCATTTTTTGCGACGCGATAGTTGGCGACTGTAATACCCTAATTTTTACCCCTAAGATCCCACATATCATTTGCATTTTTGCATACGAACAAGATCACGAACATTGGTTCTCTTGCCCTTCTCTGTGGTTTTACTTTTGAGGGAGATCACCAAAACCCTGTGTATTTCTTACTTGCTTTATGTTTGCTTATGTTTACTAACTTCTAAACAAAATACCAAAAACATTTTGCATTTTTTCTTCTTTCTTCTTCTGTGTGTGTTTAGGGTTTTTGCAGGGAGATTAATGGCAAAAGCCTGGCTTCAAATCAAGTGTGGTTGATCATTCAAATCAAGATCAGATGAAAGTTTGAACTAATCTTGGTCAAACTATCAAGAGATTGCTTCAACTACAAGTATCTGTATCAGTGGGATATTTCTCAAGAAATATGTATTTAAGGTCAGGTTGTCTTGTGCTGAAACTCAGCAGATTATCAAGCAGTAATTCATGTGAAGTCTGGTTCATAATCGGGATCAAATGGACCATCAGTTTAAATCGTGTTCCTCTGTGGATTTATTGTCCCAGAAATTGTTTCAGACAAACTTAAGCTGATTTAGAACTTCTGTCATTTATTATCAGAGATTCGTTTGAACAAGTCAAGCTTGGAGGATATCCATTCATGGTGTAGGCTATTTGGTCAAGATTATGTGGTTATTCTTTATTGATTGATTCAAGAAGAGTTTGACCTGATCTTGGTCAAACAAGTCAAGATAAGATGACTTCATTCTTAGATTATTTGTACCATAATTTTCAAATCGTCAAGTGATTAAGATCAAAGTTTTGTGTAAGTTCAGTTTCATCTGATGAAGTCAAGTGACTGAGATTAATTCAAGATGTGGTTCGTATTGCAAGTCATGATTATAAGTGTTTGTTGTTGGTTTAAGTCAAGCGTGCCATTTATTCAAGATTTATTTCAAAGTTTGATCCAATTTAAATCAGATTCAATATTTATTGCAAGTTTGGTTCGTTTTTAGTCAAAGTCAAGAATTGACTCAGATGGTTGTTACTTTAGGTGCAAGTAGTTCACTGATCCAGGAGTGACCTCATTCATGTTAATCAGATGCTTTTTGTGTGAAAAGTTTAACATTGATTTTGAGGTGAAAATTGAGGTTTCATGACCATTTTGTAAATCTATTCAATATCCATTTTTCTTAAATCCATTTCAAATCCAACTTTATTCACTTTTTCCAAAAATCCTTTTTTTATCCAATCCATTCAACAATCATTCACATATTTAATCATACAATTCTTAATAAAACTTTTTTTTTTACCATATCCATTATACAATTCTTACAAAACCCATTTTTCTTCAAATCCATATTTTTCCCTTTTTCCAAATTATCCAATTTCTCATTTTTAAACAATATCCATTTCCCTAATTCATTTTTAGAACCATATTTATTATCAATTTTTAATATCCATGTCCATTTAAATCCATGCCATGAATCTACAAAGCAAGCCATGATAAATTTAAGTTGCAAATGAAATGATAAAGACAAGATTGCAAAAATATAGAACAAGTTCACCACAAGCTCATGGGAACATCACTACCAAGTTCATTTAGTACAAAGTTTGAAGGAAAAAAACAAAGTCCAAGTCTTATGTACATGGCCCATTACTATCACAAATTGACAACAACCAAGAGGAAAAAGCCACTTCCACGAGCAAAACTACTTGAGCCACTTGAAATTGCTATTATCACAATTCTCACGCCACACAAATGCTACTAAGCAACAACACAAGCCTTGCAAATAATACACTAGCTCCTCAAGCCAGCCATCAATATTTCACAAAAACTCTTCATAATCATCTTCACATTCTCTTTCAATCTTCAACCTTCACAAATTCAAAAATTCTGCAAACCAATACACAACAACAACATGCATAATTAGAACAACTTCAACACCATCAAGTTTAACATCACGCAACTGCAATTCAACAACAACATCAACATCGCTACACGACTCACTCGCGTTACTCAACAACGACATCAACACATAACAACATCAGAAGTTACAACATCAGTACCACGATAATCTCGCAACAATTCACAACAGCTTCAAACAACAACCAATTCGCAACCACAATCACACATACCTGAGGCCGGATCAAAACATTTTTTGCGACGGTAATCCCTTGTGCGCAGATATGCAATTTCTTGGAAGCGTCTTGAGCTTTTTGTTTGTTTATATCCCGCTAATTGCGTGTAAACATGCGAAGAAGATGAGGAATAATCCTATTTTGTAGCTGCTGAGTTTTTTTTTTAAATAAAACTTCACCATGAGGTATTGGGCGGGTTGTGTTACCTGGGCCATGCGTGTAAATTTGATACACGTCACCATTTGTTTCTTATATCCACCTCCCTCTACTTTATTTGTTCTTTTTTTTTTATATATATTTTTAAATTCTTCTATTTCTTAATTCTATTTTTATTTTTATGTTTTTTTTTTGTTTTGTTTCTTTTTATGAATTTTTGACTTTAAAATCTTTTTGAAAATATGTTTGTTTGACTGTGTTTTTATTGATATTTGGATTAATTGTTGGTTGATGGTAGGATCTTAAATTTTGAGCATGATATTGTTAATCTCAATGGACCATGGGCGTCGATAGGAGAAATTACGAATCTGCCAAGAGAGGTGATTGATATTAATGACGATTTAATCGTATTAAGATTCCTTTTGGGTCCTCTTTCTTTTCATTCTTCTTCTTTTGGTCGATGAAATCTATGGATCATCGATTGTTGGTTGTCAAGGATCTTTAATCTTCATTATTTTAAATCTATGGACGAATAATCATTGGGATAATTCTCTGTACTTTGGAACAGTGATAGATTACCTTTGATTAATCGATAAGTTTTTTGATTAAGATGAGACCGCTACCTCTTTTCTTTTAGTGTGACAAGTTTTAGGAGAATGACCAACATTTCATTTCTCTAACTTGTATTAACACAAACATTGTTATTGACAGTCTCAGATAGTCGTGGCTTCTACATAAGTCTGATTACGATTGCTTAACATATCGCTACATGTGTCCCGTATCGGAAAATGATCATTCGTGGCTCAAACTTATGTTTGAAAATCCAAGTATGGTTGATTATTTGTATTGGATCCATTAATTATAAAACTTATTGTTAAGAGGCTTTGATTTTATCAATCCTCTAATAAGTCTTCATTAACTATGGTCTAAGTTCATTATTTAACCATCGTTGATCATTTGTTATAACAACTAATCACTAACTCACTAACAATATTATTGTACTAATGTTTTTATGTTTCCTTCTCTCTCTCTCTCTCTCTCTCTCTCTCTCTCTCTCTCTCTCTCTCTCTCTCTCTCTTTGATTTTTATGCTCCATTATTATCATCTCATTTCATATTACTGTTTATGATTCCGCTCTCTTTTTCTTTTCTCCACTTGGATCATATCTTGTTCAAAACACTAATAAAGGATTAAACCTTTAAAAACTTTGTGCTCTTAATTTTGTGGTCATGCTTATGGATGGACTTAGACCTTGGACCTCTTGGATTATTCTTAGACCCTTGGACTTAGAATTATGACTATTTCCCTATGCTTTGAGTATTATGGATCTTTGCCTTTATTTGACTTGCTCATTTGTTTATGCTTCAAGACAAATGGAATTCTTATTTCGCTTGCTATGAAGTGTGCTACAATTCAGTTAGATCTTTCTTATCTCTAAATTTTTACTTTATACTTTAGGATAGTCACTTCATCTCCTCCCCTTCTTAAATTTTCAAAGCTTCTCCCTTTTTCAAAAACCCTCTTGTTTTCAAAACTTAAACCTCTTTCATAAAAAACCTTGACTTTTGTCAAGTAATTTTCAAACTTTGTTTTCTTTGATAAATGTCAATCAATGTTAATCATACTTTGACTAATTTTAAAAAGATATAGAATACACTTCACCTCATTCAATCTTTTTGTGCTTTTGTGCACTTTTCATTTAAAATTTTTCATAAAGTTTATACGTGAGTCATTTTCATAGTTGATATGCAATTCTCCTATTCCTCATAGATGTTGACATTTTCCACTTAGATGTTTAGTGATAGACTTGTTGATTTTAATTCAAGCAAAATCCTCCATCTTTAGGTGATGCAAATGTTGTCTTATACTTGTGGGCGACTAGTCGTAGTTTTCTCGTTAAAATGACAACTTGTCTTTACATTTAAAAATCAACCAAAACAAACCATTTTTGTTATTTGTACCACGAACATGAGGTTTTGATCCTATATTACACTTCCTAGGTATGTAGGCATGAGGCTTAAGAAGTCTCTCCAAACACCAAAATATTAAAAAAATATTCTCTTCTCACCTCCCCAATCTCTTTTCAAACAAACCTTTTCGAACAAAAAGTGTAGATATTTCAAAGGGAGCCTATATAGTACTATAGACGTTTTGGGTGCTAACACCATCTCTTTGCGTAACCAACCCCCTTTCCCAGTCTCTGTTATTTATTCTTGTTTTACAACTTGTTTAGGTTTTGTTCGCTCTTTTCCTTTCCTTTTGGATAAAATAAAAGTGCGATGGAGACTCTTGCTTTATGAGTTAAGTTAATCAATATCTTACACTCATAATTTTTACTGCTACAATGAATCTATTGGGGACACTTTGCTCCTACAAGAGAGAGTCATGCCTAATTTAGTTAACTTTTCGATTAAATTATTGGCTTTGTTCAATTATTTTATTTTATTTGCTTTATCATAGTATGTTCAATCACCATTTCCTGTTCATATGATGCTATGAGGCTCTCTGATTATTTTCATTTTGTGAGATATGCTCTATACCCGAGTCCGAGGAAAACCTTAGGATTAAGATTATCGTTGTGTAGTACTGGTTTGTGGGGGTGTATTCCTCGTTAGTGATAATGCGAAGATCCCGCTTAGAGTAGATTCTCTTAGAGGTGTTATTGTTCGACAAGTCTTCATCACAATGATAATATTTTCAAGTGGGATCGATGACTCTAGGGACCTTTTTAGAACCTTGGAGTTGATGGTTATGTAGTATTGACCCGAGATGTGCCTTCTATGTTAGGAACGATACGAAGACCTCGCCTAGAAGAGATCATTTTAAGGGTATCATTGTCCAACGAGCCTTCATCACAACAATAATGTTCTCAATGAGGGTACATGACTCTAGGAACCTACAACCATAAAGCTTACCTATGGGGTTCCACTGATCAGAGATTTTTGAGAATCCTTATGCTGTGAAAATTATACGCGGACCTTTTGAAACCACATCGTGCATACCCTTTTGCATCCATATATGACATGGAATTCCATTTTTTCGTATATAAAAAAAAAAGAAAATCATGCACCCACATTCCATTAGCAAGCTAATAACCAGACACACACTTAGAACGTGAAGTGTGTTTTAGAAGGTTATGGACGAACTTCTGCAAGGTCAGGAATCATAAGAGAGGAGGTGAATTAATTGAAAATCCAAATGGGTTGAGTCATGAAAACCTTACAAGCTTTATTGAGAAGAGGGGACAACCTCATGCTAATTGTTGCAGCAGAAGTGGTTGCCTATCTATATCCATCTAATGTAACTCTGGGTCAAGGGTAATCCCACACGAGGACCCCTCATTTTCTGGTGGTCTTCCTCCCAAAAATCGTCTTCAGCATTTTCTTCCAAGGCCTCCATGATAGCGGCCTCTACATGTGCCTCCTCATGATCATTGTAGTCATGATTAGAATCACAATTAGAATGAATAGAGCTTACTCATACCCGATTCCTGTGTCGTATAGTAAGCTCTACCCACTAGTGATCAAAAAAATTAATGGTAACTTCTCGGCCCATCAGGCCTATGCCAACACCATATCGTCCATGGTACAACCCGAATACAACATGTGAGTACCATTAAGGGCCAGTCAGGCCTGACTTGGATACTTGCATGGCGGTGAAAGAAAACGTTTGATAGGTGATAGAAAACAAGAGCCTAGTCTTCAAAGAAGACCATCCAGAGGTCGAGTGCGAATATCGTACTAGAACAGTGGGGGCACTCTATCAAGGAATGCAAGAGTTTTAAACTCAAAGGGAAAAAGTTAATCGACGCGAGGTCATTGGCCCTCAAGAAAGAATGCTCAAATGCGGATGTCTCGATTTCTGACTCATGTAATGAAGAAAGCAAGGGAATTTTGGGACCTCTTAAGATCTTGTACCACAAGGAAGAGGTAGAATATATGGATAACGAGATATCGTTGTTTCCCTGTGAGAACACTAAGATAGCGCCACAAAACTACAATTCCATAACCCACACAAGTGGAAGCAAAGAAGAAATGAGAGATAGATCCAAAAGGGTCGCATCCTGTGATGAGGTTGTAGGAAAAGAATTCAGAGGCCATCATACTAGTTTTTAAGAGCATGTTGACCTTATCCTTTGGTTAGTTAAAAATGATCAGCCAGCAAGGCCCAGAGTGCCATGCCAACAACCACTATCTCTCGGTCCTCATTACCAGCAACCATGGCCAAGACCGTAAAATCAGCAGGCTAATATTCTACATCAATGCCAACATCAGAATCAACAGGCTCAAGATCCAAATAATCAACATCGGCTACAAAATCAACAGGTTCAAGATCCAAACAATCAACATCGGCTATAGATCAACGCAGGGCTCCAAATAACCAAGAAGGGGAGACTCGCCAATTTGACCCAATCCCAATGACATACAATTAATTATGGTCTTATCTGGTCCAAACCTCGCCAATGACTCCCAAAGAGACTAGACCCATGAAACTTACATTTTCTCCTTGGCATAATAAGAACTCCATATGTGAGTTTCATGATGGAGTAACAGGGCACTCAATCGATGACTGTAATGTCTTCAAAGAAGAGGTGCAAGAGCTAATCAATAATGGGCTATTGAATTTTGTAAATGTATCTAATATGATAAATTATCCCTTACCCTGATGAACACCCAGACTTTAGGAAGCACATTCTAAAACTCGTGGGTCAGATAAGAAAGTGCACCCTCTACCCTGTTGACCATTTGGCATTTTGTATTTGTCATTTCTTTGCATGTTAAGCACTTTGTTTGCTTTTAAACATGTTTATTATGAATGGTATGGTTAATTAAATGATCATGCATATTTTTGAATTAATCCATATGTATTCACTATTACTATGTTTCTTTCATTTATGCGGAAACAAAAAAATATCAATACTTCCACCATTCACTTTTCTTTATCAAACTTTTGATTTAGAAAATATTAGAGGGAGGATGATTAAAACAAAATACCCAAATTGATGATGGTATGTTCTCGAATAAAACATTGTTGATGATGTAAGGCATTGTTCAAATCTCCAAACACTAGAGAGATAAGGAGTTAATCCCTAGTCAACCACTTTGAGTCTAGAAGTTGGTGTTTCTTTCAAAATTAAAAAAAACCTTAATCTTAAATAGGGGCAAGGTAGTTATGTTCACATAGTTTGACTATGCATTCAATCTTCAAAAGAATCAGTCCATCTATACACCTTCTAATAAGAGGTTCAACCATTTTCTCTCCTTCACACACATGAAGTGTCGAAGAAGTTGTGAAAAATAAATAAATATTATAGTGATTTCTCCTCACCAACCATTAACAATGAAGTCACAATATTTCAACAAAATAAAAAATCCCACTGAGTCGAACATCAAAGAAGGCGACTTAGGAAAAAATTAGGGCATCCCGGTTGACTGAAAGCTTCAAAGCAGCGGTCCAGGCAAAAGATAGGGATTAAAAGAAAAAAAAATCAAAAGAGGCCGTTCAAATCTTCAATAAAAAAATATTTGGTGACCATTATATTGAGAAATCAAAAAGTCACCAAAATTCTTGACAAAAACAAAATTTTGTGACAAAATAAAAAAGGGTGACTGGCAACTCAAGAACAAATTCATTGATTTTCGAACCATCGTATATGCACCTTCAAAAATCTCTTGGAATTTGAATGCGTGTGTCAAATTAAATTGAATATAGGTCTGAATATCATTAAGAAGAATGGGGTGGATTTAAATTAAATTTTGAGCTTTATATCCTTTTGTTTCAAAAACTCTGAGTCAGGTCAAGTTACAAATCTCAAAAGACCTAATTGAAGCAGGATTTATTTTGAAAGATACTACAAAAAGGCTGCGTTAACCTGAATCCGAAGATATTTGCTAATCATCTGTATTCGTATCACGCTATTGCATCACTTTTCACACTTTGAATGTCTAGATCAATATTATATCTGATCATTGACCCATTCACTACATTTCACCAAAATGATCGTAATAAAATTTGATTTCAAATTTTAAACGAGCATTGCATTAAAATGACAAATTTTTAAGGAACAATTTTATCGGAAAGCCGACATATAACATCAAAGGAATTCCAACCATATACAGTTAGTTGAGGAACTTAAACATATGAAAGAAATCCAGTCATGGACAAATCACTCTGAGAATTGGACAAATCACTTTAAAGCGCACGCTGGGGCAAGCCAAATCAGGAGCACAATGTAGACGACTACTTTAAGAGTCGGTTACTCCAAGACAAATGTCTTCAAATCTAATACTGGGGCAGGCCACCTTGGGAGCATGGTAAAAAAATCCTCCAAAGGGAATTCAATCAGAGTTAAACCACTCGAAGAGTCAGTTAATTGGGGGTAGACGACTTCAAGAGTAAAAAACAAGGGCAACCCATCTTGAGGCCATTTCATGGAAAGAATACTTCAAAGCTCCTTCTTAGGCAAACTTCTTCAAGCACCTGATACACTGGGGCAAGCTGGGATATATAAGGGCAAGTCTTCTCCATACTTTCAAGTTTCTCAAGTAGACTCTACCCTACATTAGTGACCACTGAGTTCAAAACGAGTTCCAGTGAATCATGCTAGCACCCCATAAAACGACCTTTGTCTTTCAATAAGAAGTCTTGTTGCAAAACAAAGAAAAACACTTATAAGTTTTAACCGTTCATTTCATGCCACATGGGCACTAATTGAAACATTCAAATCATTGTGTAAATCATTACCATTGATTCATCATGTGGCTTTACTCTAGCATCATGTCCTACATATCATTGCATTCATCTGGCATACTCTCATAGCCTGGAAGCCTTGTAGAATGAACATGAAAATTAAAGCCTACTCTTGCTTACCCTGAAAGTTCAATACCTGTAAGAATCAACATTACATTGCATCAATCATTCATACATCACACATATAAGCAAAATTCATAAACCATGCACAACCCGGAATATGTATCGCGCTCATATGCACTTTCCAAAGACTTGTTGCTATCAACTTTTTACCCTTTGGTCAAAGCCCAATTCAGTTGGCACATACAAAAAACATATATTTGTCTATAAGATTCAATTGCTCTTTTATTTATCTGATGTACTCCAAGATCTCTTTTTTGTTCTGATGTATTTCCAGAAATTGTTTTTGTATTTGATGAATTTCCAAATATTCTTTTGTTCTCTGATGCATTCCCAGAGTTTATTTCTTTTATTCGAGGAATTTTAGGATCCGTCTTTTTGCTTTGATGTATTTCCAAAACTTATTTTTTTATCTGATGTATTTCCATATATTCTTTTGTTCTCTTATGCATTCCCAGAGTTTATTTCTTTTATCCAATGAATTTTCGGATCAGTCTTTTTGTTCTAACGTATTTCCAAAACCCTTTTTTTATTTGATGTATTTCTTGATATTCGTTTGTTCTCTGATGCACTGTTAAGGGCCAAATTATGCATACTTTTGACTATATTTTATGGCCCTTTCAATTGGTTTCCTTGATAATTTAGTATAATATATAGTAGTTTTAGTACATTTATGTTAATTTCCAATTTTTATTGTAAATATTGTGAATTATGATTATTTTGATGCTCTTTGACAGGCCTTCTTTCTTATATTTGATGATAAGAACAATTGGTGAAGGAAAGAAGGCCTAAAAGTTGATTTTCGAAGAGTTCGTGTCGGTAACTCGCGCTAAGCGAGCTTTTCAGCGTAAAATCAGCACGCCCTTTCTGCCAATTTAAGTAGCTAAAGTCTTCAAGCGCTTAGCGTGCTTTCTAGGAAATTGACTGTATTTTTGATGTCCACGCTTAGCGCGCTCCTGATGGCGCTTAGCACGGTTCCACTTACTGCACTTGCTATAAGAGATATTTTCACCAACTCTTGTACTTTACACTTTTCAGCATTTTTGGAAGAGACAAAGGGTTTTCTAGGTCAAAAACCTTAGGAACTCAAGGAGAAGTGAGAATCAAATCTTTGGAGCATCAATCCTCGATTCTTCGACTTTGATGCTAGCAAATCATATTTTCTTACTTGTTGATCAAGCTACCATGGTGTTGGGTAGCTAAAGACTTCTGTGTCAAAACTAGAGGTAGTTAATCTTGCTTTTATGTATTTCTTTTGATCTTTTGTATGTAAACAAGGTTTATGATTAATAGATGATGAAGATATTTGCTTTTAATAATGTATTTATGGTTTGAATCACTCTAGACATAGATTTTTCAAGTCTTGATCTAATTTCTTCATCTATTAACCAACAAACTCTAGACATAGATTTGGAAGTTAATATTTGCTTTGTATCGATCTTTATGTTTGTTGTTTTGGTTGCTATTTTGAAAAATCATCTAGCGATTAAAATAATAATATTCACGGTGCTAATTTAGAAATTAACGGATTTGTGAGGATACGCGATTGTATTGGTCGAAACAAAGTTCACATGCTTGATGAATCAGATACATTTGAAAAGGATTAACGAAATCTAATCTTGACATGCTTTTTTTTAAACAAAACATCTTTGCCCTAATTTACTCTTTGCAACAAACTTATGTTACAAAACAAGAAGTCTTTTGAAAAATATATACTTAGAACGTTAAACTATTGAACGGCGAGCAGCTATATATCTAGCGTACAATCCCCGTGGATACGATAAAACACCCACCTAAAATACTTTTCAACATGCACTCCCAAATTTTATTTCTCTTATTCGTTGAATTTTTGGACGTATCTTTTTATTCTGACATATTTCTATAACCCCTTTTTTATCTGATGTATTTCCATACATTCCTTTGCAATTTGATGCATTTTCAGAGTTTGTTTCTTTTACTCTCTAATGAATTTGTGGATGTTTCTTTTTGTTCTGACATATTTATAGAACCTATTTTTTTATCAAATATATTTCCAGATATTTCTTAACAATTCTGATGCATTTTCAGAGTTTATTTATTTTACTCTCCGATGAATTTCCGGACATGTCTTTTTGTTCTGCCGTATTTCTAGAACCCCTTTTTTATCTGATGTATTTCTAGATATTCCTTTGCAATTCTAATGCATTTCTAGAGTTCCTTTCTCTTACTCTTCGATGAATTTATGGATTTGTCTTATCTATTATGGTGTATTTCCAGGATCTTTTTCTTGTTATCTGAGGTATTTTCATATACACCATTGTAATTCTAATGCATTTTCAGAATTTATTTCTTTTACTATCCAATGAATTTATGGATTTTTCTTTGTGTTCTGATATATTTCCAGAACCCTTTTTTGTATCTAATGTATTTTTAGATGTTTCTTTGTGATTCTGTGGCATTTCCTTAGTTTATTTCTTTTACTATCCAATGTATTCTTGAATTTTTTTTATTATCTCTTTGATGTATTCCGAAATGAGCATTGTGTTTTGAGGTATTTTTAGAACTTACTCGATATATTTTGGGATGTTTTTTTAGTCTATCTGATGTATTTCCAGATATTCTATTGTGTCCTTAGGTATTTCCAGAACCTATATCATGTATTCCCAGATGTTTTTCTTTTCTATTTCTCTAATGTATTCCCATATGAGCATTGTATTCTGAGGTATTTCCAGAACTTATCTGATGTATTTCTAGATATTTCTCGGTCTATCTGATGTCTTTCCAGATATTCCATTTTGTTATAAGGTATTTTCAGAACTTATCTGATGTATTCCCGAATATTTCTCTGTCTCTCTGATGTATTTCCATATGAGCAACGTGTTATGAGGTATTTCTAGAATTTATCAGATATATTTTCAGATGTTTCTTGGTCTATCTTATGTATTTCTAAATATTCTATTGTGTTTTGAGGTATTTCCAGAACTTATCCAATGTATTCTTGGATGTTTTTCTATCTCTCTGATGTATTTCCAAATGAGCAATGGGTTCTGAGGTATTTCCATAACATTTTTCTTCGATGTATTTTCGGATGTTTCTTCATCTTTTTGATGTATTTCCATAATTTTTTTTACCCGATGCATTGCCTAATGTGTTTGTCTTTTCGATGTATTCCCAAAACATACCTTTATTTCTTCCCGACTGAGTCATTTCACCTTAGTGCATCTAATCCCCAACAAGCCCTAGTCATCTCCATAATCCCCAAGACTCTGCATCACGTATACCCAAGAAGCTCATCGCACCTTATTCCGTTGTATTCCATACCTTCTAGGGACAAAAATTGGGTATTTAACTATCTTCCACTGTGATTATAGGAAGAATGTCATTCTCCATATACTCTGGTAGAATATATTTAAATAGGGGTAACAATCATACCCAAAAATCTCAACTGCATATCATTTTATTTGGTCATGGAGTCCCATAAGCATTCATAAGTCAAAAGTAAACAAAAAGTCAACATTTGTATGTATTAGAAAATTTGACTAAAACTTCATGCATCATGGTTCATGGTTACAATAATTATTCAAATCATCATCACATTATTCTATTTGTAGTTTCATTAATCATTTTCATGCATTTTAATAAAAAGTTAACATTGCACATGTTGAGAAAATTGAATAATTTACATGTTTCTTTATTCATTTTGGATAAATAAATTCATGACCATTTAATTCATCATTATAATTTTTATTTCAAATTTTATTAATTTTTTTTTATGCATCATAAATGAAAAGTCAAGAAAAAGTCAAAATTTTGACACTAAAAGACAAAAACGATCACACTTGTCTTACCAAAACCACTTATGATTCTAGCACACCTTCAAATTCACACTAAATTCACAATATATCAACAATTTGGAGTGCTTTACACCATATATTTTGCATCAAATCCAAATCAAATTAAAATTTTCCATGAATTCCATCAAATTCAAGTGAAATGCACTCACACTTTTCTCTTTTTTGCATAATCTCAAGTTTAGCCCTTAACACAATTCTAACTCTATAACAGTGCATTTTCACATCAAAAAATGATCCATAACTCACCCTTTCAATTGTCAAAGCTCTACCAAATTGAATTCTCAAAATTCAAGTTTATTCACTTTTAAGAAACTTTGAATTTTCACTAATTCTTTTGAGTTTTTGAAAAATTGTATTTCTACATTCATTGCATTTAACTTACATAATCATTACCTACACAAATTACCAACCAAAATAGTTTAAATCAATATCAAAGGTTTAGTTCGATTTTGAACTCAATTTTTGAGGTTTCTTAGATCTTGAATATGATATTGGATTTGAGTAGAGGAGATTGAGAGGATTCTAAACCTACAAAAATAATTTAACTTGAAGTTTGTTTGGACCTTCTTAAAAGTTTGATCGGAGAGTTGCCGTGTCCACTATTGTTGCCGTCGAGTTCGTGAGGTTTTCGTTCAAAGTAAGCCTAATCCTCATTTTTCTTCTTCTTGTGTTTTCTGCATGTTATGATTTTTATACATGCTTAAGGAACTTATTTCTATCATTAATTGCATGAAGACACGTTTAAATTGAATTTTCGGAAAATTGCTCAAGAACTCTCATGAACTCAATAACACAACAATGAAAAAATTATGAATCTCAACCATAAATTTCAAACTCATATACAATTTGAAACAATTTTTTTTTGCTTTGAACACGAATATGTAATTAGTTTTGCGTTTGGATGTGTATTTTGGCCATATCAAACGATTTTTCATTATGAATTTTTTCCCACTTTTTGCGTTGACTTTCATGAACGTAGCTTGTTTGCTAATTTTTATTGCATATTTTAATTCGTGGCAAAACTTCGGTTTCAACATTATATCAGTTCATCAAATTCGGTCGAATGTTGGTTAGTTCGAAATTTTGCATATTAACCTTTGTTGATATCATTTCAATTGCATTTCCTACTACCACTTCTTGTATATATGTCATTTAAAGTCATCATGTTAATTCATCTCAATTTAATAACTGTGCAGAGATATTTATTGCATGACCGCAAATTCAAACCTACAACATTCTATTTATTTTATCTTTAAAAAATATGAAATTTCATCCATTAAACTCCTTAAAAAAGTCTCGTTTAAAATTTTCCGTTCATCTCAAAAGAGATTTACAGTTGCATGTGGTCTTTTGGCTACATATATCCTAGGGATTACTTCTTCCCAATAAGAGTAACTTAATTAATTTAATTAACTTCATATAGGGTTTCTCATATAAAAATATGATCACTTACTTTGGGATTACCACTGCAAATTAACCTATTTTATTTGAGAAAGGAAGTGAATGTCAGGGAAAAGTATATCCAGGTAAGTGGATCTATTAGGTCAAAATTTAGGATCTTTTCTTGGTAGATAAATTATCCCAAATTTTCTCATACAAAACTAATTTTATCTCTAAGAATTTCACTTCATTATTCTAATAAGTACCATACATTAGAATAGATTAAACAAAAAAATAGCTAATTAGGTTATATTTTCACTCCAATCATATATATGAACACATCTAGGCTTCCTATAAGCTTATTGATACCAACAGAAGTACATGATTTCACAATATATATAAATGTAGAAGCAATGCAAAATTTCACACAGCTTGACTCTAATTTTTCATGAAGCTTACTGAAAATTATTCATTTCATGAAAGGTCCACTGCCTTTGCATGTCATGACAGGACATTGAGTTATGACATCTCTCTTCAAAGTTAGAAAATGATGAGATGCTTTCTTCTAAAGTTCCTGAATTTTCATAGTTTCCAATTATAGGGTTTAGGTCCATGAGAGTTGTAGCATTCCCATTATAATATTGTGTTGTTGTTGAGAGATTAGTAGTGGAGGAGGACAAGTTGGGAAGAAATTGAGGACTCATGTTGGAATCATTTTCCATTTGGAACCAACTTTGAAGATCTTGAGGGAGAATATTACTAGGTTTTACAAAGTTTTTTTCATTAGGGTTTTCAGAGAATGAAGTATTGAGACACCTTTGAGCTGCTTGTTCCCTCATATAAGCTACTTGTGCTTGTAAATGGACCACCTACAAAAATCAAAACACAGATCAATATAATGTTTATGTCCTGTAAATTGTATTAGATGTAAGTGCATATTTGAACTGACGATAAATTTGACAACGCGTTGTTTCACCGTAATTTTGATAAAACTATATGTTAAAGATCGTGAACATGGTATTTATGTCTAGTTGATTGTATAATCTATCATAGCGAAATTTAACAAAAAAGTATAAGCACATACCATCTAGGGTTTTCAGGTAAACATATACTAATTAAGATGACTAATTGCGTGGAACTGATCATGAGATATGAACAAACCTGTTGTTGAAGTGCAAAAATATGAGAAACACATCCATAAATTGGATCTTGAAGTCTAGCCTGAGCTTCATAAGAGATTGTGACAGCAGCTTCACAACGATCAGTCACAGGGAGGTGTGCAAGAAGTTTTGAAACATTACTTGCACCAAAGACCTTATGAATTGCTGCAAAATGAGTAGCACCTTGTTCATGGCAAAAGTAAGGTGCGAAAACACAACCTCTAATACATTTTCTTCTCAAGAATTTACAGGCTCCACAAGGAGAACCAGAACCAGTCATCATGGCCTTTAGAATTTTGGTTGTTTCTGGCTCTTTTGTGCAAATCATAATCATTTATCACATTCTTTATAGCCACCAAAAACAAGAGCAAAGGGAGGATTAGAATTATGAATATTTAATTAAATTTGGTTCCCTTAATGGCCTACATTGTTCATTATTTTCTTTCATGTAAAACAATATCGATCGCCATATTTTTATTTGTCAGAAAATGAGATTCCATTCAACATCCTTATATGACAAAATAAGAGCTAGCAATAACCAAACCCAATTTGTTTGATGATTGGATCTAGTTTTGGGGTTTTGTCCTTTCTTTTTCACAAAATATGTATAAGTTACCTTATACGTGATAGCCGCAAGTAAATTGTTTTTTCTTTCTTCTTTGGTCAAAGCACATTTTCAATTATATATATATATATATATATATATATATATATATATATATATATATATATATATATATATATATATATATATATATATATATATATATATATATATATATATATATATATATATATATATATATATATATATCATGTAAATAAACAATAAGTTGCACCGCTATTCTTTTTTGGATGACAAAATTAATTCTCTTAAAAGCTACATTCATTGTCATATCAGACGTAACATTGTTATGAATGAGCCTTTGCATTCTATATAAAAAAAACCAAAAGTCTCAAAGTCAAATGGTATGAAAGCATGTTATGTTGATCGTCAGAACACAATTTCTTAAGATTTGCCACTTTATTTGAGGCGACTTTGTGAGATGTTTTTCCTATAGTAAAACCTCTTGTCCTCAGTCCTACCAATGGAAAAATCTCAGTCAAGTCTACACATGCATGTCGTCTCCTACCAACTCGTACATCAGAACATCTGTTGGCATAAGTGTCGATCTCTCCTCTTGTGGGTTAGTCAAGAAATTCACAAGCGCTTCTTTCTTCGTAGATATCCCAACACGCCGAAATATATCACATAAAAATATCTAACAAAGTCATATCGCTATTTGAATTATGGAATCTCCTTACAATGAATGACATGTTTCCGAAATGTATTTAAGCACGCCTTACGGCAAATGTAACGCCTCAGGATGCTTTCAAGATTACCGAATAATCCAACAAACTAACACGGATCATTCCCAGAAGGTCACACCCATCCAAATACTACTTCATGTCAATCACGATTAACTATGGTGTTCTTATTTGTCAGGCTACTAAAAAGAATATGCATCTTATTTTCGGTAGCCTAAGAAATAAGAACTTCATAGTTAAGCGTTCTTGACTTGGAGTAGTAATTGGATGGAAGACCTTCTGGAAAGTCTCCTGAAAAGCGTGTGAGTGAGTTCAAAATATGCTAAAAAAACATGTATTGGCATGTCGAGTCAGACGGTAATCATGAAAGCAGTTTGGGGAATTACAAATGGTATCAGAGTATACATATCCTAATACAATGTGGTTAGGGGATACACCAAGCGGAAGTTAGTGGACATGTAACATCCGAGGCCAAAGAGGGGGAAAAGTGGTTGTAACATTTGAGGTCAAAGAGGGTGGGGAGTGGTCGCCCGAATTCACATCGTAATGAGAGGATCCTGAGGCTATGGAGGTATGGTACTATATGGTTGAATGAAGGCTTATAAGAATTTATTGATACTACCTGTTGTACCCCAAAATTTGACCAACCTTTTTCTTTTAACTTGGCTTATGTTTCTTTTCATTTAGCATTTGCATTTGTATAACATTGGTTCTGTACAGGGGATCAAGAGAGGTTTGTTTTTCCATTCAAGAGGAGATAAACATGTTCAAGCTTAAGCAAGGGTATCATGTGCAAGCCATCAGGGTTTTATTACCATCAGGATTGGGTTTCAAAGCTCTTTTAAATGGTTGGAATAATTAAAAATAAAATGAAAGTTAAAAATGAAAGAAAATAAAATAAACTTCAAATGAACAAGGCAAGGGGTGAGAAAGTAAAAACATAAATAAAGGCGAATCAGTTCAAACATGTGTTGGGCCACAAGCAAAGGGGGTGCAAGAATCAAAAGGGACAAAGCCCAACCCAAATGATAACAAAAATCAGAAACAAAGTGAAACGCGCCATTTCACTAATCCTACTGGGATCCACCTAGTGCTACATAAGCATACACATAGGCAGTTAACAAAGTCCACCATGCCATGTAAGTGGAGGCACGCAGATGTCGGATCCCTAGCTCTGGTCATCTTCTGAGGCGAGCCTCTCCAGAGCTCGCCGGAAACTTAACCAAAACACAAAAAGTGTACATCAAATTGAAGAGCAACTCACAAGGATCATGAATCTAGCATTCGTTTTCATTTAAAATGGCTTTATCACTATGAAATTTGAGCACAAACATTTGAATCACAAACTGAAACTCTAACATTCTTGCACAAACCAAATACAAACATTTTCTCCATCACTGGAGGACTTCATATGTACCAATATGAGCCTAATGAACATCTAACATGAGAAAAAAAGGAAAGAGAAAAGTTACCTCAAAAATGCAATTCTGTAGCTCTTGAACTTGCTTTGAGCTTCAACTACACTTCCTCTTGTGACTCCTTAAGTTTTATGGATGATGATAGAAGCAAGAATAAAGAGGAAATACCCTTGGAAAGTGAGATTCGAAGAGTGGAATTTTTGAGAGTGAGAGTTTTTTTTGGTTCTAATTCTGATCCAAGTGATGTGTCTGTGCTTCTCATTAGGGTTTGTAGCTTATATATGAGGGTTTTAGGTGGTAAAAAACAAGAGTGGCTGTGGTTAAATGCTTGTGGTAACATATTTGCAAATTTGAATTTTTAGGGTGAAAATGGGGTGGCACGAGCAAGCATGGTCTTTGGATGGTTTTGTGAGTAGAGCAAGGAGGAGAATAAAGTCAAGTTTGGTGATTGTACACTGATTCTTGGTGGGCAAGTTTTGCTTTTCTTTTTTGTCATTTTCCTATTTTGGCAACCATATTCAAAATGGTACACATGAACACATGAGAATGTTTGGTTGGTTTTGGCAAGGTTTGGTGATAAAGGCATGAGGTTGTGCGCATGAGATAGGGTAGGAATGAATTTTCTGCATGGAAATCCAAGTTGTGCACCATGATGATAACATATGATGCATGAGAATCAAGTCCTTAATGCCATCTTTGAACCACCATAACTTGGTGAACTTTAGCTCAATTGGTGAGTTCTCATGCTCCAAAGAAAGTTTTAAGTGTAAAGAACAAGTTCCATATTCAAAATGAATTTAAACAAGGCTTGGATCAATGAGAAAAAATGGGTTGAAGCTGTGTCCAAAATCTGTCTCAAATGACTTAGAAAATTTCTAACTCATGATGCTTTGTCATCATTGAAACCTCAACTTTGATGCCACATGTCTTGGGGAGTTTTCATCCAATGGATGATTTCTAGTAATGGATAAAAATCTTGAAGAATTATGTTCAACTTTCATGTTCAATGGAAAGTGATTTGAGGTCAACAACTTAGTGAAAGTTGCCCGCAAAAATCTGCCTAAAACTTGTCCACTCTTGACAACTTTAAAATCCTAACTTGGAGAGATCATAACTTGAGCTCTACACATTCAATGGATATTATCTAGCACTCAAAAGAAAGCTTGGAGGATGCTCTACAACTTTCATTTTGAACGAAAATTCATTTTAAGCTTGTATCACCATGAAAGATAGGCTTGAAAGTAAGTACTTCAAGCTGAATTTCTATACTTAGAAAATTTTCTAAGTATTGAAATGACAAAACCTCCATTTTCTCAATGTTTGCTCATCATATCTTTCAAACTATAGATACCTTAGACATTCTTCCTTTCAAATATTTATAGTTCATGATGTCCTCTTTAATTTGATAACAAGTTTGCTTCCATTGGATCAAGTATGAGAAAGTTATGGAAGTTGCAAAATGGCTAGAATTAGGGTTTTTCTACACTTAGAAAATATTCTAACCAAACCCTAACTCAACTAAACTCCTGATTTTATGTTTCCTTTTAACTTTACTTATTTCAAACACATGAAATCACTTTAAAACACCTAATTGAACCACAGTTGACTTTTGTTGACCAAATGAAAACCTAAGATCATTTCCATTGATTGAGGCTCTTGTGATGGCTTGTGATGACACATAACCCATGTAGAGGACCCCCAAGGTGTGTATTGAGATTTTGAATCATTTCTTGACCAAAGAAATAACCACATATGCCTTTTGAACCAAAACCCTAATCCAATTGTCCACAAGATAGGAGGAGGAGATCAAAACTTGAATCCTTGACTCAAATAGTTGTGAGACTTGTCTTGATGATGAGGGAACCTTATGACTTGAGATTGCCACAAAGTTAAGCATTAACCCTTGATTGAGCTTTTGAAAATGAAGCTCTTCCTTTGAGTGTTGAACTAAATACTTCGATCCCCTATCTAGAACTAATGATATGAACTAATGCCAATGCAAAATGATATGAAACATAAGTCAAGGTATAAGAAAAAGGATGGAAAAATTTTAGGGTGCTACATGAAGAAGCATCTAAATCCAAGAGTCAATCAAATATTGAATAGAACAAATATTAAAAAGTAAAGGAACAAGGCGTCTTCCATGCTACCTGATCAATGGTTGCTTACAACATATGATGGAAGAAAAATCTACATACAAAACTCAAAATCTGAGAGATGCAAAAAGTGTGGAGTTTTAAGTAAAAAGTGAAATCACTGTTATAAGTACCATTGACTCAAGATCCACTTAATTCAGGATTCAGATTCCATGGTCAAATCTGAATACTCTCCTGAAGCTTGACTAAGAAAAACTAAAAAAAAAGGTATGTTCAATTCTTTACTTTGCAAACTCCTAGGCTCAATGAACTATTTAAGTACGAGTGAATAAAAAGTCTTTGTTGTCGCTGCGGGAAAAAATATGAGATTAATCTATTGATTAAATTAACTCAAAAAAGCAAGAGTTGCCACCGCTCTTTATTGTTTCCAAAGGAATGCAAAAAGAATGAATAAAACCCACAAAAGTTTTAAAACAAAACTAATAAAACTAACAGATAAGGATATAGGGGTTGGTTATGCAAAGGAAAGGTGTTAGCACCCCTCACATCTATAGTACTCTATAGGAACCTCTTGAACATATGTGTTTGGATTTAAAAGGGTGTTGTTTGCAAAATATTGGGGAGATGAGAAGAGAAATGTTTTTTAAGATTTTTGTTTAACAAGACTTCTTGAGTCTAGCGCCTAGGTACCAACAAAGTGCAATGGAGGATCAAAACCTCGTAGTTTGTGGTAAAAATAACAAAAGGTATTTGTTTTGATTTATTTTAAATGAATAGAAATTTTGTCATATTCGAGTGGAAACTCAACTTACTAACCACAACTAATGAGGAAAGAGCATTTGCATCATCTTATGATGGATAACTTTTGCTTGGATTCAAATTAACAAGTATATCACTTAACATCTAAGTGGAAAATGTCATCACTTCTTTACATTATTGTAGAAGTATATGAGTTGTATCAAAACAAAAACACAACAAGTGATTATCCTTAAGAAAAAGGTTTAAAAGGAAAAAATACACAAAGGCACAAAAGATTTGAATGAGTTTTGTGTTTTTTAAGTCTTTTGAAATTATTTTGATATGCTTAAGATGTCTTAGCATTTATTTAAGAAAAAAAGTTTTGAAAATCACTTAACAAAGTCAAGGTTTATTGAGAAAGTGGTTCAAGTTTGAAAACAAAAAGGTTTTGGAAAAAGGAAAAGATTTTAAAAATTAAAGAAGGGGAGGAGACGAAGAGACTATCCTAATGCACAAAGTAACAAGAAATAAATGGCCTCATTGTAAGGTAACCCAAGAGGAAGCCTTTATGTGTGCATTGTGAACTAACCATGATAACCAAGTATCTGTCATTAGTCAAGCAAACATTCCATTCCTTTGGAGTAGGCCATAAGCAACAAGTAAGCGTAAAATAAGACAAGCATTAGATGAAAGAAGAACTTAAGCCATAAGGTCAAAGCTATGTATCAGAGCAAAGTCTTCAAAATTCAACCAAAAGTCTCAATATCATATGAATGAACCAAGGTCTTAGAACAATCCAATAGCATAACGAAAAGTAACCAAAGTCCAAAGGTCCAAAAGTCCAACTCCAAGTCAATCTAAGGATAGTGACCATTAGTCTAAAGATTAGAGAACAAAGTTTTTTAGGGTTTTTTTCTTAATTAATGTATTTGAAAGCAAAAGAAAATGTCTAAGTGGACAAAGGAAAAAGAAGCATAAACATAAACAATATGAAATGCAATGCTAAAAATAAAGGCATAAAAGTTAAGAGAAAGAAATTAAATGACAAGAAAATTAAGTGGCAAGAAAATTAAATAACATAAAGTAAAGTTAGCATTATAATAATGTTAGTATTGATGGTAGAGTTAATGAATCGATTCATGGCAAATTTAGCACTATGTTATGTACCATACATGTTATATATATGATAAAAATCATACTCCTAAAACATGTAGCACAAGTAAAAATCAAGGAGGGATCAAGCACTAAAGCAATGAGATTTGATCCATTACATCAATCATTCTTCATGATAACTTAGAAGAAACTTATGCATTAGTCCAAAGTACCTCAAATGATCCATGTTCAATTGGAAGGTAGATTTTAAATGATGAAAGTTCATCAAGTATCAATCCTAACTTCATGAACAAGATGGACACTAAATCATTCAATTGATCAAGAGAAAAAGAAAAAAGAAAAGAAGGAGAAATAGATGAAGAGAAATGAAACCAAATTGAACCATGACTTGAGATTCATCTATCATCAATTTCAATCACCTCTCTTGGTGGATTAAGGCACTAAATCTATCATAAACCCAAAGCACCAAAATGATTCAAATAATCATTTAATGATGGATTTGAATTGATGAAGATTCATCCAACCTCATCAACACCCAAAGTCCATTCAGATTGAGGAAGATTTTGATCAATCAAACCATAATCCAAGTCAAAATAAGTCAAATAATATTAAAAATTAAAAAAAGAAATAAAATAAAGCATGAAATGATTTTTAAAATGATTTCAAATGGAAAATAAGAGAGAAAATCCAAATGAAGCATATAAACATTTAAAAAAAGGTTCAATAAAATCAAAATAGGTCAGAAACAAGTTAAGGATCATAAAATAATTTTTGGAGATTTTTAAAATGTATAAAAGTATTTTTAAACCAATTAAAATGCTTGAAATAAAAGAAAATTAATGAAAAATAGAAAATCATAAAATAAAATTGTGAAAAAAATACACAAGTTCTAAAATAATTAAAGAGATTTTTCTGAAGTTTTTGGCATTTTTTGATTGAAATATGATTTAAAATGAATTTTATAAAAGAAAAATAAAATAGAAGAAAATAAAAGAAAAAAGAAATAAAACAGAAAAAATAAGACGCGTTGAATTTGGCCTCATTAAAGGACATGGCAGATCTGATGATCCTCAAGTGAAAGCGCACCATGGAAATTATTTAGATAAAAGCATCAGATCTCATTTAAATCTAAAATACCTCAAGCCATCACTATGCACCTCTGGTCATCTTTGGTGAGTTGCTCACCGGAGTTTGGCATTTGGTCAGCTCAAGGCATAAAACCACCACCATTACAACCATATCATGAGTGTGAATCCAACCATAACCTCCATTAACATTTATTTAAACTATACGAAGATAATTTTGCAGAAACTCGTGACATTTTCAAAAATCAAAATCAAAATTAAATGGTGAAATCAAAAGATAAATGAATTCTAAAGCAAGGATGAGCATTAGGGAACAAGCAACAACAAAATGGCATCTTATTTGGGTGAGAACGAAGCCTCTAACTACCTTGTCCAAACTTGATCAAAAGTGAAGAAAACTGGACTTGGTCAGGACGTTTCAGAGGGTCTCAAGGCTTGATTCTTGTTTCTATAGCTTCATAGGACACCGAATATGCTAATGGAAACAAGAAATAGGGTTGAAATTGCTTAGAAATTAAACACGATGTATGGAAATTTCTGAGTTTGGGTAGAGGTTTGAGGGGCTTTCTAAGCTTGAAATTGTGAGGAATAGCTTGTTCTCTATATAGCTGAGGTAATGCATCTTCATACGTGTGAAAGTTTGTTGCTATTCGTGTGATCCCACGTGCAAAGTTTTATGATGGAAGCTTGATTCGGAAGCCACTAAAACACAGCGTAATCCTTCCAATTTCATGTTGTTTTACATCTTTGTACATCACTTAACATCATCTGGCCCTAAACACGTGCAAACATTGGCTTCAAATTGATAATTAGGTGAGTTGCAAAAATTGGTTTCAAGCAAAATTCAGTTCCATGGGGTCAACTTCAAGCCATTGGGAAATTGTGTACACTTGATCTTTGATCCTCATTATTTTTTCTAAATTATCACATCATATCATATAGTACAATGCAAAAGGAAATGTTTCATTTGGATGCTCGAGCAAAAAGTGATGCCCATGTAAAGTCAACACCATGACTTATAATTAGAAATCAAAATAACTTATAATATCTTCAAAATTTTTATGATTTTCTAAGCATAATTGGCATTTGATCCTTGAAAAAAACTTGTAGAGGGCATCAAATATGATAATTGGAAAAAAAATAACCACACACAAAAGTTGAAAAGTGAGAGAGTTATGATCTTTGTAAGTTAGGCAAATAACACTTGAATTTCGGTCAAATTTCACTAAGTCCACAAAGTGACTTTTAATGTTTCCAAAATTTTGATGATCTTCCAAGTATAATTGGCTCATGACTTGTAAAGATAACTTATAAAGGATGTTAAGAGTATTTTTCCCAATGAAGCACTCAAAAATGTTGAAAAATGAGTGAGTTATGAAGTTTTGAACTTGGACTTGAAATGTTGACTTTTTAGGTCAAACCACTTCGAACAATCTTGCAACTTTGGACTTTTTTTGCATTTCAAGGCATATTGATGATCATATGAACTTCAGATGATTGATTCTTGATTGTCCTTTGATGAAACTTGTAATAGCTTGAGGAAACTTGTTGATGAAGGCATGGGAATAAACACATGAACCTTTGAAGTATCTTAAGAAACAAGCTATCAAACTTTGAAATATCATTGATCAAACGAATTTGAATGATGCTTGAGACCTTATGATTTGAGATTAAAGGTCCTGATTTGATGAATATCCTTTTAGAATCAATGGTTGACCATGCTTTTGCTTGAGGAACTCAAACCCTAGTTGAGGAAACAATCACTTGATGCTCTTGATTCCAAACCTTACCTTGTAAAAGAAACAAAAAGGACAAGGCATATTTTTTGTATTTTGATTAAAGGTTAGTGAACATAAAAAAAATACAAAAGCAAAAATCAATAAAAGAGTTATTAGTGACCTGCTACAGCAGGGAGAAACCTAGAGATGATAGCCAAGAGGATCCATGTTTGTGATTGCAATGAGATGCAAATGAATATGATAGGTGGAATCTTAGGAGTAAAAATTAGGTTATGGCAGATGCCCCTATTTAAGTTTATTCTATCCAAAGATATGAAGAATGGAAATCTTTGTATCGACGTGATCGAAGAGACTTAAATATAGAAGACCCAATTTTTTAGCCCTAAGATGCTGCACAATGCTTATGATATGAATGAATGCAAGGAAACAAACTCTACAGGGGGAAACACCACACATAATATGTTCTGCCAAGTATATTGCTAGAGAAAAGCTTAAAAGAAGTCCACCAAGGAGACACAACTTGCTAGGGAGTGGAAATAAACCACAAGGGCACAAGTTGGGGAACACAACCCAAAGCATGGCTAAAAATGACAAGCGATAATGGAAATCTCTATTGGGGAAACAACCAACAAAGTGAACACTTAAATTACTAAGGAAACACTTGAGTAATTAGTTGAACATGGAATTACTAGCAACTCATGAACGAAGGCAGTAAACAAAATGATAATATCGACTCATAGATGATAGTATACTACCACCTCATAGCCGAAGTTTGAGAACAAATAGTAAGATGATATCCACTCATACATGACGGTATACTACCAACTCATAGACGAATGTAGTAACTGGATTTAAATTGATAACAAGCTTCTGATAACTTCTGGTCTTCCTCCAGGAATGGGGCTCAGCTTCTTCTTTGACCAAGTCTTCCACTTGGAAAGGGTGATAAACCTTCCATGACTTCCGGTCTTAAACCAAGAATGGGTCTCAGTTTCTTCTTTAACCAAGTATTCCACTTGGAAAGGGTGATAAACCTTCCATGACTTCCGATCTTAAACCAAGAACGGGTCTTAGTTTCTTGTTTAACCAAGTATTCCACTTGGAAAGGGTGACAAACAAGCTTTCTTCATCTTCTGGTCCTCAACCTGAAGCGGTCTTAACATGCTGGAGATTGACTTTTATTAGGGAATCACAACAGGCTTCTCAAATAAAGAGACAACCACCTGTTGGGAAACAATCTGTTGTCTTTGATATGTGGAATCACAACACGCTTCTTTGTCGAAGATTCAGTGAAGAGATAGCCACTCGATGTGGAAATAAGAATTGATATCTTGGGCGAACAAGTTTCTCAAATAAAGAGATTGCCACTTGTTGTTGAAATAAAAGTTGATCTGTCGAGGATAAACAAGTTTCTCAAATAAAGAGGCTTCCACTTGTTGTTGCAACAAATTGATAAGAATAACAAGCTTCTCAAATAAAGAGATTTCCACTTGTTGCTAAAATAAATCTCAGGGAGATTACCGGAGCAATAACTATTGAGGATGATATCTTCATTATTGAACAAGTTCATCTACTGAGGAACAAAGGTTTAAAAGGTATAAAGCACGCCTTTCAGTCATCTAAGATCTCATCTTAGGGATATCAAAAGCAACGTTGCAGGGGACCAAAGCTCACTCCAGCAACAAACTAGAGAAAAACGGTCAACTAAGACTCTACCCGATGAGGAATGAACTCGAGTCGGGGATTTGTTCCATCTAGGCAAAATGAGTTGGATAGGAAAATTGAAATATAAATCTTCCACGAGGCACAAACTCAGTTGGGAAACATAGAATATAATCGCTTGGGAAAACACGACCAGGAGCAAAGATTCATGCATATGGCTATGAATTAGCCTTCGGTTATGCATAATGATGATTTATGAATGCAAAATGCATGTATTGTCCTACTTATGCAGAAAAAAAGAGACACTCGACAAATTAAGAGAAACGAAACCATAACCGGGTACTCGGATAATTCTTAACTAAATGGAGACAATGCAACAGAGCTTGTCTTTTGCCAAGGAAGCAACACCTTCCAAAATAAATGGAAGAAAATCATCCACTGAGGGAAACTTGAATTAATAAATTCTTCTTAAATTGGCAACTCTTTGAGGAGGTAGAATTCTGCTGACGAAACAATATTGCAACAACAAACACTGCTTGAGAAAGCACCATCAACTAATAACAAGTTTGGTAACAATTCAGATGGGAACTCGAGACATAATTTTCCGTCAATCATCAATATCTGCTTGAGAGAGTAAAATGATCATACTAAGGATGTGCACTAAATAGTCTCATGAAATATCAAAATAGGTAAGCTGAGCTTTGCACTTCGAGACTTGATTAATCTTGAATAATTATCGATGCTTATTTTGTTCAAAATTCAAAGCAAATATTTTGTAATTTCAAAACATGTTTGTTATCAAAACTTTGTTTAAAAAGTTATTATAAAAAATAAATGACATTTTGCACAAAAACAAGTATAAGAACTGGAATTGATTGGTAAAAATTAGGATTTTATTGATAAGATGGTAGTCTGCAAAAGACGTGACTCCACGGATCATTACAAATTTTGGAAAATGGTAAATGGAAAGGCTACATTGAAATACAATGACTTTATTCTCCCTGACAATTTTGAATTCCTATAGTTCAGCTTCTGTTGAAAGAGATTGAATTGGGACTTCCAAATGATGATGACGCTGCTTTGAGTGATCAAGTCTTGCCTGATGCAGTTACTTTCCATGAAATCCCTAAATTTTTCCTAGATTGCCCTTTCAGGTTTTCAATCTACCGGAATGAATTGTTTTTTTATGTCTCTAATTTTTTTCTGGACCGCCCTTTCGGGTTTTCAATCCACCGAAACACTCATTTTTTTCTAAGCCGCCCTTTTAGGTTTTTAACTTAGGGAGGTGTTCTTTTGATTATTGGTGAAGTATTTCTTGACTGGATTGACATTCATGGGATGAGGAAGCTCCTCACCATCCATATTCCTAAGAATCAATGCACTTCCAGAGAATGCTTTCTTAACAACATATGGCCCTTCGTAATTGGGAGTCCACTTGCCACGAGAATCATTATGGTTAGACAAGATCTTTTTGAGCATGAGGTTGCCTTCTCTGAATTCACGAGGATAGAACTTCTTATCAAATGCATTCTTCATTATTTTCTGATACAATTGAACATGACACATGGATGTCATTCTCTTTTCTTCAATCAAGTTCAAGTGATCGTATCTGTTTTGACACCATTCAGCCTTTGTCAACTTGGCTTCCATCAAAACTCGCATTGATGGGATCTCAACTTCCATGGGAAGCACTTCTTCCATGCCATACACTAGAAAGAAAGGGGTTGCCCCTGTTGAAGTGCAGACACATGTCCGGTATCCATGCAAAGCAAAAGGAAGCATTTCATGCCAATCTTTGTAGGCTACAACCATCTTCTATAGGATTCTCTTGATAATTTCATTTGCCACTTCAACAACCCCATTCATCTTAGGTCTATAATATGAAGAATTGTGATGTTAAATCTTAAAACATTCACATATATCTTTCATCAAATTCTTATTGAGATTCGAACCATTATTAGTGATGATTTTACTTGGAATGTCGTACACGTAAATGATTTGATTCTTGATAAACCCGACTACCACCTGTTTAGTCACACTAGCATATGATGTCGCTTCAACCCATTTGGTGAAGTAATGAATAGCCTAGAATGGAATGATGTTATTTTAAAGCTTTAGGTTCAACCATTATCATTTTTTTATTTCTTTTTCTTTTTTCTTTTTGTTTTTTTTTCATTGCTTTTTTTATTACCCCATTTTTTTATTTTTTGGTGGACATTCTGGCTTAAGCTATAGATAATGTTGACCAAGCAGTCTCTTTTAACATGTATATTAACCTTTTCTTGACATCTTCATCAAGCAGTGCCCCAGTCTTGACCTCTCTTGTTCTTTTTAGAACCCAAGTTGATCAATTTGACAAGCTCTTTATACGGCTGAATAATCTTCTCCTCGTGCTCAAACAACCGAGTAATTTCTTCTAGAATATCATTGTCTTCCTCACTCTCTTCTTTCACCTCAAATACAAGGAATTCAAACTTGGGAGAGGGAACAAATTCATTGTTTTCAATGGGTTTATTGTTCATTAATCTGCACACGATTTATGCTTTGATTCAGAAAATAAACAAATGCAAAGAGAAATGCAATAAACAAAAATTTTTTTAACAGGTTTTTTAGTTACCATTTTCTAGAAAAATGCAGAAATAAAAACACAAATTGGATAACAAAATTACTTTTATTAATGATCTTAAAGTTTGAAACAAAGGTGCCCTAACAAAATCACTTTCACATTGGGCAGAGTGAAAGGAATTATTTTGAAAAACAAAACAAATTACTTTGAACAATGAACAACACAAGGAACATCGATAGTAGTCCAATTCTGGCTAGGCTTTTCGCGCGTCACAAAGCAAGGCTATTCAGGATCTGATGCATCTTCACTGATGGCAGAGACAGTCTGATCTCTAGAATAGATGAATCTAGCACCGTGATACACTTCTTGCATACGCTTCAATTCACTTCTAGTTGTACTGGGTGAAAAATATAAACCAGCTCTATTTTTATTCTCAATAAGCTCTACAATATGGCCTCAACCATCTAATTGACCACTTTTCACAGCTTGGTGTGCCTCTTTCAATGAAGCCATGGACAACCCACTCTTCTGAACGTCATTAACAATATCAAGAGCTTGGAAATGAGTTCCGACAACTTTATCATCTACATCTATGTATCTGAAAGAGGAAAGGTGACTAACCAATAAAGCTTCTTCACCAATCACAAGCTTACCATTCTTCACAAATTTGAGCTTCTGATGTAGAGTAGACGTCACTGCCCCATTATCGTCTATCCATGGCCTTCCCAATAAACAGCTGTAAGCAGGGTAAATATCTATCACTTGAAAAGTGATTTGGAAAACATGAGGACCAATCATCATGGGAAGATCAACTTCACTAATAATTGTTCTCTTAGAACCATCAAAAGCTTTGACCATAACACCATTGTGTCTCATGGTAGCACCTTGGTAAACCAACTTGGACAAAGCTGCTTTTGGCATAACATTGAGTGACGAACCGGTATCAACCAAAACATTAGACAGGGTATCCTCTTAACACCTCACAAATTTATGCAAAGCATGATTGTGCTTCTTGCCCTCTGGCGGCAATTCTTCTTCACTGAAACCCAAAAAATTGTAGGCAGTAATATTTTCGACTACACAGTCAAACTGATCAACTAATACATCATGATCCATATAAGATTGATCTAGCACCTTTATTAGAGACTTCTGATGAGCTTCGAAATTCAACAACAGAGACAACACTGATATTTTTGAAGGATTTTGAAGAAGTTGATCTACCACTTTATAGTCACTCATTCTGATCAATCTTAACAATTCCTCAGCATTGTTATTCCTCTTAGATTTAACATACGGGCTAACAAACACAGGTTAGGGATCAACAACATTAGAGTTTTTACCGTGCACTTTCTTACTAGTTGACACAACATCAACCTTTCAGAGAGGCACTTGAGGGAATAAACGACCACTTCGAGTCATACCGCTAACGTCCGCTATATTCTCAACTAGACTAGCTGACTCAACTATCACTTTCTCATCATCTTGTACCATTGTGGCACCATACCTCCAAGGAATAGCTTCACTGGATTCATAAGGTAATGGTTTAGGCAAACAAATTATCAAAGGATCAACAGGATTACCCTTACACTGATAAGTGATTTCAACACGCTCCAGAACATCAAATTGAGGAACAATAACAACTACCTCATCATCTCTACACTTGGCACTAATTTGGATAATACCAAGATCCATCAAACCTTAGATATCTTCCTTCACCAAAACACATCCTTCCGAATTTTGTTTACACAACTAATAGTCAGAATGCTCACTCTTGAACAAACCAGCTTAATGTAACTTGGCATGCACACTAGCCAATAAATTCTTCACCATATTGACATCAAATACATGGTATTCTCCCGAGTAATCACCAACCACGTGTACCTTATGATTATCAGCCCTTGTTCTAGTAACATAGAGAAGTCTCTAATCTATCATCTCCTGAAGATCTCTCTTTACAACAGAACATCCACGAGGATTCCTTGAACAAACTCTGCAAGAAGCATGATCATGTTCATAATAATTTAGCTCACACAGACTGGCGTGCATGTCAACCAATTACCCTTAACCAGATTCATATTAAAGATACCATAATCCTCAGGACAACCATCCACTATATTCACAACAGTACCCTCATGCTTGGGTAATGGATTAACTTAGACATTTGGCCCGACTTCGTGAAACTTCAACAAATTGTTCTTAACAAGTCTATGAACTTCATATTTCAAAGAAAAAATTCTCAAGGTCGTGGCCAAGGGCTCCCTGGTGAAAGGCACACTAAACCTCAGGCTTATTCCACCAAGGAAGTGGATTTGGAATAGCTGGAGGATCTCTATTCTGAATCAACCCTTTCTGTAGCAAGATTGGATAAAATTCATAATAAGTCATAGGAATTGGATCAAACTGAGGCCTCCTACGAGCTTGCTGATTACAATTAGGCTGCTAATTTTGTTGCGGCAAATAAGTCTGAGCAGCAGACATCTGACTAATTACTAGAGTAACTGCAACAATGTGAGACTGTTGATAATATTGCTGACACTGGCTATGATTACCACCACTTCTTGGTCTTCTTTGCCTTCCTCCTTAAGAAATGGCATTAGTATCACCTTCTTTCTATTTCTAAAGACCACTGTCGTACTTCTTTGTTGAACTAGATAAACTAGCTTCTTTGGTCAAACGACCTTGTCAGACAGCTTCTTCCAATCTAACTCTCATACCCACCATTTTAGTGAAGTCACTTGGAGCACTAGAAATCATCTTCTCATAGTAAAACTAAATGAGAGTTTTGAGGAACATTTTTTGTAATCTCTTTCTTTTCCATCAGAGGAGTAATTTGAGCAGCAACCTCTCGCCACCTTTGGACATACTCTTTGAACGATTATTTTTCTTTTTGTGATATGGCTCGCAACTAGTCACAGTCAAGAGCCATATCTAAATTATACTTGTATTGACGTATAAACGCTTCTACAAGATCATTGAATAAACTGACATGAGCACTATCCAAATCCATATACCATTTCAAGGCAACATCTGTCAAACTGTCTTGAAAGTAGTGAATCAGCAACTTATCATCGTTAGTATAAGTAGCCATTTTTTTATAGTACATGGTCAAATGGCTTTGTGGATAAGATTTTCCCTTATACTTCTCTAAGTCAGATACTTTGAACTTCACAAGGACCTTAACATTGGGAACTAGACACAAATCATGGGCATTCTTTCCAAAAAAATCCTTACCCTTCATTGTTCCCATATCTTTCTGTATCTCTTGAAACTAACTTTGGAACTCATCCATTCTTTCATACACATATGGATTCTCGCTCGGAGCAGTGTGAAAAATTGGGTCATCCATTTGTGGCACAACATGAAAAATTAGAGGAGCAGTAACCATCACAGGTTGAATAGGAGGAATTTGACTCACCACCAGAGACTCAACAATAGTAACATAATTCTCTAGCACAAAATTGGTAGGTATACCCTAAGGAAACCCAGCAGGCATTTGTTTCTAACTCAAGGGACCAGCAGGCACAACCGCAGTAGTTGCAATCTCTGAAATAACAGGTACTTGAGGTTGAGAAATAAGTGGAGGCTGATTCTGGGAAGCCACCAGAGATTCTAGCAAAGCATTATTTCGATCTATTCCAGCTCTCAAAGAATTCACCTCTTCACGGAGTTCCAGTTGCTCTTGCTCAATAGTTTCCATCTTCCTTCTAGAAATAGCTCGAGTATTGTACTGACGAGACAACTTGTCTTCTGAGAAGACCAAGAGAAACGAAATAAGACCCCTATAAAACTCCCAAAAAGCCAAATTAAATGCAAAATGATGCATGATATTCAATGCAAAAGTTTTATTTTTATTATTAGTTTTCAAGGAACTTTAACATATCATAATGCAATTGCAAACATCATAAATAAATAACACTTTTGAAATGCTAAATATCCTCATTTCATTAATAATTGGAAGGATTACAATTTGAAGTACAAGTTTCAAATGATCCTTAATACAAGAGGAAATATCTAGATCCTAAGGGTCCTAAAGAACCACATCTGAAGATGATCCAACTCCATGTTGATACTTCCTCTTAAGCCTCTTAATCTCTCTCTCTCTCTCTCTCTCTCTCTCTCTCTCTCTCTCTCTCTCTCTCTCTCTCTCTCTCTCTCTCTCTCATACACACACACATACACACACACACAACACACACGCACACACACAAGTACTCTTCATGGCAACTTTCTCTATCACAAGCTGATCTACAATGCCTTTCCAAGCACCTGAAGTAGGAAGATGAATACTTTGAGATGGTGTAATTCTAGAGGAAAATAAATCCTCTTGCTCCCTCTGTCTCTTCACAGCATGCAACTCAAGCAACTCTATCAAATCATCCTTATCTTTTAACTACTTCTGCAATTCTATTTTCTCAAGATTTGAAGCATGAAACTTGCATTCTCAAGTATCCCTCTATTTTCTACAATTCTATCAATAATACATGATAATACCAAGTGATGTCAACATTGGTAAGAGACATGATCCTTTGAGACCACCTCAAATAACTCTTGTTTTCTTGAAGATAGGAGATTGTGGCAAGTGCGAAATAAACCACTTGTACAGTAGAGGTACACAGCATACAATAGTTTCATTGCCATAGGAGGTCCTATGACGGATAGAGAAATAAGTTTCTCCAAGTGGTAAATGCTAAATTATAGTACTTTTGAGTGTAAATAACTGACACTTATTAGCTTAATTATACTAATAAACCTCAACTTTAGTCTATGTTTTGTGTAGTTTATATTATATTGTGTAATATGTATAATCATGTACATATCTTTGAGGTTGATATTTTTTATCTCATTTTTGTAGGTATACAAGCAATGATATTTTGTCATTGTATTATAGAGCATTGAATAATATTTCCAAAACTTTCAACCGCGCGTAAAACAAAGTTACGGTTCTCAAGTTATGGTTGAATCAAGTTCTGAGTTTACTGTCATTTTCGATGTGCGAACTGGAGGCGACAGAACTCACCAAGAGTTCTCCCAGTGAACTCAAGGCGAACAAAAATTACCAGAAGCGTGGTAAAATATTGTTTTACACAGTAGCTCGGTTTGGTATGTTTGTTTTGCAAACCGAAGTTCGCCCAGCGAAGACCGGAACCCATTTTTCAGCATTTGTCAACATTTTTTATGTTATGTTGTTGGGAACTTTTAATCCCAACATCATCAAAACCATTCTATAGTAGTTTTATCTTAGAAACAACACATGGATTATGCATCTAGATAATTCGTAGCCAAATCATACTTCAATCGGAGATGACAAACTGTGAAAAGATCAATCGGAAATGACAAATCGTGAGAAATTTGGTTTTCTTCCTTCTTGTCTTTGTATTTTTCATTATGTTGGGGTTGTTGTATGCATGTTTACTTTTATTGTATGTTCATCTATGGATCTTTGTATAAAATCTATTTTACAACTCTTAATTCATGTTATCTTCGCTTTACTATCTATCTTAATGGGTTTGGATCGCTATAGACATATACATTTCAGACTCGACCTAGATGATGATCTATTGGCTATAGGAAATGGTCTAAATATTCACGTGTGTGTATCGAAGCTTAATGCTCCGTGTTGTTTTGTCGCGTGAGATATAACCTTCGAAAGAACGAGGTTGATCTCTTGGACTTTGCGTTAGACATAACCTCTGTTTGTAAGCATTACGTGAGGATTTTGACGAGTACTTGGATGAGTGCATTTGATGGATATGTTTTTTCTCGTACATGATGGGTATAAGGAAATACAACTTCTAATGAGTTTCTCATTTCTAAAGAATGTATTTATTTACTTTCTTTTATGCTTTTAATTTTCACATGTTACCCTTGGAGAACCATTTCAAACCCAAGCTTAGATACATGGAGATTTTTGAACGGTATTCTTTCCCTTGAACCGATCCCTGTGGAGACGATACAAATCCTAGAGGAAATTCTTTCAAAAATAATAATTTTTGCTTGCCGATTTACCGCTTCAACAAAATGGCGCCGTTTCCAGAGATTGGTTTTGATATTGAGTCGAATTGCGATAATTTCTATATTTCTAAGCTTTGTACATACTTGTCTATATTGTATATACTTGTATAGATACTTGTTTTGTATTTGTTTTCTATTATGTTTATTCAAAGTGTTATATATATATATATATATATATATATATATATATATATATATATATATATATATATATATATATATATATATATATATATATATATATATATATATATATATATATATATATATATATATATATATATATATATATATATATATATATCCCGTAACGTTTGTTCAAGTGTTTGGTTAAGGCACTTTCTTTAGGTTGGCGCTTTGAGGAAAGTATCGACATGTCTGTGAGAAAGCTACTAAACAAGTACAATAAAGACGTCAAGCTAACGACGAGAAACAAGCACTTTTGAATCACTTTATGTTTATTAAGTTGGGTTCAATTTTGTTAGGTCGTTAGAAAACTTTTGTGTTTTGTTTCATGCTTTATTTTTTATTAGCTTGAAGATGCATGTTGTGATTGTTCAAGTTTGATTGTTTCAACAAGGAAATATTATGGTAGTGTGAAAAGTTTAAAGAGAGTTGTTTTGCTATGGTTTGTGTTTATGACTTTTCTAGAACATAACTTGTTATAAACTTTAGACTTTATATAAATAACATGTCATTCATTCTATTGTAATTTTTGTTCATTTGTGAATCACTTTAGTTTATATTCCAATATGAGGAACATTTCCATTGTTTACTAAATTGCATGGAGACCAACTTTCTTGTTTAACTCGTTTGAATTAGATTTAATTTTATATTTGTGTTGATTTGTATGATAGCACTAAAATGATCAAGGAATTTTGTTTGATTTTGAGCATAATCACTTGACTAAATAGTCAATCTACCTTGAGAGTGAATAAGAATTTGCTTACCTCCTTTGAGCCATTGTTAGAATCCATGTGGTGTTAAGTTCATTTTTATATGAATTCTAATATTTTTTCTTTAACCATAACCATGACTTATTATTCGAGTTTTTATCCGTGCATAAAAAGTTTGGGAGCATTCATGTCACTATTTGTGATTGTATTCAAGTTGGGGAAAAGAGGTTGGTTTCCAAAAGGTTGAATAAAAAAAATGAATGAAAAAGAAAAAAAAAGAAAAGAAAAAAAAAAGACTTGAAAAAGAATATATAGAATAAATTTGTGCTAATAAATTGTGTGGATTTGTGTGATAAATGTCCAATGAGAAAAAGTTGATTGAAGTTGTGAATGCTTGAGTATTTGAGATGTGATAGCTCTCATTTGTTAGACATTACTTTTGTTTCAATTACCTTGAGATATGACATTTCCTTGTTAGCCAAACCACATTACAACCCTTAAAGCTCTTGTGGTTTTTGCTTTTATACTTTCAATATGATTTTTTTTATGAGTGTCTAATTTGAATTGATGTTAGCAAGATTGTTGTGTGTGAGTTGTCCCTCTTGTTTGTTTTTCATCCCTTGATGATATTGTGTGTTAGGTGTGATTCATTTTTGCAAATTTGTATTGCTTTAGATTTTTTTACATGTGTTTTGTACTTGGATTTTGCTTCATTTTTATGTTGTTGTTGTAGTTTATTGGTAAGCATTTCTTTGCATGTACTTTTGATATTTGTACCATACGTTTGTTTCTTTTTGTAAAAACTTGTTTGCACATGATTTCTTGATCATTGCTTTTGTTTCTTCGAGTTGATTGATACTTGTTTGAGGACAAACAAGTTTAAGTTGGAGAGAGTTTGATGAGTGCTAAATTGTAGTGATTTCTAGTGTAAATAGTTGGCACTTATCAGCTTAATTATACCAATAAACCTCAACTTTAGTGTATATTTTATGTAGTTTACATTATAGTGTGTAATATGCGTGATCATGTACATATCTTTTAGTTTGATAGTTTTTATCTCATTTTTGTAGGATTACAAGCAATGGTATTTTGTAATTATCTTATAGAGTATTGAATAAGCTTTCCAAAGCTTCCGACCGCGCGTAAAACAGACTTACGGTTCTCAAGTTTTGGTTGAAGCAAGTTTTGAGTTTGCAGTCATGTTCGTTGTGCAAACTGGAGGAAAAAAAACCCGCCAAGAGTTCGCCCAGCGAACCCAAGGCGAAAAAAAATTACCATAAGCATGGAAAAAACTGTTTTACACATTAGCTATATTTGGTACATTCGCTGTGCAAACCGATGTTCCCCTAGCGAACACGGGAACCCATTTTTCCCTATTTAAGTCACTTTTCAGCATTTTTTGATTATGTTGTTGGAAACTTTTAACCCCAATTTCATCAAAAACAGTATTTATTAGTTTTATCTTAGAAACAACACATGGATGATGCATCTAGATGATTCGGAGCCAAATCATACTTCAATCGGAGATGACAAACCGTGAGAAGTTCAATCGGAAATGACAAACCGTGAGAATTTTGGTTTTCTTCCTTCTTCTCTTTGTATTTTTCATTATGTTAGGGTTGTTGTATGTATATTTACTTTGATTGTATGTTCATTTATGGATCATTGTATAAAATCTCTTTTACAACTCTTAATCGATGTCATTTTTGCTTTACTATCTATCTTAATCGATTTGGATCGCTATAGACATATACTTTTCAAACTCAACCTAAGATGATGATCTATTGGCTATGAGAAATGGTCTAAATATTCACGCGTGTGTGTGTCGGAGCTTAATGCTCTGTGTTGTTTTGTCACGTGAGATACCACCTTCGAAAGAACGAGGTTGATTTCTCGGACTTTGAAGTAGACATAACATCCATATATGAGCGATACCTAGGTGTTTTGTCGAGTATTAGGGTGAGTTCATTTGATAGATAAGTTTTTTCTAGTACATGATAGGTATTAGGAAATGCAACTCCTAATGAGTTTCTTCTTTCTAAAGAATGTGTTTATTTATTTGCTTTTATACTTTTAATTTTCGCATGTTACCTTTGGAGAACCATTTCAAACCAAAGCTTAGATACATGGAGATTGTCGAATGATATCCTTTCCCTCGAACTGATCCCTGTGGAGACGACATAAATCCCGGAGGAAATTCCTCCTAAAATAATAATTTTTTCTTCCCGCTTCAACAAAATGGCGATGTTGCTGGGGATTGGTTTTGATATTGAGTCGCATTGTGATGATTTATATATTCTAAGCTTTGTACATAATTGTCTATATTGTGTATACATGTATAGATTTTTGTTTTACTTTTGTTTTCCATTATGATTATTCAAAGTGTTGTATATATATTTTGTTACTGTAATGTTTGTTCAAGTGTTTGGTTATGACACTTTCTTTAAGTTGGCGCTTTGACGAAAGCACCGACGAGTCTGTGAGGAATTTACTAGACAGCCACAATTAAGGCGTCGAGCTAACGACATGAAACAAGCGCTTGTTGGGACACAACCCAATGCTTTTCGAGTTTGTATAACTTTATGTTTATTAAGTTGGTATCATTATTGTTAGGTCGTTAAAAAACTATTATGTTTTGTCTCAAGCTTTATTTTTTATTAGCTTGAAGATACATGTTGTAATTGTTCAAGTTTGATTGTTTCAACAAGAAAATGTGATAGTAGTGTGAAAAGTTTAAAGACAGTTGCATTGCTAAGGTTTGTGTTTATTACTTTTCTAGAACATAACATGTTATGAACTTTAGAATTTTTACAAATAACATTTCATTCATTCTCTTGCAATTTTTATTCATTTGTGAATCACTTTAGTTCATAGCCCAATGTGAGGAACCTTACCATTGTTTACTAAATTTCATGGAGATCAACTTTCTTGGTTAACTCGTTTGATTTATGTTTAATTTTGTACTTGTGTTGATTTGTATGATATTACTAAAATGATCAAGGCATTTTTTTAGCATAATCACTTGACGAAATAGTCAATCTACCTTGAGAGTAAGTGAGAATTTGCTTACCTGGTTTGAGCCTTTGTTAGAATTCATGTGGTGTTAAGTTTAATTTTTTATGGATTCTAATGTTTTTTCTTGAACCATAACCATGACTTGTTATTTGTGTTTTTACCCGTGTCTAATAATTTTGGGAGCATTCATGTCATTATGTGTGGTTGTATTTAATTTAGGGGAAAGAGGTTGGTTTCTAAAAGGTTGGAAAAAAAAGAGAAAAAAAGAAAAAGAAAGAAAAAAGGAAGAAAAAAAAAGAAAAGAAAAAGACTTGAAAAAGAATATGTAGAATAAAATTGTGCTAATAAATTGTGTGGATTTGTGTGATAAATGTGCAATAAGAAAAAGGTGATTGAAGTTGTGAATGCTTGAGTATATGAGATGTGATAGCTCTCATTTGTTAGTCATTATTTTTGTTTCAATTACCTTGAGATATGACATTTCCTTTTTAGCCAAGCCATATTACAACCCTTAAAGCCCTTGTGATTTTTGCTTTTATACTTTCAATATTAGTTTTTTTTATGAATGCCTTAATTTGAATTGTTGTTAGCAAGATTGTTGTGTGTGAGTTGTCCCTCATGATTTTTTTTCATCCCTTAATGATGTTATGTGTTAGGTGTGATTCATTCTTTTGTATTTCTTTATAATTTTTTGACATGTGTTTTGTGCTTGAATTTTGCTTCATTGTCATGTTTTCGTTGTAGTTTATTGATAAGCATTGCTTTACATGTACTTTTGATATTTGTACCATACGTTTGTTTCCGTTTGTAAAAACTTATTGAGCATGATTTTTTGATAATTGCTTTTGTTTCTTCGACTTGATTGATTCTTGTTTGAGGACAAACAAGTTTAAGTTGGAGAGATTTTGATAAGTGCTAAATTGTAGTGATTTTGAGTGTAAATATTTGACCCTTATCAGCTTAATTATACCAATAAACCTCAACTTTAGTGTATGTTTTGTGTAGTTTACATTATAGTGTGTAATATGCGTAATCATGTACATATCTTTGAGTTTGATAGTTTTTCTCTCATTTTTGTAGGTATAAAATCAATTATATTTTGTCATTGTCTATAGTGCATTGAATAAGCTTTCCAACGCTTTCGAATGTGCATAAAACAGTGTTACGGTTCTCAAGTTATAGTCAAAACAAGTTATGAGTTTGCTGTCATCTTCGTTGTGCGAATTGGAGGCGAGAGAACTCACCAAAACATCGCCCAGCAAACCTGAGGCGAACAAAAATTTCCAAAAGCGTGGAAAAAAACTTGTTAAGGCATAATCTAGGTTTGGTATGTTCGTTATGCGAATCGTAGTTAGCCCAGTGAACACGGGAAGCCATTTTTCCCTATTTAAGTCACTTTTCAGCATTTTTTAGGTTATGTTATTGGGAACATTTAACCCCAACTTCATCAAAAAAAATTTTTAGTAGTTTTAGCCTATAAACAAAACATGGATGATGCATCTAGATGATTCAAATTCAAATCATACTTCAATCGGAGATGACAAACTGTGAGAAGTTCAATCGGAAATGACAAACCGTGAGAAATTTGGTCTTCTTTCTTCTTCTCTTTGTATTTTTCATTGTGTTGGGGTTGTTGTATGTATGTTTACTTTGATTGTATGTTTACTTTGATTGTATGCTCATCTATGGATCATTGTATAAAATCTATTTTACAACTCTTAATCGATGTCATTTTTGCTTTACTATCTATCTTAATTGGTTTGGATAGCTATAGATATATACTTTTCAAACTCAACCTAAGATGATGATCTATTGGAAATGGGAAATGGTCTAAATATTCACGCGTGTATGTTGGAGCATAATTCTCCGTGTTGCTTTTTCGCATGGGATATCACCTTCGAAAGAACGTGGTTGATCTCTCAGACTTTGCGTTAGACATAACATCCGCTTGTGAGCGATACGTGGGGGTTTTGACAAGTATTAGGGTGAACACATTTGATTGATAGGTTTTTTGTCGTACACGATGGGTATACGAAAATGTTACTCCTGATGAGTTTCTCCTTTCTAAAGAATGTGTTTATTTATTTGCTTTTATGCTTTTAATTTTCGCATGTTACTGTTGGAGAAATTTCAAAACCAAGCTTAGATACATGGAGATTGTTGAATAGAATTCTTTCCCTCGAACTGATCCCCGTGGAGACGACATAAATCCCGGAGGGAATTCTTCCAAAAATAATAATTTTTGCTTGCCGCTTTACCGCTTCAACACCAAGCAAGGTTGGAACAGGATTCCCAATCAAGAAGATCTGGATATTATTAACATCAATAAAGTTATCAATGTTAGGGAATAATACCAATCCATAAATGAGTAAGGTTAAGATAGCCTCAAAAGCCATCATGCTAACAACATTAGCAAGAGAAGAAGCTTTCTCAATCAAGATTTTTGAAGTCTACCCTTGAATATCTCCTTTGACAATAAGATTGGCATCTACATCAGATTTCCTTAAGTGAATAGTTGTTGCAATGATTTTCGATTTAGGAACCTTCTTCAAATCACTAAAAGGAACCTTATCAGAAATTGGTACACACATAAGATAGGCATACTCTTCCAAGCTAGGCATAAGCTGATAATCTGGAAAAGTGAAACATCGGTAGATATGATCATAAAACTGAACTAGAGTATGAAGAGTCCATCTTCAACATTGGTGTGTAGAATAGCCAAAAGTTTTCCATCGGGGACTCTAAAACTATACTTCTGAGTGCTCCTCCTTCCAATATCCATAATCACAATGCATGTGATGTTTTCAAAGAGAATCTCTAAGTTCTTTGAAAACTAAGTGAAAAAGGATATTCATGAATGCATGATGCATGATTATGCAACAATCATAAACAAGGCTCAAAGGTTCAATGTCACGAGCATGGAGTCAAGGGTAAGAACCAACCACAAGGTATGTACTAAGGATAAGTCAGTTATACAACAAGGTTCTACAAAGTTCCCAGAGTCGTGATTCCATCTTTCGGATATTACTAGTTTAGACAACTACTCGTCAACCAATAATATTCTCAAGAGAAACTCATCTAAGTGTAGTATTACATAACAACTAATCCAAGTCTACACCTGAATAGTCACCGCACTACATCCTAAAAAGGTCAAGATAGGTTAAATGGTTCTAACGTTCTCAGCTTCTCAGGCTCTCAAGTCAAAAGTAACAATACCTTCATAACTCACTTGTTCAACATTATCACCCTCAAAGAGGCCTCTACTAAATCGGGGATCTCAAGTCAGCTTATTAAGGATTAACTCCACGTAAGCCAACATGACTATACCACCATCCTATCTTATTGTGCACTCAAGTCTGGGTATAGAACTTATCTCACCACTCAAAGAGATCACCAAGCACCCCATAAAACAAAAGCAAACAACATATAATAATAAGACACAACTAAACAAGTTAGGCTCAAACCACTTAGAGACGATCTCCCAAACAGAGTCACCAGTCTGTCATGGCGGGAAAAATTCTAAGGTTAAGCTATTGATTAACTTAACTCACAAAAGCAAGATTCGCCACCGCTCTTCATTGTTTCCAAAGGAATAGGAAAAGAACGAATAAAACCCACAAAAGTTTTAAAACGAAACTAATAAAACAAAGAGATAAGGGTAAAATAGTTGGTTATGCAAAGGAATGATGTTAGCACCCCTCACATCTATAGTACTCTATAGGAACCTCTTAAAAATTTGTGTTTGACTTAAAAAGGGTGTGGTTTGCAAAATATTGGGGAGATGAGAAGAGAAATGTTTTTTAAGATTTTTGTTTGACAAGACTTCCTGAGCCTTGTGCCTACGTACCAACAAAGTGCAATGGAGGATCAAAACCTCGCAGTTCGTGGTAAAAATAACAAAAGGTATTTTTTGATTGATTTTAAATGAATAGACATTTCGTCATATTCGATTGGAAAATTAACTTACTACCCATAATTAATGAGGAATGATTATTTACATCATCTTATGATGGAGGACATATAGAGGGCATCAAATTTGATAATTGGCAATAAGAACCACCCACAAAATTTGAAAATTAAGAGCGTTATGATCTTTAGAAGTTAGGCAAATAACACTTGAATTTAGGCCAAATTTCACTAAGTCCATAAAGTGACTTCTAATGTTTCCAAACTTTTGATGATCTTCCAAGCATAATTGGCTCTTGACTTGTATAGAGAACTTATAAAGGATGTCAAAAAGAGTCATTTTCCCAAGGAAGAACTCGGAAATATAAAAAATGATTGAGTTATGAAGTTTTGAACTTGGACTTGAAATGTTGACTTTTTAGGTCAAACCACTTTGAACAATCTTGCAACTTTGGACTTTTCTTACATTTTAAGGCACATTGATGATCATATGAAACTTATATGATTGATTATTGATTGTCCTTTGATGAAACTTGTAATGGCTTGAGTAAACTTGTTAATGAAAGCATGGAAATAAACACATGAACTTTTGAAGTATCTTGAGAAATAAGATATCAAACTTTTAAATATCCTTGATCAAATGAAGTTGAATGATTCTTGAGACCTTATGCTTTAAGATTAGAGGTCATGGTTTTATGAATAGTCTTTGAAAATCACTGGTTGACCATACTTTGGCTTGAGGAGCTTAAACTCTAGTTGAGGAGACAATCACTTGATGCTCTTGATTCCAAACCTTACCTTGCAAAAGAAACAAAAGGGACAATGCATATTTTTTTGTATTTTTATTAATGGTTAGTAAAAATAAACAAATATAAAAGAAAAAATTAATAAAAGAGTGCTTGGTGACCTCCTCCACCAGGGCAAAAGCCTAGAGATGATAGTTATGAGGATCCGTGTTTGTGATTGCAATGAGATGCAAATGAATATGATAGGTGGCATCTTAGGGGTGAAAATTACGGTATGACATATGTTAGATCTCTAGAGAAATTCTTTTTCTTAATAACAAAAAAATCTTCAAAAATATTTAAAAAGAAATTATGTTGTACTTGACTATATTAAATAAGACATTAACTCGAAGAAGATCATGTTTATGGAAACAATATTTTCACCTTTTGTGATAATATTGCAACTATTTAGTAGTCATAGAAACCAATTCAACATTAATGAATCAAGCACATCTATCCGAAAAACTAAAACTTAGTTTCAAGAGAAAATGCTAAACTTTGAATGGAATATCAAAGACTGATGACTAACAAAAGATGTCTCACTCGAAGTCTAATCTTACTAAACTCTAATGACAGATAGCTTCTGAAAAATTATCAGGCTCTAAGATTCAGAAAAGGAATCTTTGCTTCTGATAAGCAATTTATGTAAAAAAACTTTTAAAATCCTTGTTTTACTTAAATTCCATAAAGTTGAGAATCATCTTGTGTGTTCGAGAAATTTCTTGGGTAAGAACTCCTGGGTAATGATATTTTCTTTTTTATTACATCTATGGTCTTTATCCCTTGTTTTTGTGTAACATCATTTCTTGTCACATTTTTTGTCATTCTGACGAGATTCTTATTTCTCTATGTTTAGAATCTTATTTAGTTCTTTCTTTATATTCTTCTCATTTGTGTTAATCAAACCAAACCTAAGATGAACTCTCTAGTCAATTATTCACTTAATCAACTAGTTCTCGTCAATGAAAAGCTTGTGAATTTCGGAGAGTTGTTTAAGCTAAGTTTTATATTTTGGAACACCATTTTTGAACAAGGTTAGGATGGATATTTTGAAATGCCCCGTGGTTTTAATTATCCAAATATTGTCAAATAAAATTTTGAGTTAATGCATCCATTGTTGAGCTAAAATTTGAGTATGTTATCATTTCCAGGGTTTTTGGTGTTTCTATAATAGTAACCTCTAAGATGATTACTAATGTAATCAACTGCAAGAAGATTGGAGAAATCCCAGATACTCTTGTTTGGGAATACTATCTTCCTGCTTGGCGTAATTTTATGGATCCATCAAACCTTTCTCAGGTCTCAAATCTTCGTCCTGATGTAATTGTTTGAAACCATATTCTGAACTCAAACTTGCTACCTAAGGACAAGGATCTAGACCTTGTAAATTCTAATGAAAAAGGTTTGCTACTTCTTTTCAATTTAGACATACTAATTGATCTACCTCAAATTATGTTTGACCATCTGAAAAAGACTATTTCATCCTTTCACGAGGGAAATACATTCTTCATCCCTTATGGACGAGTTCTTTCTGAACTATTAATCCAACAAGGAGTTTTCATAACATTAGAGGACGATTCTTCTAAAATACTGAGAGATAAGTTTGAAGCTAACTATGAAAGGTTCTAATGTTAGATATCTGCAATATATGTCTTGTGTTGTGGTGGAAATAGGATATCAAACTATTAATTAGTTTGAATCATAATTCTTGATTCACAACCGCTCTTTGATTTATCCGAAGGAAAAGGTCAAAAGAGGAAAAACCTAATTTTGCATCGTAAACACAATGCAGGGAGAGACCTAGGTAAGGGGTTGGTTAAGCTTATGGAAGGTACTAGCACCCTAAACTTCTGTAGTACTCTACAGGAACCTTTTATTTATTGTATGCTTTTTTTTATTCATTATCTGCTTTAATATATATTGAGCTAAGGGATAGAGTGACCTAAAGACCTAAGGGTTAGTCCTAAGTTTACTCGGCAAGACGTCGCATCTTGTGCCTACGTATCCTGGATAGGGAATGGAATCAGAGTAATTGTAGTTCCCCTCGAAAGGGAGGTTAGAAACGTCTTGACTATGGTCAAGGTTTCAATGGGGAATAAACGTATCTTAAGGACACGCTTACGTGGAGTCTTTGAAACTCATATTTCTATGTTGAATTTGTTAATTGAAAATTTAGGGTTGAAATTAGGGATTCCACGGCGGGAAACCCTAAACAGAGTACGACGACTCTTTGACCTAATGCTAGGGTAAAGGGCATTTTCGTCCACGGCGGGACACCTAGGCTATTAGGGTTTTTGAAACGGTCAAAAATTAGGGTTATTGACTCGGCGGTCAAACGGCTGGACCTAATTCCTTCGGGGGGATGATTAACGGTAAACATGCAAACATGGCGAAATATTATATGACAGAAATAAAATGCGGAAAGTAAATAAAGTATCGCGACGGTCACTCGGGTAAATTACAAGTCACAAAAAAAATGCAAAATAAAATAAATCGCGACCATGGCCTCGCGTAAATTACATCCATGGAACAACATAAATTAAATAAATATTAATCGGAATTTAAGTATAATCTGAGGAGAAAAATAGAGAACATTAGTGAAAAGTTAGACATAAATATGACAAATAATGAAACAGTTAATATTGAAAGAAAGACAAAATGCAATTTAGAATTTTAAGTATAGTTTTATTAGTTTTAAAAAGGGATTTTAGTTTAAATTTTGAAGAAAATAATTTTAATGTTGATATAAAAGTTTTTCATTTTTAATTTTTAATTTTTAAAAAGGCTTCAATGTTAATATTAAAAAAAAAGTCTTTATTTTAAAATTTTAAAAAATGTTTTAGTTTTAATTTTAACAAAAATTTCTTTAGTTTAATGTTAATTTTAAAAAAAAAAGTTCTTAGTTTAATGTTAATTTTAAAAAAAGTTTTTAGTTTAATGTTAATTTAAATAAAGGTTTTAGTTTAAACATTAAAAAAATGTTTTAGTTTTGATTTTAATAAAAGTTTTTTTTTTAATGAAAATTTTAGCAGCTCAAACTCAATTACTTAAAAAAGAAAATAAGATAATAATTTTACAAAAAAAAAGAATAAAAATAAATAGGACAAAAAAACTAAAGAAAGGAGAAATAATAATAAATAATAATAAAAAAGGGAAGGATAATGAAAGGGGAAGGCATTTAACCACTGGGGTGGCGATACATCCTTTGTTTCTGCTCATTTAACCACTGGGGTGGCGATACATCCTTTGTTTCTGCTCATTTAACCACTGGGGTGGCGATACATCCTTTGTTTTTTTGCTCATTTGACCCATTAGGATTGACTTTAATTTCCTTTCTTTCTGCTCATTTGACCCATTAGAGTTGCCTTTAATTACATTTGTTGTGACAGACGGTTGATTTTTGGAGGTGGATTTCTCGCGGTTCCGAAACTTCTTCTGATTGAGATGATGATGAAGCCTCGAAGATTTTTCTGATAAGTCGTGAGAACGGCTGCCGTTTTTTCTTTTCTTCCTCCGTTCTCCCTTTATCAAATGCAAGTTTATATAGATAACAAATTAGGGTTAACTCTAACCTAATGCCTATTTTAAAGCCCAACTTAAATAATTAGTCAAAGCTAAAAAAAAAACTAAAACAAACTTAAAAAAATAAAATCTTTTCTAGGCCCAACTTAAATAATTAGTCAAAGCTAAAAAAAAAACTAAAACAAACTTAAAAGAATAAAATCTTTTCTAATATTTTTAATTTTATGATTTTTGGATGTTTTTATGAATAATATAGAAAAGTTAGAATAAAAATAAAAGAAAAACAAAAAGTGAAGAAGGTGGGATTCGAACTCTCGACCTCTCACACTCACAACTCCTTACACACGGTCTCTTGCCAATTGTGTCATTTTATTCATTCAAAATAAAGTGGCACTAGGAACCATGTAAAGGTAGGACAAATTTGGGGTGCAACAGATCCTATTTAAATAGCTTCACCGGATGATTTGAGCAGCGGAGACTCGAGAAATCGCGGTGAAAGGGATTTAAATACAGATAACTGGAAATTTGGCCCCTAGATGCAGTGATATGCAATGATATGGACAAAATAACACGAACTATAATGCTGACAATGCCATGAATCTAATATGATGCATATGATGGAATGATGAATACAAGGATGCAGACGGCACGACGTCATAGGGGACAGCGCAGCGAAGAATTGCACTGGGGAAGAAGACACGCGGTGGTGACAAGGTAACATAGGATCCACACGGAGACAGAACCAGGTAAACGACAGGCGCTAGAGTTTTCGGGACATTCCTTGGAGATCGAGCGAGATCTTCAGGACTCACCGGAAAACATATAGGGAGAGACAAACATCAGAACATTTCGGAAGAACGTCGAAAAGGAGACACGTCGTATCTGGAAGAACGTCAGATAGACATGACACGAAATAGTCGATGGGTGCCAAGTAAACTGGACTTTGTCCACAAGGTAAGACGCGGATAAAACACGACCTCAGGGAGAAAAATGCAAATGGGGATAAAACACCCATGCTGCCAAGTAACTAAATTCGTCCACAAGGTAAGACGCGGATAAAACACGACCTCGGGGAGAAAAATGCAAATGGGGATAAAGCACCCATGATGCCAAGTAAATAAATTCGTCCACAAGGTAAGACGCGGGTAAAACACGACCTCGGGGAGAAAAAGAAAATGGGGATAAAACACCCATGATGCCAGGTAAATTGGACTTCGTCCACGAGGTAATACACAGGTAAAACACGACCTCGGGAGAAGAAGCAAATGGGGATAAAACACCCATGATGCCAGGTAAAGTGGACTTCGTCCACGAGGTAATACGCGGGTAAAACATGACCTCGGGAGAAGAAGCAAATGGGGATAAAACACCCATGATGCCAGGTAAATTGGACTTCGTCCATGAGGTAATACGCGGGTAAAACACGACCTCGGGAGAAAAAGCAAATGGGGATAAAACACCCATGATATGCACATGTGTATAAATCATGCTATGATAGATGATCAAATGACAATGCAGATGTCGACGACAAGGCTCGACTCTGTTGGTAAGATGACAAGACTGGAAAACTGATTCCTCAACCCGGAGATCACTGCCACTTGCTAAATTGTAATCAGGTTGATGGTCCTCGTAGGAAGGATGGAAAGTCGCTTGGAGATCTTTCAAGTAAACTGCCCCAGATTAAATTGTCCATTGCAGATGAACTGATAATTACTTCAGCTTGTCTGATTCTGAAAATGACTGTTTTACTGTACCCTCGGAAGGTTTGCCCCAGTCCGAGTCTTGAAAATCTCATGGATAAACCAGATCTGAGAAGACTTTTCCCCTGATAGGATCACTTGACCAAGTTTCTCGATTGTTTGAAATTTCCTTAGAGGAAAGCCAGTTTGCAAACAAAAATATTCATACAAACATGGTAATGCAAAGTTCATGCAACTTTTGAAATCAAAATTATTTTTGAAAGATGAAAAATAAATGAGTCATCGATTAGAACGCGGCGGTCCAGGACGCTCAAAGTTTAATACAGGTATACGGCCAAAATAAATGATTCACAAAGATCTTTTGGAGTCAGGTTACACAACCTTGTTGTAGTATACTTTCAAAATAACCTTGCTTCAATTAGGTCTTTTGAGGGTTGTAACTTGGTCTGGTTCACGGTTTATGAAACAAAGGATAAAGGCTCAAAATTTATTTATACCCACCCAATCTATATGATGATCTCCAGTCCTACGCTCAGTTAACTCATATTATGCATTCAGGTTCCTATAGGTTAGGAATTGCAATGATGGTAGTAATGATGGTTCGAAAGTCAAGGGACTTTTGAGATGGCCGTCACTACTTTCCTATAACATTTGGTTGTTTTGACATTTAGGATTTTTAGGGTAAGGATTTAAAACTCCTCTTTGCATTATCCCTAAATTTTGCCTGAGCTGTTTCTTGTGAAGATTACAGTCAGCGGGATGCCCCAGTTTTGCCTAAGTCTCCTTTATAGGTTTTGACTTAGCGGACTTTTTTTTTTGAAAGAAAGTGACTGCCTAGCTTAATGATCACGGTGAACCATCATCGGCTTTTGACTTGGAAAACATCTTCGACACTTACTTGCTGTGTACGAAGGAAAACTTGTGAATTCAACCTTTATATGAAAGGTGTATTGCGGGAAAGCACAACCGAGTTAACTGAGAACTACCCATCCCCAGGCTAAGATTGCGAGTTTTTCTTTTGTAAAGAAAGAAACTCCAACTTCTAGGCTCGAAGGGGGTGACAAGGGAATAACTTCCTTATTTCTCCAGTGTTTGGGAGTTGAAACAATTCCTCACATCATCAATAGGGATTCATTGAAAGCATACTGACAGCAGTAATGGGTATAACGTTTTCGTCATCCTCCCTCTAATCTTTGCATACCAAAAATTCGGACAAAAGTAAATATTTGAAAGATAAAGCATAGAGATGAAAATAATAGATAAAATGAATTAAATCAAAAGTTACAATGCTCAGTTCATCAATATAAAAGTACAAACATAGTTCGAAAGCAAACAGCTAATAAAATAAGGAAAATACAAACAATGAGAAACAAAGGTCTGTGATTAAAACAATACAGAGATAAACTGTCATGTCTAAAACAAATAAATAGCCTGCTGAGGTCAGCCCGAAGCTTCACTTCTGATGCCCTGGCAAAGGATTCTTCTGGATGTTTGGAGGATTGTCTGGAAAATCAAGTATCCCTGCTCTCATCAGCTCACGCACTTTGGCTTTCAGTGCAAAACAATGCTCCAAGTCGTGGCCTAAGGCACCCTCATGAAAAGCGCACTGGAAATCAGCCCTAAATCCAGTTGGAGGAGGATTAGGAGGAGGTGGTAAAGCCCTTGTAGTGATCAGCCCTCGTTGAACCAGGTAAGGATAAAGTTCTGTGTAAGTCATGGGAATAGGATCAAATTGATTCCTATTTCGATACTGGTCTTGTCTAATAACTGGACGTTGAGGATTCTGAGATGGCTGCGGAGCAACAACAGGTTGAGATCCCTGGCGAGGCTTTCTTGATTCAGTCATGACAACATTGGTCTGCTCGTCCTTCCTCTTATGGAAATTCCCATAGGATTTCTTTGCACCATTAGAAGATACGGCAGCTTTGGATACCTTCCCATTTTTTAAACCTTCTTCTAACCTTTGGCCAATAGTCACCAGATCTGTAAAGCTTGAAGAGACACTCCCAATCATCTTTTCCCAATAGAAAGGAGACAAAGTATCCATGAATATTTCTGTCAATTCCTTCTCTGCTATAGGGGGTTCGACTTGGGAAGCTAACTCCCTCCAACGCTGAGCATACTCCTTGAACGACTCTTTTTCCTTCTGAGACATACTTTGAAGCTGACGACGATCGGGAGCCATATCCAAATTGTATTTGTATTGCTTCATAAAAGCGTTGACGAGATCTTGGAAGCAGTGGACATTGTTATGCTCTAAGTTCATATACCATTTAAGAGAAGCACCACTCAAACTATCCTGAAAGCAATGGATGAGAAACTTCTGATTGTTGGTGTAAGCTGCCATCTTTCGGAAGTACATGACTAGATGGGCTCTTGGACATGAATGACCTTGATACTTCACGAACTCAGGAGTCTTGAACTTGGCAGGCAAAACAAGACCAGAAACTAGGCACATATTATCGGCATCAACATTGAATAAATCAGTACCCTCGACAGCTTGGAGTCTCTTGTTTATGATCTGAAACTATTCACGGATGATCTCAGGCTCAACAAAATCTTCTTGAACATCGGCAACATTGTACTCATAGGGAGGATTCTCAACGGGAGCTTGGATAGTCTGATTAACCGTATGGACCACAGGTTGGGCCTCGGTAAGGACAGGAGCTTGAAAAACCGGTCTGACAGCCTGATCAATCATAGCAGCAGATGCAACAGGTGGAGAGTAGTTAGGAGGTAAACCAAACTCAGGCCAACTAGAGGGCGGCACTGAAACAAGAGGTGGATCAACACTTGAAACTTCCTGAATGACAGTCCTCTGAGGTGGCTCTCCTCTGGCAATCAACACTTGAAGCATCTCGGTAAGCCTGGTCATGCCTGCTTTCAACTCATCAATCTCCATTCGGACCTCCACATTATGTTCCTCTTGTTCTGACATTTGGCGTCTATAGTTAGCTCTAGTCTGATATCTGTGTCGAGGAATCAGCTTGACGACTCAATAGAACACTGGAAGATAAAGACAACTGGACATGAGAAACCCGGGGAAAGATGCCATGCAAGACATGATGCTAATGCAATGCAATAGTTTCAAGAACTTCAACGGTCGATTGCAAACATTTCTTTTTTAGGAAAGTTGGAAACAGTTTTAAACTTTGAAATATAGGACTTTTGAATTCGCAAAGTACTGTTGAATTCCTTGAAACTAGGAATGATGTTTTATGAATGCCATGCACAAATACACACAAACAACAAAGTCCTAGGTTAGAGGAACAATGAATGGAGTTAAGGTCTACCCTTCCCAAAAGGTATGTACTATGGGGTAGTTGTACCTGCAAAATAAGGTTCTAAAGAGGTGCCCAAAGTCATCAGTCCATCTTTCGAATATTATCAATTTCCCAATTGACTCGGTGGTTAATAATATCCTCAAGAGAGCCTCTTTTGAGTGTAGTATCGCGTAGCAACTATCTTGGGATTACTCCCTCATAGTTCCCACACTACGTCCTAGATAAGGCCAAAGTGGTGTTAAGGTACTACGGCCCCCAGTATCACAGACTCCAATCGACAATAGTAAAGGTTTTCACGATTACTCGTTCAACCGAACCATTTTGGAAAGGGTCTCAACTGAGCGGTGATTCTCAAGTCAGCTTGGTCGGGATTCCACTCCTTATAAGCCTCGTCGAATATATCACCTTCCTATAATAATGTCACTCAAGTCCGGGTGTAGGACTTATCTCACAACAAAGATACCCCAAGTAAGGTACAATATATACAGATAATAAAATAAAATAGAAATATTATACAATAAACAAAATAGGGGCAACCCTTAAAAATTAGGAGGGTCCCCGGTGAAGTCGTCATTTTCTGTTGCGATGGAAATAGGATATCAAACTATTAATTAGTTTGAATCACAATTCTTGATTTACAACCGCTCTTTGATTTATCCGAAGGAAAAGGTCAAAAGAGGAAAAACCTAATTTTGCATCGTAAACACAATGCGGGGAGAGACCTAGGTAAGGGGTTGGTTAAGCTTAGGGAAGGTACTAGCACCCTAAACTTCTGTAGTACAATACAGGAACCTTTTATTTATTGTATGCTTTTTTTTTATTCATTATCTGCTTTAATATATATTGAGCTAAGGGATAGAGTGACCTAAAGACCTAAGGGTTAGTCCTAAGTTTACTCGGCAAGACGTCGCATCTTGTGCCTACGTATCCTGGATAGGGAATGGAATCAGAGTAATCGTAGTTTCCCTCGAAAGGGAGGTTAGAAACGTCTTGACTATGGTCAAGGTTTCAATGGGGAATAAACGTATCTTAAGGACACGCTTACGTGGAGTCTTTGAAACTCCTATTTCTATGTTGAATTTGTTAATTGAAAATTTAGGGTTGAAATTAGGGATTTCACGGCGGGAAACCCTAAACAGAGTACGGCGACTCTTTGACCTAATGCTAGGGTAAAGGGCATTTTCGTCCACGGCGGGACACCTAGGCTATTAGGGTTTTTGAAACGGTAAAAAATTAGGGTTATTGACTCGGCGGTCAAACAGTTGGACCTAATTCCTTCGGAGGGATGATTAACGGTAAACTTGCAAACATGGCGAAATATTATATGGCAGAAATAAAATGCGGAAAGTAAATAAAGCATCGCGACGGTCACTCGCGTAAATTACAAGTCCTAAAAAAATGCAAAATAAAATAAATCGCGGTCATGGCCTCGCGTAAATTACATCCATGGAACAATATAAATTAAATAAATATTAATCGGGATTTAAGTATAATCTGAGGAGAAAAATAGAGAACATTAGTAAAAAGTTAGACAGAAATATGACAAATAATGAAACAGTTAATATTGAAAGAAAGACAAAATGCAATTTAGAATTTTAGTTATAGTTTTATTAGTTTTAAAAAGGGATTTTAGTTTAAATTTTGAAGAAAATAATTTTAATGTTGATAAAAAAGTTTTTTGTTTTTAATTTTTAATTTTCAAAAAGGCTTCAATGTTAATATTAAAAAAAAAAAGTCTTTAGTTTAAAATTTTAAAAAATGTTTTAGTTTTAATTTTAACAAAAATTTCTTTAGTTTAATGTTAATTTAAAAAAAAAAGTTCTTAGTTTAATGTTAATTTTAAAAAAAGGTTTTAGTTTAATGTTAATTTAAATAAAGGTTTTAGTTTAAACATTAAAAAAATGTTTTAGTTTTGATTTTAATAAAAGTTTTTTTTTAATGAAAATTTTAGCAGCTCAAACTCAATTACTTTAAAAAAGAAAATAAGATAATAATTTTACAAAAAAAATAAATAAATAAATAGGACAAAAAAACTAAAGAAAGGAGAAATAATAATAAATAATAATAAAAAAAAGGAAGGATAATGAAAGGGGAAGACATTTAACCACTGGGGTGGCGATACATCCTTTGTTTCTGCTCATTTAACCACTGGGGTGGCGATACATCCTTTGTTTTTTTGCTCATTTGACCCAGGATTGACTTTAATTTCCTTTCTTTCTGCTCATTTGACCCATTAGAGTTGCCTTTAATTACCTTTTCTCCTCTTAGTCTTCCTTATCCTGGAAATGGATTACGAAAGAAGAAAAAAAACAAAAAAAGAAATAACAGCCAATTAACGATGCTTACGGTGAGACTATTCAGATTCTCTGCTTTTGTTGTGACGGACGGTTGATTTTCGGAGGTGGATTTCTCGCGGTTCCGAAACTTCTTCTGATTGAGATGATGATGAAGCCTCGAAGATTTTTCTGATAAGTCGTGAGAACGGCCGCCGTTTTTTCTTTTCTTCCTCCGTTCTCCCTTTATCAAATGCAACTCATGTTTATATAGGTAACAAATTAGGGTTAACTCTAACCTAATGTCTATTTTAAAGTCCAACTTAAATAATTAGTCAAAAGCTAAAAAAAAAACTAAAACAAACTTAAAAGAATAAAATATTTTTGTTATTTTTTTTATGAAAATAGAAAGTCTCTTGCCAATTGTGTCATTTTATTCATTCAAAATAAAGTGGCACTAGAAACCATGTAAAGGTAGGATAAATTTGGGGTGCAACACCTTGTAACTGTTATTATCTTGTATTAAGCACTCTTTTCTTTTAATAAAAAACATTTTTTTATGTTCATGTGTTGTTTATCATGTTGTTTTCTTGTGTTGTTTTTTTAAGCAGTTAAATGTGCAAATATTGTGTTATTCAGAGAATCAAAAATTAAGATCAAACACTAGAAACAAGCAATATTCTCATTAAAATATTGGTAGTTTTTACATCTTTGTCAAGAATTTTCTAGGTATTTGGATATGCTCTTAGGTTTTCCCTAGGATCATGTGACATATATAGATTGTTCAAGTAGTCCTCCCAATTTTCCTTTGCAAACTCAATAGTCTCCTTCTGGAGATTTCTATGTTTTGACCTAGAAGATATTTTCCTTCTATGTGTCTCAACAAAGGTTGTTGTTGTATGTGCCTCTGAAGAAATCTTCTTGTTTGAAGACTCTTCAATTGTTACATTCTTCTCGTTTGCCCGAGTTGCTTCTTTTAGCAATGCTACCTTTCTAAAATATCTCTTTGAATCAAGATTTGTTTCTGCTTATACATTTTTGAGTTCTAAATATTAAATGATTTGAATAAACAGTCTGTTAATCATTTTATAGAGTTCATTCATTCGTTACCTTGAATCTTTATTGTCTCTGTGTTAATTAGTCAAATCAATCTTTTAGCTCTTAATTTTTGGGAAGCAATGTCTAGTATCTAACCCTAATAAATATTCTCTTAAACAACTATATATGTTATTTAACATCAATTTGTTTTTAAAATCTGCTTACTTCACTTATGCAAATTTCAGAAAATCTCAAAAAGAAAGCAAATGAGTGTACTGCATGAAAATTAATAGTGGTTAAAAACTTTCATTCATCATAAGAGAGGGATTACAAAAAGATGAAGATATTAATTCACATTAATCTACTTCTAATTTCCTAAGCCTCATGTAAGTTTCCCCATTCATAGTTTGGCTCGTCTTCATCTTCAGAATCGGAAATGACAATCTGAACCACCCTTCTCCTACTAGTTCTCTTCTTCTTTTTCATTGCCACCTTCTTAGGTTTCAATGCTCTTAATGAAGAACCCACTTCAGAAACTTTAGAACCATCTGGGTTCTGTTGACTATGTGTCTTCAGCATTGTGGTGTCTTTTGAAACCTCTGTTATTGTGAAGTTGATGAAAAAGACTTAAGGTTGGATAACATAGTTTTCTTGATCCTTGGAAGTTCTAAAACCAATAACTACTAAGAACACATTGTACACACTTTTAATGCTCTCTTGCTTAAATTGTTTCTCTTCTTTGGGAACGGCTCAAGTAATGATGATTTGTTTTGCATTTATGGAGTGTTTTTTTATTTCGTTTTGTTTTTAATTTCTTCTCTCTATTTTAAAATTTTATTTTAATTTTTGATGTGACAAAAGGGGGAGAAAGATATATAAGTATTTTAAGAGAACTTGAACCCTTCAGATTTTAATTTTTTGTTTATTTTAAATTCATGTCATTTAAAATTATGTACGATTATTTGTTTACCTGGGAGATATGTTTTATTTTTCTTGAATATAGAACTTAGGAGAAGCTTACAAACATTAACCTTTGAACTATTAGACTCAGGGGGAGCTTAAAAACTTCATACTCTAACGTTGTCAAGTAAATTAAAATAGTCCAACATTGTTCTTAAATATTTATGTTTGTCATCATCAAAAAGGGGGAAATTTTTAGAACAAGATTTATTCATGACTTATATCCTTGAGGTTTTGATGATAAAAAAAATGTTGAAAGAACAATGGTGTTATCTAATGTGTATTCTAAGTATACAGGTTCCAAATCTTAAAGAGAAATTATTCAGAATCTGTTAAGAGAACACATTTGAGAGAAGTTGAGTTATTGGCTTCTGATGGTTCAGAACTCAAAGACAATTTTAAGTGAATTCTGATGATATATGATTGTGTAGACTTTGAAGCTAAACATATCAGCATCAGAAGAGAAATATGTTATCTCTACACTTATTGAATGTATCAGCTTCTGATGATCATTTAGAACCATAGACAAAGCTAAGTGATTTGTACTGCATAAAGCAAGTTACACTATCAAATTAGTTTGTTAGCTAGAGCATGTGTTCACACAGCTCAATGAGAGTTAACATGATTTACAGATATCCACTCTTAAGGGATCTATAGTACAACTCATAGAAAGACACTAAGGTTAAACATGTTGCACAATGGATAAAGATCTTTTTGTGTATCTATCTTCAATGTCTCTTAGTACTATGGATTGACAAAGACACTTGTGCAACTTATCTCTTCCAATGACTACTCTTTTGTATCTGCTATTTAAGTAGCCGAAGATCCAATCTGAAGAAATCAACAAGGTATAAAGAAAAAGAACAAAAGGGCCGAGCAGAAAAATAAATGTTTCATGCTTATATCAAAATGGAAGAATAACAAGATTAACAATAACAACAACATTGAGTATGTAGAGTTTCTATAATCTGTTGTAAATTGCACAAAGCCTTAAGATTTATTAAACAATGTATATCTTAGGAATCTTAAGTGTTATGGTCTTTGTTAAAGATATTTCCATGTACCTCTGATTGTATATCAGGTACTCCTTGTTATCTATTATGCTAAACAGGTTGTTTAGTCGTTTAGAAAGAAAGTCTCTTGTTGTGTGCTTGAGCATCAAAGTCTCTTGTTGTGTGCTTGAGCATCAAAGTCTCTTGTTGTGTGCTTGATAATTGAAGCACTGATCAAATTGTTGATTAAATAGGAAAGTCTTAAACTATTAAGTTTAAGTATCAAGTCTTTGATATGAGGGATCTTAGCAGGAAGTCTTAAATTTGTGGAATTTAAGCAAGGAAGTATTGGACTTTATGTCTAAGCAAAAAAGTCTTGAATTCGAGGGATTTTTGCAAGGAAGTCTTGGACTATAGGTCTAAGCAAGGAAGTACTGAACCTGAGGGATTTAAGCAAGGAAATCTTGGACTATGAGTATGAGCAGGAAGTCTTGTATTTAAGGGTATAAGCAAGGAAGTCGTGAATCTATGGGATTTAAGCAAGGAAGTCTTAAGATTTGAGGATGTAAGTAGGATGTCTCGATCAGGTGCTGATTAAAAAAGCAAGTCTTAGGATGTAGGTTTGAGCAAAGGAAAGTCTTATGCTCGAGGGCATAAGCAATTGTAATCAGTTTTGATTATAGTGAAAAATCTCTTGTGTTGTAAGAGGACTTGACTACTCTCGGTTTGAGAGGAACCAAGATAAATTATGTGTGTTTATTTGTCATTTACTTGCTTATGATTATTATTCTGCTGCATCCATATCACTAGAATCTGAATTGTTGTTTCGAATCTGAACTTTGTTCAGAAGCAACGTAAATTGGAGAACACAACTCACCCTCCTTCTTGTGTATTTTTCTCACATTCACATACTCCCCATGGAAAGTGTCAAAGGGCAGTGGAAGTGTTCCACTTGCTGGAAAGAATTTTTGAACAAGTGCAAAACTGCCACAACGGTAACACACGTACAGTCATCCCATTGATGGGTCAGCAAAGTGTTATGAGGATGCAAGGACTCTAATTCTCTTTGAGCAGATATTAAACTACCCCAAAATAGTAGCCAGAGCTTTGTTCTTCATTGTCACAGTCTAAACCAAATGAGTCACTTGGTCAGAGAGAAAACCAACAAGCTTTAGGGGAAGCAAAGCATTCTCCACCGTAAATAGAGGTAGAATTTTTCTCTACTTCATGCAGATGTTTGTCTCGTTGAAGCTTCAGATCAAGGATGTTGTCCTCCAGCTGTTGCTTCATAGCACAGTGTCAGTCAGACCAAAAAGTCTCTTGTTGGTCAGATCCACCAAGGGCCAAAACAGCAGTGACATTATAATTATATCAACAAACCTAAATTCAAAATGTAATCAAAATTTGATTTCCTAACGAATTGATCAAAACAACAACAAATTCGATAGTTTGCAAACACAAAAATTTAAAGTAATATATATATATATATATATATATATATATATATATATATATATATATATATATATATATATATATATATATATATATATATATATATATATATATATATATATATATATATATATATATATATATACATATATATATATATAGACACACACACACACAAGTATTTATTTAGGCAGTTCCCCATTCGGCCTCGCTATGGATACGCTTGCCCTCAGTTCGAATTCAAATTGAGATAGTTGCAATTAATGTTACTTTGCAAAAAGTGTATATGCAAGAGATGAAGAAATCTAACCCTACAAGACCTATGGTTTGTTGTTGAATCTACCACCTCCAAAACCCTTGATCAAAGATTGATCAAGTCACCAATAATGTCACTTCAATTCACCAGTTCTTGTTACTACCTTGTAAAACCTCTCTTCTCAAGGTTCTCACTTGGTCGTATTAATTCCAAACGCACTTGTTGAACCCATGATTTACAAACACGAACCACCATGTCACGTTACTCCCTTGCAATGAACCATCTTGTCCCAAGGCATTCACTCGATCGGATCCGTATTTGTGTAATCTTGTCCAAAACCTTCAAATCCTCAATAATCTTGAAGAAATACTCCAGCTTGGTTTTCTTATTTGAAACACTCAAAGAACTCAACCAAATTCTCGGTACACCAATCTAATTAGACGTTATCAACCCTAATCTAGATGGTCACCCAATCAAAAAATGATTATGTGTAGTTTGATTGTGTGTGTGCCTAAAAGAGAGGTTGAAGATGATGAGTATATTTGAAATTCTGGTTTCGTATAGGTTTACACTAAAACCATACTAGAAAAAGAAGCATTTATGTGTGTATATATATATGTATGCAAGGTATGAAGCAAAGGGAATGCAAATGGATGGAGGAAAAATGAAATATTTGAATGAGAGCATCGTATGTGTCGATCTATGAAAGCAATAGGTCGACCTATCAAAGCAATTGAGTCGACGTGTGAAGGTCTTAGGTCGACCTGTAGAGGTCTTGCGTCGACCTAAGTTGGTTAGCCTATAGACAGTGGCTACAAGCTTTATTATTGATGTGTAGGGGTCGACATGAGCAATATGTGTGTCAACCTACACTAGTGTAAATAAGGAATTTAACACCAATTTTTTAGAGATTTAATACGTGATTTTTTCGGTGTTGTCTCTACCGGTATTATAAGTATGATTTTGACACCGATTTTAAAAAAGATATGGTAAATTAATTTAACACCGATGATAAACTTGTGTTATAACTGCTACATATTAGTGTTAAAACTAACATTCGACACCTTTTTTCTCCTTTAAATAGGTGTAAACACTTATATATCATACTTACTTTTTCCAAAAACTGGTGTTAAAGTTTAATGGAGAGTTTTGATTAGAAACCAACTTATTATGACACCTGATTTTACCTAAAAAAAGATATAGAATATATATATCATATCAATTTTCTCCAAAATTGGGTGTTAAAAGTTTAATGGAGTTATATGGTTAGAAACCAAACTTTCACACCTGCTTATTTTCTTAAATTATGTGCATAAATTTTTCTTATAATATTTGTATAGCGTATGTATCACACTTGTTCCTTACTAAAGTTAGTGTTATAAAAGACATCGAGTGTGATTTGATTTTAAATGAACTATCAACAAATATTATTCTCTAAAATGCATGACAAAAAAAATACATAACACAAATGTTTAATCTTAAATAAAGTTGATGTCACATATGACAACAGCAAATCTTTTATTATTGTTTCAACTGAACAAAATTAAACTCACAATTTTTTATTTAAATTTAACAAACATATTAACCACAACCCCAACCATTGTCTTGTTGGTGTGCCTACAAAATAAATAATATATATATATATATATATATATATATATATATATATATATATATATATATATATATATATATATATATATATATATATATATAGAGAGAGAGAGAGAGAGAGAGAGAGAGAGAGAGAGATGTATAAATCATATGTAATATCAATAAATTTAAAACAACTAACATACCTTGATAGATATAAAATTAGGTTTTTTTATTCATAATATTGATTTTTCATTAAAGTGTCAGAGCATTGAGAATGCGAAGAGAAGACCCATAATTTATCTTTAACTAAAGTCCTTTTAACATATTGAAGTCAATCACTTGGTTTTCTCCATCTATTTATGTACGCATCTTGAGATCATAGTACTAGCTTAATATATTGGCGGCAGGAATACCGTAGTACTTGCTGTAATATTATTGTTTATTACAAGTTATTTAAATAAATAACCACTCTGGCAAACACTGTAAAAGCTCAATAATCTGCAGACACACTTTCCTCTTTGAGGGAGTCTATAGATAGTGGGGGCTAGTGTTTTCAAAGAACAGACACCAATTAATATGTTTGTTAATATATGAATGATTAGAAGTTAAATATGAAAAACTAATAATCATAGTTCTTTTGGATTCTTATTAAGGGAATAATAATTGTCCTTTAAGTACATGTAATCAAAATGTAAAGCAAGAACAAAAATGACACAGAAAAAGAAAAGTAGATTATTCCAAAGATGAATGAAACAAACGATAGTGACAGTAGTTTAGATCATACAGAAGCTAATTAAGACAAAGTGTGGGAAATTGTTTAAGCTTTGCAGGTCATTGTTTGTCGAGCAATAACGTATAATTAATTATTTATAATTATCTTAATTTTAACACAATTTAATTAATTATCATTATAAAGAATAGAGTATTATACATGTAGTACTCTTGTTTTTAAAACTCAGTCACACATGTGTGTCGAGTATAAGCACCAACATGTAGACCCGCCCAAATGTGAATATTATGGGTCCATATTCATTATTCAATATTAGCAAATAATGACATTCTAACAAAACTCGCAATATATATATATATATATATATATATATATATATATATATATATATATATATATATATATATATATATATATATATATATATATTATAAAAAAAAAAAAATTTACGTGATTTTCACGTTACAACCTTGAAAATCACTTCACAACACAGTTTTTGTGACGTGATTATACACGTGGCAGAAGGATGCGTGGTAACTTTTTTGCCACGTAAATTTCACTTCACAACATTCTGCACATATGACCTTTAAATCTGTTGCCACATGAATTTCATTTCACAACTTTGACACATTAATTTTACTTCACAAAGTTGTGACGTGAATTTCACTTCACAATTTTGCCACGTGAATTTCACTTCACAACTTTGCCACGTGAATTTCATTTCGCAACTTTTTTTTTTGTAAATAAAAAACTTTTTTACGTTTATGTTATGCTTATTACTGATTTATTAAATAAAATCTGTTTTATTTAATAAATAAATATAATCTATTTTAATTAAATATATAATATAATCTATTTTATTTAATAAATAAAATATGTTTTAATAAATAAGTATTTATATATAAATAAATATAATTTTTTTAATAAAAAAAAGTCATATATTTTTGTTTTAAGTAAATATATTTAAAAAAAGCATAATATGTTACAATACACATATTTAACAAAAAAAAGCATAATATTAAAAAAAACCAATAATATATGAGATTCAGAAGAAGAAAAATAATGGCAAAAATATATCTTCTTCAATCTCCTTCAATCTTCTTGTTCCAGTATTATTTCTTTATTTTTTTTTGTTCAAATATCTCATTCAATCTTCTAAACTTTAACATTTTTACATAAAAAAAAATTGAAAATAAATTAAGTCAGAATTTATTAGGTGTGACCCGAAATACTTAAAAAACAGTAGAAAAAAAATGATAGAAATACCTTAAGTTTGGAGATGAGGAAAATGAATGAATGAATGTTGCAATTAGGAAGAGAAAGAGAGTAAAAATGAATGAAGGTTGCAATGAGGAAGAGAAAGAGAATAAAAGTAAGTGAAAAATGAATTAAGTTTGGAGATATTGGAAATGAAGAGAGTAGAAGGGAAATGATATTGGAAATGAAGAAAGTAAGTGGCCTTGGAAACATAAATGACGTGTTGATTTAAAAGTTCAACCTAATGAAGTGAATTTCACTTCGCAAATTATTTGAGTGAAATTCACATCGCAATGCCCAACGAATATATTTTAAATTTCCAATTTGCGAAGTGACAAACACGTCACTAATTTGCGAAGTGAAAAATACATCACTAAATTGCAACTGTCAAAACTTTTGTCAATCCCAACCTGCACATCCTATACCCCATCACTTCACCATCATATATTTTTTCCTCTTAAACTTTGCGACGGGAATAACACTTCACAAGCAAAATTTTGAAATTTTCAAACTTTCCTCTTCTGTACGTCATGATCCTTTTAATTTTTTTTATTTAAATTTAAATGTTGCAACGTGATTTTCACGTCACAACATTTTTAAAAAAAAATTAAAATCTCATAACCCACATGCTATCTTTAAACGTAATATTTTAATGTTAAATATGTTAGTGACGTGATAAACACGTCGCAAACGCCTATTTTTTGCCACATATTTTTTACTTCACTAAATCACGTGGTTGGATACAACTTTTTTGTAGTGATATATATATATATATATATATATATATATATATATATATATATATATATATATATATATATATATATATATATATATATATATATATATATATATATATATATATATATATATATATATATATATATATATATATATATATATATATATATATATATATATATATATATATATATATATATATATATATATATATATATATATATATATATATATATATATATATATATATATATATATATATATATATATATTACTCGTAAATATATCTTATTGAAAAAAATACTCTTCAATATAATTGATCGAAAATTGTTCTTACCTAATCAAGGTTTAAAGGACATCAGTCCATTAGGATATTTAGTTATAGTAAAGCATAAGGTCGTCAATCCATTAGGATATTTAGTTATAGTAAAGTGATCCAACCATGCTGAGTGATCGTGATGGACAATAAAATCAAGGATAGCAAATGCAAATGATTTAAGGAAGAAGGGTCACAAGACCTCGGTAAATGCTATGTTTTATTTTAAAAATTTATTCGACAAAATAGAGTGATTGAATAGAGATTGTTAGATGACATAGTGAATAATGTGACAACACCTACTTGTCATAGAGACAACATTTTTAGATCCCTTAAATTTTAGAATATCATCTATAAAAAGGAAAGAACGACATAACTTAGGTAAACATTACAAAAAACCTAAAAAAAATTATTGTCTTATTTATTCACGAACTTGATTGCTGAAGTGTTTGTAATTACCACCTCTTTTTTTACTCAACCAAGAGGAGACCTTTAAAAGATAAATATATTGAAGATTATCATCTTACAAAAGTTAAATCTTTCATCAAAACATTTTTGTCTAGGTCGAATCAGAAATAAAAATAAATAATTTATATATTAAAAAATGGTATAACAACTCTTTTATAAGAATATAATTTTGTGTTGTTCATTCCAAAATCAACAAAATATTCAATAGTTCAAATTAAAATTCATTATTTATTTAAAAATAAAATAAAATACAACATGTAATGAGTCTTTTTACTCCTTTATACCACCACGATACAATTTTCCTTCTTCTTCTCATTGTCACTCATCATTCATCACCCACCCCGTCTTTCTCAGCATTGTCATTTTAGTGTCACCTTCAACAAAAAAAATTGGCTTACTTACAACCACAGTTGTCTATTACAATAGTGGTTATATGTAGTGCATTTTCTAGTTTATTACCACAACCAATATATCATGGTTGTAAATATCCTACTTACAACTACATGATACCTCACCACGGTTACTCAACTGTGATTATAGGGCTTCCACAAACGTGATTATAGGTGGTTCTTGTAGTAGTAAATCTTTCTCTTCACTATAGGATTGGCCCTTGTTGTTATTAAATTTATTTGATACTATTGTAATCACTTATTTCATTTGTAGTGTGGTTATCATTATTTATTATTAATGTTACATTTTTGTTTTTCTTTTATTATTTTTTATTTGGTTTGGGTGATTGTGCCTAAGGTTTATGATTCAATATTTAGCTTTGCATTTATATAGTAATAATTTTGTGTTCTCACTTACTCAAAAATAATTTTGCATACATTATATGAATTTTATTATTAATTTCATTGAGCTCTTGAGTTTTATTCGTGTGTGTGTATGCGCGCGCGCACGCGTATGTGTTTTAAAAAATCATTTATATTGATAGAAGATTTTTTATATTTTATAATTATAATATTTGTTATGAATCTTACCTCAATGATTATTCTTTGCTAAATACTCTTTTTCGTCTTGTATCTTGTATTCAGGGTTCATGTTGTTCCTTAACTTTATAAAAGACCATTTGAGCCCCTTAACTATACATACTGAACCACGTTAGTCCTTTCCCTCTGTTTTGTTAATCAAGTTCAAACATAAAAGCTAGTTGGCAATGACGTGAATGGTCATGTGACTTAAACCAATTTTGTAACTAATTTAGCCACGGAAAAACTCGTCATTAAAATATTTTCTGGATTTTAGTTACTGATCTTCATAAGATTCCCCAAATCTAAAAAAATCAAAAGCCAAAAAATTCAAAACGCGGAAATAGAGCTCTAGAGGTGGGGAAAAAATCTCCGTGCTAAATCAAACACTAGTTTAAAGTCTACAAGAATTAAACACAATATTATTTACAATACGGATGGAATCCCTAACATATTTGTATAAGAACATATTACTCATGTCACTGCATTATATACATTGATGGTGGATTTATTGAGCTTTTTGAGTTTATAAACTATAGAAACACAAATTAGAAGCTTCATGCATAATAATGTAAATTACAATGATAGATGTATTATTTAGACACAAAGTAGAACACTAGAATGAAACACAGAAACATAGATAAGTTGGAATCAAAACATGTGTGGTTCAAATTTTCTGCTAAGAGAAAAGCTAATGATGAGAAACTATATGAGGAAGTTTCATTTAAAAAGTTGAACCAATAAAAAGAACTATACCTCAGTGATGCTTGTTGATGCACTGTTGGGGATCTTATTTCCTTTAAATTTGATAATTTCTAAGGTATAACCTAAAAAAGACTTGTAGTTCTCTGGACATTAGGCTAAGAATAAACTTGCCTCGTAGTTCAAAATTTTCTCTAAACACTGTGGAAGTGAAATGGTTAAATAGTGAAAATAGTGATTTAATGATGGTAATGTAGGACCAAGAAGTGATTTTAAAGAGAAAGAAGCAATGGTAAGAATGCATATCCACTTTACAAGTTTTTGAAGGATCAGAAAGGTGAAATATTTGGAGATGGCATCAAGTGGAACATCACCAAATTCTTGGTAACCAAAGAATATTTGGAGATCCACTTTACAAATTTCTAATAGATTTTGATATTCTAAGTTTTTTGAGATGTGTTCTTGAGCTTAACAAAGAAAGAAAAAGATATCATAAATCAAGAAAATCCATTTTAGTGACCGGTTTTTTTGTCCATAAATTGGTCACAAATTTTGAGTGTTACATGTCATATGCCACATCAGTAAAAATTGGCAATGTTACTGACATTTGGATGGAAAGGACTAACTTGGTCGGTTTGTAAAGTTAAAGGACTCAAATGGTATTTTGTTAGTTAAGAAATCAAACTAGTCCCCAAGTCAAATATATGGGACGAAAACAGGAATTTAGTCAATATATTTTATATGTATAAAATGGGTCAACAACCATGACATATGATTAGTAATCCACTAATTTGACCAGTGAGCTAATGAATTAGTGCCTTGATTAGGTTGATTGTTGGTCTGGGTTTTAAATATTGCTAATTTTCAATTTTTAATCTAAACCATTGGAATTTTTTGCCACATGTCACAAATCTATGCAATGAAAAAGACTAAATGGAGCACATATGAATTCATACAAATTACCTATTTGTTACAAATTCAATCATCAAGTTGCTAATTAGGTTATATGTTATATAACTACAAATGCACAGTTAATAAAAATTAATACCCAATCATACATAGTCAATACTATATTTATGATTATTACATAACTTATTACATTGTCATAGTTGAAACGGGATGCTCACGTAAACTGAGATTGTTCTGTAAATCCTTAAATAAAGAAGGGGAAACCCCTTAGTGAGAATGTTTTCTATGTGATAATGACAAGGAATTTCACATACATAAGCCTCTCCAAGCACAAGTTTTCCTTTAAAAATTTGAATATTCATTTCAATATGTTTTATGTGCTTTTGTATACAGAATTACCGAAAAGATAAATGGAAATTAAATTGTTGCAATAAACCAATGTAGCATTTCAAACTTGATAGTGAAGTTCCAAAAATATATTATGAATCCAATAGAGCTAAAAAACGACATTATCAACCACTGTAGTCAGTATCTGTACTGGATCAAAATAAAATAACTTATGACGCGTGTGATGAATAAGAGTTGAAGGAAACTATCTCCCAATGATTCAAGAGGGGAACAATCTCCTTTGTACCACATTTCTTATGTTGGGGCACAAAAAATGTTCTCTAGTCATCTAGCCCATGCCCAAGGATTTAATATATCCCATTTCCATAATGAAGAAAGGATATAAAGGTCTCCAAAACTTTAATTGATAGAGCCTCTCACAACCGTTGGGTGAGCACGCCCTCAATAAATCACTAACCTTAAAATCAGATAGCCAAACACAAACAGGGGATGTCATTTCATTTTTCTTTTAAATAAGTACAATTGTCGCACATCGTGGGGCCTAGTAAATTTGACCTTGGTTTCAAATATAGTTGACAACAACAAGAAGGAGAGCCACAATGCTCGTAGATTCTTATCTCTGGTTCATATCTCCATTTAACACCTCCACTTCTTAGCTTGAGTGAAGCTTGGACTCTAATTCTTGATGATGGGTTGAAATTCAATTTAATAAATAGAGTTGACGTAGGTGAAGATGGAAAAATTTGTTTCACAAGTGTTGCATACAAATACAATTTCAACGATTTCTATAGTAGTATTAGATTGAAGTCCAGTCTTGACAGGGGTAGCTTAAGGATTCAACATGGTTGAATGTACGTGTTATAGTCGAAGTTTATTCAATCATATAGTAGTTAAAGATAGCTAATGCATTGTGTTATGTAGTAGTTATGTATGTCATGCATAGGTGTTATCTTCATGCATAACATACATATGCTAGTAGTTTATAATTAGGCTGCTCTCTCACTTGTTATGAGATATATTGATTATTATTTTGTTTCACATGCAATCATTTAGCCCTCAATGAGAAATTGAATGAAATAACCGTCATAACTAACTTTGTTCTTATCTCTCTTTTCTCTCTCTTAGGAAATTGAATGGTTTCTTTTTCTTTGATCAAGAAACACTATCTTTCTCGCAGTTTTACTTTGTTCTTGACATCATTTATCACAATAAACTAGTGAGATGAGCATGGAGTAAGATGCCATCAATGAAGTATGAGTTTGAGAAATTCTCCAAAGTAAATGATTTAAAATTATGGCACTTGAAGAGGCAAACTCTTCTTGTTCATTAGGGTTTATTAGAAGCATTTAAGGGATCATAAAACACGGATACTTCCCAAATGGAGAAAGAGAAGACGATGATGATCGAGAAAACCCATAGTGTCATCATATTGAGTCTTGGTGATAAGGTTCTCTGGCAAGTCTCGAAGGATAAAACGAAATCAGATGTGTGGAAAAACTCAAAGGTTTGTTCATGACCAAATTATTGGTCAATCATCTCTACCTGAAGCAAGCTCTGTATTCATTCAAGATGAGTGAAGACAAAGTCTTGACTGAGAAGTTGGATATGCTCAACAAGTTGATTCTTGATATAGAGAATATTGATGTTAGCGTCGATGATGAAGATCAATCGTTATTGATGTTATGTTCTTTACCTAGATCTCATGCTCATTTCAAAGAAACTCTCTTGTATGGAAGAGAGTCCCTAACCTTTGAAGAAGTTCAATCTTCCTTGTACTTAAAGGACTTGAACAAATGAAAGGAGCAAAAGCCATCATATTTTGGTGAAGGATTGTCCGTAAAAGGAAAATTCTCAAAGAAAGATGGTAAGTTTGAGAAAAAGAAGGGTAAAGATCAACACAAGTCTTATGATGGTAATGCTCTTGCTATTATGTGTTACCACTGTAAGAAGGAAGTTCATACAAGAAAAGTCTGTCCTGATAGGTTGAGGAGTTGTGGTGATAGAAAGGGTAATGGAAATTCAACCATTTTTCAAGTTGATTATGAAACATCTAATGTCTTTGTGGCTTTGAGCAACAATTATTGTAAGGAATCGGTTATGGGTTCAGGTTGCACTTGGCACATGACTACAAAAAATGATGTGTTTGAGGAATTATGTGATCAAGATTGTGGATCAATGTTGTTGGGAAACATCAAAGCCTGCAAAATTGCAGGGATGGGATTTGAGAGATTCAAGCTCCATGATGAGTAAAAAAAGTTGTTGATTAGAGTCAAGTATGATTTTTCTTGGTGAATTTGAAAATATTATATGTTTTCAAAGAGTGCAAGGTATATTGAGATTAATAAAGGGGTCAAAGGAAGTCTTGAGAGGCATCAAGAGGCACGGCTTGTATACCCTTGAGGTTAAGGTTGTAACTGGTTCAGCAGATCTTACATCCACAAAGCCCGTGTTAAAGATAGAGATATGGCACATGATATTAGGCCATCTCAGTGAAAGGGGTCTGGTCAAACTAGGGAAACAAAATCTTCTAGGTGGTGACAAGGTCAAAAAGCTAGATTTTTGTGAACCTTATGTATTTAGAAATGCATGTACAGTGAAGTTCAATAAAGGCAAAAAAACACATGGTTTCCTTGATTACATCCATGCTGATCTTTGGGGGACTGCAAGAAGTACATCACACTCAGGTGCAAGATATTTCCTATCCATTGTTGATTATTATTCATAAGAGTTGCGAGTATTCACTCACAAAACTAAGTATGAAACTTTTGAAAATTTCAATAGTAGGAAGACTCTGGTCGAAAATTAAATTGGTAGGAAGGTCAAGAGATTAAGGACCGACAATGACCTTGAGTTCTGCAATGAAGCCTTCAACGGTCACTATGTTATGTATGGTATTTCTAGGCACAAGATCACGATAAGTACTCCTCAACAAGTTGTCCTGTCAGAAAGGTTCAATCGTACAATCCTGAAAAGGGTTAGATGCATGTTGGTCAGTGCTGGATTGAAGAAGGTGTTTTTGGCTGAGGTTGTTGTAACAACAACATATCTAATAAATAGGTGTCCCTCGACTGTCGTGGGTATGAAGACACCTAAAGAAGCTTGGTTGGGTCATCCACCAGATCTTGACAATCTTATAGTATTTGGTTGTGTAGCCTATGCTTACATTAGGCAAGACAAAGTCGAACCTAGAGCTCTAAGATGCATGTTCCTTGGGTATCCTTAGGGAATCAAAGCATATAGGCTGTGGTGCCTAGAACTAGGACATTAGAGATGTATCATAAGTTGTGATGTGATTTTCAATAAAGTAAATATGGAATTCGAGAAAATTGATGACGCGGGTCGAAATGCAAAAATATTTGAAGAAAAGCAAGAACAGGAAGAATTTTCACTTAAGGTGGAGCACTTGGAAAATAAAGTGCACAATCATGTTGAAACCCTAGATAAAGTTGGTGAAGAAGCACATAATGATGAAGAAATTGAGAAAATTATCAATGACTACTTTTTGGCAAAAGACATGTTGAGAAGAGTCATCAAGTCACCTCAAAGGTTTGGTTATGCAGACCTCATAACTTTTGCCTTAATTTCAGCAAGTTAGGTTCTTGGTGAATAACCTATACATTACAAAGAAGCTATGAGGAGTCGAAATAAGAAGGAATGGTTGAAAACTATGGATGATGAGATAAAATATCTTCATGATGACCATACATGGAAGCTTATCAAAAAACCTGCAGAGGTCAGGTTAATCAGCTGTAAATGGATTTTCAAAGTAAAGGAAGGAATTGAAGGAGTTATGTCGAAAAGGTTCAAGGCGAGACTAGTTGTAAGGGGCTTCACTTAGAAGGAATGAATGGACTTCAATGGTGTATTCTCTTATATTATAAAGCATAGATCCATTAGAGTTCTCTTTGCTATGGTGGCTAGGTTCGACCTAGAACTGGAGTAGATGGATGTCAATATTGCTTTTCTATATGATGATCTAGATGAAACAATTTTGATGAAGCAACTTGAAGGGTATGAGAAAAAAAGGTAAGGAAGATATGTGTGTAAGCTGAATAAGTCACTATATGGCCTGAAACCATCTCTTAGGCAATGGAACTTGATATTCTACAAGTTCATGGTAGGTATAGATTTCACAAGGAACAACTTTGATCATTGTGTTTAATTTAGGTTCTCACATGAAAATTCATTGTCATCCTATTTCTCTATATGCATGACATCCTCATAGAAAGAAAAATCATCAAAGAAGTAATGAGGGTGAAGGCTGAACTTTACCAGGGATTCAAAATGAAGAACCTCAGAGCTGGAACTAGGATTTTATCGACATCAAGAGAGATGGAAAGCATTCAAATTATGCTTATCTCAAGAGTCATATCTAAGAAGATTCTTGATAGGTGTTAAGTGTAAATTTTGACTTAAATTGAACCATCTTTCTTGGCATTTTTCAACTCAATTCTCATGTTTTAATGAATTTATTTCTTGTTCTTATGTGGTTCTTCAATTATATTGTAAACACCTTTGGATTCTTTGACGAGTGTGTTATTGTGCAAGATTTAGGCATAAAACATCAATGATTAAGACACAAAGGATTGAACAAGGAAGCCAAAGAAATGAGGAGGAATCAGCATGTTCGCTGTGCGAACACCAGTGAGGTGAAAGTGAATACTCGTTGTGCGAGATCATGGCAAAGCCCCAGTTAACCATCTCAGATTAGAGACAGTAGGAAAAGGGCCCAAAGTTTGCTGGGCGAAGCAGTTCGCTGTGTGAAGAAGTGCTTGTATTGCAAACTCATATATTTTTCAAGGGTGGTTTAACTGTTCAGAGGCACTGGAAGTGCCTAAATATGGACCTCGCTAGGTGAACATGACAATTTTTTAAATACTATATATGTATTTTTCTCATTTTTTAGAAACATAACTTTTTTGTAGAACTTTTCATAACTTGTACTTTTTGAGATCATAACTTTATCTCTCTTCATTTCAAAGCATATTTAAGAGAGAGAAACACAAACCTAAGGGGGAGAAGGTAAGAGCTTCGATCTCTTGTTGGGTTTGGATATAATCTTTTGATACCTTGTGTATTTCATCTAATCTATGTTTTGTGAACTAGTTTTGATTCAATATTGATGTTGTCTTTGATTTCTTGTTTGTGGGTCTTGACAAAACCTTTTCCAAATATTCATCTATCAATGAGCAAACTTTTGACATAATCTTGTAAGTTGATATTCACTTGTATCTTCTATTTTATTGTGTTGATTAGTAGCATGAGTAACATGAGTATGATCAATATAGTATTATGAGGATGCGTGATAATAGATATGAAGAACTATGTTCACATACATTTGGAAAATCAATTGAATGCGTGTAAAAAGGGTTAAGCGTATGTATGTATTCTGATCATGGCGTTTTATATGAATCAATCATGAAGCTAATATGGATGTCATCTTTGTTTACCTGTCTATCTTTAATTTAAACCATTATATAAATATACTCTTTAGATCTGGATCTAGGATGATTATATGTTAGGTTCTATACTCTAGACATAGATTTAGGCTTAACATTTGCTTGAGTTTCAATTCTTAATGCTCTATGTTGTTGAGTTGCATGAGACATCGTCAAAGAGACAATACGGTTGTTCTCTCGATGTTGCGTTAGACATAACATGTGTTGTGGGTGATATGTGAGGATATTAGACTAATGATTGATTTGTGTTTAATTGGTTAGAAGAATGCACGTGTTATCAATTGATGAGATCCAATCCCAACAAGGCTCCGTTTATATTTTTAGTCTTTACTTTATATTTTTTGTCTTTATATTTTCAACTTTTATCTATTATATCGTTGATCTTTCAATCATTTTGTAACCACAAGCTTAGAAATATAGAGACCGTTGAACGACGTTCTTTCCCTTGCATTGATCCTTGTGGAGATGATATAAATCCTGAAGGGAGTCCTTCCAAAACTAAATTTTTGCTTCTTGCCACTTTACTGCAGTTTCAACAATAGGTTTGGTATGTCGAACTCAAAACCTGATATAACTCTAACAACTCAACAATTCAAGATGAGTATAACTCAAAGTCCTAGTACTTAAGTCAAAAGAGCCTATATGTATAACATTTCATATCCTAATATAGTAAGTTCTTTGATGTATGTTAGGGTTTGTACCACGCCATACATAGTGTATGCAATGAGCCTTGTAAGTAGATACTTGGTCAACCCTCTTAAGGCACACTAACAATCCTTGAAATGGATCTTAAGATACAAAAAAGGATCGATGTGAAGGGTCTTGATTTATGGTGGAGCCAAAGGAGATGATGAAACAGTTGTACATGTTGTAGTCGAGGTTTGTTCAATCATGCAGTAGTCAATGTTTGTTCAAGCACGTAGTAGTCAAAAATATCTTGTGCATTATGTTATGTAGTATCTATGTATCTCATGTATAGGTGGTATCTTCATACATGACATACATATGCTAGTAGTTTATAAATAAGTTTCTCTCTCACTTGTTAGGAGAGAGGCTGATTTCTATTTTGTTTTACTAGTAATCATTTAATGCTCAATGAGAAAGTGAATGCAATAACCGTCATAACCAACTATGTTCTTCTCTCTCTCTCTCTCATTCTCTTTCTCTCTCTCTCTCACACACACACACACAAACACACACACACACAGGAAATTAAAGGGTTTCTTGTTCTTTGATCAAGAAACTCTATTTCTCGTTGTTTTACTTCGTCTTTGAGATCGTTTATCACAACATTGTGTAAGGTAAACCTCATGGTAGATACTGAGCTATAATTTGGCCACTAAAAAGTGCAGTATTGCACGCTTGTAACATACACTTCTATAATGAAGTTTTAGTTGCTTCAAATAAAAAATGTGGTGCCTACTATAAGATGTATGTGTACTTTATCGTTAGACTTATGCCATATAAATAAATAAGTGGATTAAAGTCATAGTCATTAAAACAATTTCTAGATGCATATTAGCTATTAATTGCATGTAACTATAATTTGATAGAACTTATTCGAAGCAAGGGATATTGGTATGATATTTACTATCTTAGGCTTTGTTTGGATTAGCGGAATGGAGCGGAATGAAATGGTATAAACTTATGTTCCATTGTTTAGATTAGTTAAAATAAGGATGGAATGGAGCAGAACATGATGGAATACATTTCATTCCATTCCATCACTTTCATTCATTTTTTTACCTTTCGATTTGGCCGGAATGAGAATTTTTGTCTATTCCAACATGAAATACCCTAGCAATGGAATGACATTTTTATTTCGTTCTACTTCACTTTTCTCATTTATTTTATCAATATCCAAACATATCCTTAAGAATTAAGCCTTTTCCAAATTCAAAATCGTATACCACAAGTTTTGCATGAGTCAACTTTTTCTTCTATTCATAAAATGTACGATCAAGGCTATACTTGTAATCATTTATTTAGTGTGACTCATCCTTTTTTTCATGTTTATTTAATGAAAATACTTAGTGTTTAGATTAGAATATCTAAGGATAAAAAACATAAAACAAAAATATATAGATGTATATATAGTTCTCAATTCAGCCATCATTATCAACTAGTTGGTTTTCTTCTAAAATCCACGAAAATGGTAGGGAAAATAATTTTCTAGATAATATTTTACTAATGAAGATGTAAAGTCGTTCATTGTGTAGGATTATAAATGGATATCGAAATAACTGAGTTATTATGAAAAATTTTAAAGGATAGCAAGTCGTCAATAAATAGGCAAAAGTTGTTAAACTACTTCTTGAGTATCAAAATATGAGTCAATCCTATTTATAGAGCAATGGAAATCAAGCAGAAAGATGTTGCACGACCATTGCACCCTAAGGAATATCTTATTGGAACCTTATATGGTATCCTGGCCACCCTATGAGGCAATTATATATTGGACATTCGCTAAGGATTCTTGCCTCCCTACGATGTAATTATATGTTGGATCTTCATTGAAGGATCCTTGTCGCATTATGGGGTAATTATACGTTTAACCATCATTGAAGGATCCTTTTCACCTTAAGGAATAATTATACATTAGACCTTCACTGAAGAATCATTGTCGCTTTACGGGGTAATTATACGTTGGAACTTCACTGAAGGATCCTTGCTATCCTACGGGGTAATTATATGTTGAATCTTCACTAAAGGATCCTTGTCGCCTTACTAGGTAATGATACATTGGACCTCTACTAAAGAATTCATGTCATCCTACAAAGTAATTATATGTTGGACCTTCTTTGAAAGATCTTTATCACCCTATGGGGTAGTTATACGTTGGATCTTCATTTAAGGATCCTTGCCACTCTATTGGGTAGTTATATGTTAGAACTTCATTCAAGGGTCCTTTCCGCCATACGGGGTAATTATATGTTGAACCTTCATGTAAGGATCCTTGTCCCCCTATGAGGTGATTGAATGTTGGACCTTCATTAAAGAATCCTCGTCAAATTAAATCTGGTTCTCCTCAAGCAACACTTGAGAGACTTGCCCAAAGCAAGAAATTTATTCAGTAAGGATGACATAAAAAGAAGATATTGAAAGTAATTGAAATAAATACATATAACACAAGGAAATCATCAGAAAGGGAAATATAGTGCATCTTAAGGGACTCGCCCCCCATAAATTGTCACCTTTTATCTAGAGCTAAACCTCATTATGTAACTTCACCATCTCAAAGAACAACAATGACGCATAATCAATAAACATATCGCCTAAGGTAGGAGTATTATCAATAAGAGAACCCAAATGGTGATGTTACGAGAAATTCGTTAATGGGGAAACAATATAGATATTGCAAAAGCAAAGGCTTAAGAGTTGCTATGGGGACTCGACTATCAAGTATCGCCTGAGGGACTATATTATCAAGACTCATTTGAGGGACTCGTCTATCAGTCTCGCCCTAGGAATTCAAATATCATGCCACTCCTAAGGAACTTGAATATTTAAGTCTTACATGAGGGATTTTACTATCAAGTATCGGCCAAAGGACTTGACTATCAGTCTCGCTCTAGGAACTCAACTATCATGTCACTCTTAAGGGACTTGAATATCTAAGTCTTGCATGAGGGATTTTACTATCAAGTCTCGCCCAAGGGACTCGACTATCGTGGAATTACATATACCAACAAATTTTGTTAATAGCAAAGACAGACCGTATGTAAATGTCATATATATATATATATATATATATATATATATATATATATATATATATATATATATATATATATATATATATATATATATATATATATATATATATATATATATATATATATATATATATATATATATATATATATATATATATATATATATATATATATATATATATATATATATATATATATATATATATATATATATATATATATATATACACACACACACACTTTTTACTATCAGAAAAAATAGAGGAAACATTAGTGTCATCTTAATAGACCTCAAAACAAATTTAATGTGTATTTTAAATTTAGAGGAAATATTGGTATCATTTTAATAAATTAAAACAAAACTTTTAAAATTTTTAATAAATCAAGGTAGGGGAAATATCGCCTCTTCCCCTTTAAAAATTTATGCATTTCAAGAGAGCCAAATGCACCATCCTTTTATTAGCCAAATCAAAACTTTTATTTTCTTACATCCACTTAGGGGTGAAAATAGGTTGGGCCGAGTTAAGTTTTGCAAAATCTGAGTTTAGCCTGCTAAAAAATTAAAAGCTTAAGTCTGGCCTATAGTCTATGATAGACTTATTTTTAGACTTAAGTCTGGTCTTTTCGAATGCCTGATTGACCTACTAGCCTATTTAAAAGTCTATTTCATTTGGACGTTTGTAAATAAGAAATTCAACTAATGTTAAATAGACTAACAAATTAGAAGATCATTAAGACTAAATATTTATTTTTATTATCTATTCAAGTTTACCTATTAGCATAAATTTGACGATACTATTTGTTGGAGAGAACTCATGAAAAAAAACTTATGACATTATTTAATATTTTTTTAACTTATTTTTATAAGTTGTTTAAAATAATTAAACTTTATTTTTATATTTTAATTTAATTTAAAGTACAAAATATAATATAATAATAATTAATTTATTGAATTTTTTATAAATAGGTCAAACTGATAGACTTAAAAGGATTTTCTTACTATCTATGGCATATTCTCTTTAACTAAATAGATTAATTTAAATTTTTTTTATTAAAAAAAAATCTGACATAACCTAAACCGGTTAGACAGTAAAGCTTTCTTAGTTTATCTGACCTGTTCCCACCCATAGAACACCTCTATAAAATTTAAATATAAGAAAGCTTACTCATTATCTTCATCATGCATTATGTGTTGAATTATTATTGTTTTGCTTGGAATTGTTTTTCAAACATGTGACACCTAGAGTCCGTTTAATGGCCAAGATAACATAAATGATTTGATAATCAGAGCAATTCTTCCTTTGTCACAAATATAAATGAAAATTGGTTGGGCACACTCACACAAATGAAAATAATAAATTAAAAATATTTTAGTTAAATTATTCAACATTATTTAATTTCTTTTTTTTAATTTATAAATTCATGTGAGTATGTGCCGTGTATACGGTGTATTTAAATATTTCTCTGATAATCATATCATATCTTATTTTTAATTTAATATTTAATGAGATTATAAAATATGATAAAATAGTTTTAAAATTTATTGTATTTATATTTTTAATTGATTTTTTTAATTATAAATGAGATAGGTTAAAAAAAATCTGCAAGATATGATAATAAATATTTTTTTTCATAAATTTAGTCCTAAAAATATATAAATTTAAAATATAAAAAATTAATTTAATATTAAATAAAAAGTGTAAATAACAAAGAAATAATTTTCAAAAATATCTATGATTTTTTCACAAAAGTAACTTTATAGCTAATATAATATAAAAAAATTAATATATTATTAAAATTATGATATAAAAAATAAAATTATTATTAAAATTTTAAAATATGTATTTGAATTTAATATTAATTGCAAGGATATCTTGTATTTACATATAATATACACTATACTTTTACTTATATTTAGTTTATCTAACATAAATAGTAGAACTAGTTAGTTATTCATTATTATTTTTTAAGTTAAAATTATATAATTATATATTTAATATTTTTTTAATTTATTAAAACTCAAATACTACAAACTAATTTAAAAAATAATTAAAAAAACATATATAATGTCTTTATAAGATATGTACCAAAAACATAATATGGAAGAAAAAAAAATTATTGTGTTTGCTATCTTGTTGTGTGTATGAAATATTTGCTATCTTTTGTAGAATCTTGTTAACAATGGTTAACATATAACAAAAGAAAACATTAGTTAACAATTTATGGTTTATGTTACATGTTTTGTGATCATTTTTTAATTTATAATTTATGTATGTTATATTTTCCTCAAATTAAGAGGTATGGTTGTGTCCTCCATATACTTGTTTGTTTGCCACTCACGCATGTTGGTAACAGCACGCATGTACAATACACCAAAAGTTATATATATTTTTTAAAAATTATAATTATCCCGTTCAACAAATTATATATTTTTTAAAGTGAAGATAACGTTGGTATATGCAATTTCATAGACATTTGACATTCGTGTCAAGTTTAAATAAAATTATAAAAACCATTTAATATTATCTATCTAGAAGCGTTTCAATGTTGTATTATTTTGTTGATTTATGTATTATATATGTTTTGGCTTTTCTAATATGATCTTGCTAAGCCCTTCTTTATCATGACATTGTTTTTTGCTATGGATTCTATGGTCTTCGCCTTTGAAGACACGTGAAATTATCACTGATTTTTTCTGTTTTGTCTCAAAGTGGATATATCACTACAAACCTATTTATTTGAATATTATTATGACATTTAATTCTTTCTTTTTTTATTTCAAAGATCGTGCTAACAATAATTTTTTATTAGAAAGATTATAAGTTTAAAATTGATTAGAGATAGAGTTTGAAAATATTTTATATAAAATGACATACTTTATCTTATAAGTCAGTTTTATATGAACGAGTTAAATTAAACTTGAATTTTAATATGATATTAGATTATATCGATCAGATTATGGGTTGTCAACCGTTTATATACACGCATCAAATCCAATTGAGTGTTAGACGTGAGTGAGTGTATTAAAAAGATTCCAACTACCACATTAATTAGAGATAGAGCTTGAAAAATGATTTATATATAGTACTCTCTCCGTATTTTATTATAAGTCGTACGTTTTAGAACAAAATTGTGCCACAGTATAAGTCATTTTACATTATCAATGAATAATTAATGTTATTTTTTTTATTATATCTTTAAAAATTTATTATTTTCTCTTCTTTCAATTATATAAATTTATCTTTTTCATGTCATTATTGAAAGACAATTTTGTTAAAATATTCATAATTTTTCATTTTCATAAACAATTATTTTTTTTTAATACGTGTGAAAAATCCAAAACGACTTATAATAAAAAAAACAGAGATAATAATACTCTCATCTTATAAATTGATTTTATAACGATTGGTTAGATCAAAACTCTTATTCTACTAATTTTTTCTAGGCTTTAGTTTTATTCAAATTGATTTTGTATAAACAAATCAATTAAATGTTTTTTAAAATGTACAATTTATATATAGAACAAATATTTCTCTCTAATCCATTAATTAAATTTAGCGTTTTTTATAGTTAAAATAAAATAAAAATAATTATAATATTCTAATTTGAGTTTAATATATATTTGAAACGAATTTTCAATCAAATAATTTTTATATTATTTTAGATTTATGATATATAGTTTTTTTTTTTTACATTTTAAACACTGTTATTTCAACTACTAATGCATTAAAAATAATTATAATTATGTTGAATTTGTGGCTTAATTACCATACATGTGATACTCTATTTAATCAGTTGTTGCATTTTTTAGATTCTTGAATTTTAAAAATTTTGTGATATTACTTTATTAGCTCTGTTGTTGTTGTGTTCGTATTCACTTTCATTTTTGAAAATCGATTGGAAATCTTCGTTGTTGATTTGGTATTGGTTTATGAAATGAATTGATGGTTATTCTGATTTCTACACGCATTGTTCATGTGTGTATTAGAGAACCAAATACATTTTGAATGAGTAATTTTTTTTCAATATGATGTTGTAAAATGGATTACATTTGATAATAATCCAAATCAATAATTAATATAGTTTTTTATAAAAAAAAAAACATCAGAGTTCGATCCATAAAAATAAAATATTCTTTTTCAGAATGGTCCACATATTTTGATCATATATATCTATTTCGATTATGTTAAAAATATTTATTATTGATTAATACAAAATAAAGAAAATATAAATATGTGTCGTTAATAATTATAAATAAAATATGAAATATTTTTTTATTGATGTATAGTATATAACATCTCAAATTTGAATAATTGATTTAATTGAATTATGTAAAATTTTAATTAATTATTTAGTGATTGGTGTGCCTTTAAATGTATTATGTGATCATATGTGATATGTGTTAATAGAGTGTAGTGGTATTGATAGAGTGTGGTGAGAAATGGATGTTTGCTAGAATAACTAGAATATTAGTATGTTTAATTAATATTAAAAATAAATAAAAATAGAAATTTGTGGCTTTATATTAGAAATTATTTAATTAATTATATGATTAGAAAATATGAGATTGTGTGGAAATTTAATTTATTATTAATATGAATTTAATAATAGAATAATGAGAGTTCGAAGTGATAGTGTGAATTAAAAGTGTTAAGGGTTAATGAGGTAATTAAAAAGGAATCGTGTAGATAATCTTAGGTATATATTCTAAAAGGTGAGGAAAAGTTAGGTTTCATCCAATTCTTAGAGAACTTGAGAAAGAGGCAACAACTAAAGCTAGCAGAGGAGAGGAAAATCATTGAAGAAGAGCTCGTTTGTTAGAAACCTAAGGTAAGGGAGAGAAAGAGCTTTTAATATGGGTGTATTGCATGATAGGGTAGAGAAGAGAGGTCCATACTCTCATTAGAGATTGTGTAGATTTCATTATGATTTGCTGTTGTGAGATAATATAAAAATTGATGATTGATTGTGTTGTTATGTGATTTTGTAACTGAATTCGTGTGTGTATGTTTTTATTTATGAGTATGTGATTTTATGTCATTGTTGAAAATTTGAAGTTTTGAGCATGAACATGAATTTGATGAAAGTGATGAATGAATTGTGTATCTAATTGTATGATTCATGATGTTAATATGTGGAAAATTAACATGTTTAATATGATATAATTATTTTGTGTTGATTTCTAAGCATTTTCCTTTTTATAGAATCATAATCGCAAGTCCGGAAGGCCTCTAATGGTGAAAAAAACGCAGAATTCTGCATTCTACAGCGGTTATGAATTCCGCTGCGAGCTTACGACCACCAGTTTTGTGACGGTCCACCCGTCACGACCAGGCTGATTTGGTTCAAATACGGGTTTGATCATAACTTGAGTTTCGAAACTCGGATTGAGATGCAGTTCCAAGCGTTGGAAAGAAAACGTATAGAGCTATATTATGGTAGTGCCTTGTGAGATGAACTTCCATGTTTAAATTATATGTATATATCATGATGTGGGTGTAGAATTGTGTGACCTGTTGTATTTACTTAATGACGAATTGATGCATATTGAGAATGATGTTGTGCATAATGGTGATAAATGCATGATGACTATTTTAGTGATTATTTTGGTGATAATGCATGTTGTTTAGAGTCATGCATCATGGTGTACGGGCTTCGGTCTTATTTTTAGTGCTCTGATCCTATGGTGGGGATTCAGAAGCAAGTAGATGTCTTATGTAAAAGGGAATCAGTTAAGTGTTATCAATTCTATGGTGATGAATCAATAACGATTTTGGTATGCTCTGGTCCTATGGTGGAGATTCATGAGTGAGTAGTTGTATTCCAGGAAGAGGAACCAGCGAAGGTTGTTGATTTTATGGTGATGAATCATTAACGATTTTTGTGTTCTCTAACCCTATGGTGGGGATTCATAAGCGATTAATTGTATTCCTTTAAAGAGGAATCACTAAAGCATTATTGATTATATAGTGATGAATCAATAACGATTTTGGTGTGCTCTGGTCCTATAGTGGAGATTTAGGTGGAAGATGGACATGTGTTATCCAAGAATGGTACTACATGCATAATGAGTCAGTTGTGGAGTATATTACATACATGTTTGCATATGTAATTGATTGTTCATGATGTTATCGAATTGTTAAGAATACTTGACGTAGTTAATGAGTTGTTGTGAATATTGTGTGCATTTGATGAATGTGCATGTTGTTATGAATGAGCATGAGACATTAGTGATGTTGATTTGTGTATAGAATGTGTGTTATGTTGTATGTTTCTCTACCTTCATATTCTTTACATTGTTTATATTGAATGTTGTTTCTCACCCATTTGCTTCATGTTTCCACCTTGGACATCTTGTAGATACTCAGGAGTGGTCATTTTATTGTTGTGTGTGGAAGGTGGCTTGTTGGAGCTATTCTTTGCCTTTTATTTATCACATTATCTTACATTAGTGGTTTTTAGTGCTCTGGTTGTGTAATGTTGGGTACAAGAGTTTTTTATGTTTTATGATGATTTTGATTTTATTATTTTGGAGTTTATCACGTTATTTGTGAAGTTGTTATGAAATATTTTTACATTGTGTAGTTTCATATGATTTGTTATGTTTTCGAAGGTTTTTCGTTGGTGACATCTTAAATTGTTGTGTAAATATTTTTAAGTAAGTTTTGGGGTTTAGGGTGTTACATAGTGGTATTACAGCTTTGTTGGTCCATTCGGCCATGTTTTTGTAATGTTGTATGTTCCCTAGTACGCGACATGTGTGTGAAAGACTGTCTGTGCTCATTTGTTTTTCTAACCGCTTGTCTGTAAGAGAGGTATTGAAACAATTTTGGGATAAGCTTTTACTTCTATTAGATGTTTTAGGTATGGAGGGTTGGTTTAGCATGTCGTTGATTGCAAGGGTGAAAGTTTTAAGGTGAGTTGTTCATGCCTGCTAAGAAAGTGGATGAGTTTGTGCAGGATGAATATGAGGCATTTAAGATATTAGCTTCTATGAAGACTGAAAGCAAAGTTGTGCTTGATGAATTACCAATGATGTGTGAGTTCTATGAAGTGTTTCTAGATTATATAAGTGATTTACCACCGTAGCGCAAGGTTGAGTTTGCTATAGACTTAGTACCTAGTATTAGTCCTATGTTGATGGCTCCTTATAGGATGTATGCTTCAGAGTTGAGTGAACTGAAGGAGCCATTGGAAGAGTTGCTTGAAAAGAAGTTTGTTTGACTGAGTGTTTCAATGTGGGGAACACCGATGCTGCTAGTGAAGAAGAAAGATGGTAGAATAAGGTTGTGAGATGATTGTCAATGGTTGAACAAGGTGAATATCAAGAACAAGTATCCACTTAGAAGGAATGATGATTTAATGGATCAGTTGGTTGGCCCGTGTAAGATTGATTTGAGATTAGGTTATCATCAGATTCGTATGAAATCAGAAGATATTCTAAAGACTGCATTCATAACGACGTATGGTCATTACGAGTATTCAGTGATGTTGTTTGGCATGCCAAATGCGTCTGGAGTGTTCATGGAGTACATGAATGTAATATTCCATTCGTACTTAAATAAGTTTGTGGTTGTATTCATAGAAGATATTTTAATATATTCAAAGTCAGATGAAGATCAGATGGAACATCTGAAGGTTGTGTTGCAGATTTTGAAAGAGAAGAAGTTGTATGTGAAGTTATCCAAGTGTGAGTTCTTGTTGCGAGAGGTGAGTTTCCTTGGGCATGTAATTTCTAGTGGTGGTATTGATGTTTATCCATCAAAGATATATGATATGTTGTAGTAGGAGACTCTAAAGTCTGTTACTGAGATCAAAAGTTTTCTTGGTTTGGTTGGTTATTACCAAAGGTTTATCGAAGGCTTTTGAATTTAGCATTCCCTTTAACTCAGTTGACTCGAAATGTCAAGTGTATGTTTGGGATGTGCATTATGAAGAGATTTTTCAAGAACTCAAGAGGAAGTTAACTTCTGCTCTAGTTTTGATTTTGTCGAGTCCGAGTGAATCCTTTGTTGTGAATTGTGATGGTTCGAAGATGGGCCTATATGGTGTGATGATGCCGAATGGTCAAGTTATGGAATATGTTTCTAGAAAGTTAAAGGTGTATGACATGAATTATCTTACGCACGATCTAGAGTTGGCAGTTGTGATGTTTGTGTTAAAAATTTGGAGGTATTATTTTTTTGGCTCCAGATTTGAAGTGTTTAGTAATCACAGGAGTCTAAAGTATCTATTTCATCAGAAAGAGTTGAATATGAGGCAAAGAATATGGCTTGAATTTTTGAACAATTATGATTTTGGCTTGAGTTATCATCCGGGTAAAGCCAATGTTGTAATTGATACGTTGAGCAGGAAGTCGTTGCATATGTCAATAATGATAGTTCAGGAATTGGAGTTGATTGAGAAATTCAGATATCTGAGTTTGAGGTGTGAAGCGACTTCTAATAGTGTAAATTTGAGTATGTTGAAGCTGACAAGTGGTATCCTTGAATAAATCAGAGAGGTTCATAAGATTGATTTGGGATTTATTTACCAACTAGTGTTAATCAATTAAGGTAAAGAAGTGGAGTTCAGAATCAATAAGAATGATGTAATGAGGTTCAGAGACGGGGTTTGTGTACCAAGTGTGCTATAACTTAAGAAGAGTATTCTTGAGAAAGGTCATAGGAGTGGTTTGAGTATTCATCATAGTACAAAAAAATGTATCTAGGCCTAAAGAAGATGTTTTGATGGCCAGGAATGAAAAAGAAGGTATCTAAGTTTCTTTATGCTTGTTTGACTTGCTAGAAGTCAAAGATTGAGCATCAGAAGTCATTGGGTTTGATGCAGCCATTCAGTGTTCTTGAGTGGAAGTAGGACAACATTTATATGGATTTTATGATGAGTTTTCCAAATAATACAAATGGACTTGATTCCATCTGAATCATTGTTGAACACTGACTAAATCAAATCATTTCATACCGATTAAGATTTGTTATCCTTTGCAGAAGTTAGTTGAGTTATACATTGAGAAGGTTGTTAGATTGCATGGTATTCCTTTGAGAATTGTTTTAGATAGATATTCAAGATTCACATTAAGGTTTTTGGCATAGTTTGCAAGAAGCCATAGGCACTAAGTTGAAGTTGAGTTTTACTTATCATCCGCAGATAAACCGTTAGACGAAAATGACTATCCAATCCTTGGAGGATCTGTTGAGGGCTTCTGTGCTAGAACAAGGAGGTGATTGGGATAACTACTTGTATTTGATTAAGTTCACCTACAATTACAATTTCCATTCAATTATTGGAATGACACTGTTCGAGACTTTGTATGGTAGAAGGTGTAGGACACCTCTGTATTGGTATGAATCAGGTGAGGGTGCGGTGATTGGACCTGAGATTGTTCAGCAAACTTCTGAGAAGATCAAGATGATCCAATATGAGATGCAGGCTTTGGAGAGTCTCCAAAATATTTACTATAATAAGAGGAGGAAAGCATTTGAGTTCCAAGATAGAGATCACGTGTTCTTGTGAGTTCCTCTGATAAGTGGTTTTGTTCGAGCTTTAAGTCTTAAAAGCTCAGATCACATTTAGTTGGTCCATATCAGATCTTGCAAAGGATATGGTAGGTGGCCTATCAGATTGTCTTTCCACCGCCGCTTTCTAATCTTGATGATGTGTTTCATGTGTATCAGTTAAGGAGATACATTTCAAATCCATTTCATGTGAGCCACATGGACGATGAGTCGGTGGGAGAGAACCTGTTTGTTAAGACATTTCCCATGCGGATAGAGGACCGGGAAGTGAAACAATTGTCTGATAAGGAGACTTCCTTTATGAAGGTAGTGTGGAGAGGACCAACTGATGGAAGCGTGACTTGGGAGCTGAAGGGCCAGACGGAAGAGTCGCATCCAACTCTTTTTCCTTCAGGTAATTTTTTAGGGCGAAAATTTTATAAGTGAGGGAGAGTTGTAACACCCCAAATTTGATTAATTGATTTAATTGAATTATTTAGGTTTTTATTTAATTCTTTGGTGATTATTGTGCCTTTAAATAAATTATGTGATCATATGTGTTTATGGGGTATAGTGGTATTTGTAGGATGTGGTGAGAAATAGGTGCTTGGTAGAATAACTAAAATATTAGTATTTTTAATTAATATTAGAAAAATATAAAAAAAAATAGAAATTTTTGGATTTATATTAAAAATTATTTAATTAATTATATGATGACAAAATAGTAGATTTGGTGGAAATTTAGTTTATTATTAATATTAGTTTAATAATAGAATAATGATAGTTTGTGGTAATAGTATGAATTAAAAGTGTTGAGGGATAATGAGGTAATTAAAAAGGAAATACGTAGAAAACTCTAGGTATATACTCTAAGAGGTGAGGGAAATTTAGGTTTCATTCAATTCATAGAGAACTTGAGAAAGAGGCAAAAGGAAAATCCATGAGTTAAAGAGGAGAGGAAAACCCTTGGATTAGAGCTCGTTTGCTGAAAACCAAAGGTAAGGGGGAGAAAGGGCTTTCAGTATGGGTGTATTGCATGAAGGGGTAGAGAAGATATATCCTTACTCTCATTATGGATTGTGTAGATTCTTTTATGGTTTGTTGTTATTGTGAGATAATCTGAAAATTGATGATTGATTATGTTGTTATGTGATTTTTGTGACTGAATTCATGTGTGTATGATTCTATGCCATTGTTGAAATTTTGAAATTTTAAGCATGAACATGAATTTGATGAAAGTGATAAATGAATTGTGTGTCTAGTTGCATGATTCATCATGTTAATCTGTGGGAAATTAACAAGTTTAGTATGATATAATTATTGTGTATCAAATTCTGAGCGTTTTCCTTTTTAATAATCAAAATTGGAGGTACGGAAGGCCTCCAATGGTGAAAAAAATACAAATTTCTGCATTCTACATTGATTTTACATTCTGCTACGAGCTGATGGCCGTCAGTTTCGTGACGGTTCATCCGTCACAACTAGACTGATTTGGTTCAAATACGGTTTTGACCATAACTTGAGTTTCAGGACTTGGATTAAGGTGTGGTTTCAAGTATTTGGAAGGCTAACGCCTAGAGCTACATTATGGTAGTGCCTTGTGAGATGAACTTCCATGTTTGAATAATGTGTAGTTATTGTGATGTGGGTGTAAAATTGTGTGACTTGTTGTATTTACTTAATGATGAATTGATGTTATAGTGATTTAATATGATTGAATATTGTGTGGATATGCATTTGATGAGGTGTTGCTATTTGGTGATGTTGTTAATTGTTCTAACATTGATTAATTGTTGCTTATTGAAAATGATGTTGTGCATAATGGTAATAAATATAGGGTGATTATTTTAGTGATAATGCATGTTGTTGAGATTCATGCATCATGGTGTACAGACTTCGGTCCTGTTTTGATGTGCTCTGGTCCTATGGTGGGAATTCAGAAGCGAGTAGCTGTATTTCGTATAGAGGAATCAGTGAAGCATTGTTGATTCTATCATGATGAATCAATAACAATTTTGGCATGATCCAGTCCTACGGTGGGGATTCGTAAGCGAGTAGTTGCATTCCATAAAGAGGAATGGGTGAAGCGTTGATGATTATATGGTGATGAATCAATAACATTTTTTGTGATTTATAGTCCTATGGTGGGTATCCAAAAGCGAGTAGTTGTATTCGGTAAAGAGGAATCAATTAAGTGTTGTTGATTCTATGGTAATGAATCAATAACGATTTTCGTGTACTTTGTTCCTATGGTGGGGATTCAGGTGCGATTAGTTTTAACTTGTAAAGAGGAATTAGATAAGCTTTGTTGATTCTATGGTGATAAATCAATAATGATTTTGGTGTGCTCTGGTCCTATGGTGGGTATTCATGAGCGGTGTGGACATGTGTTATCAATGAATGGTTCCACATGCATAATGAGTTAGTAGTGGAGTACATTACATACATATTTGCATATGTAGTTGATTGTTAATGATGTTGTTGATTGGTTGAGAATACTTGACGTAGTTAACGAGTTGTTGTGAATATTGTGTATATCTAATGAAAGTGTGTGTTGTTATGAATGAGTGTGAGACATTGGTGATGTTGATTTGTGTATTGAATGTGTGTTGTGTTGTATGTTCTTCTACCTTTGCATTCTTTACACTGTTCATATTGAATGTTGTTTATCACCCCTTTACTTCATGTTGTCCACCATGGACATCTTACAGATACTCAAGAGTGATCATTTGTTGTTGTGTGTGGAAGGTGGCTTGTTAGAGCTACTTTTTTCTTTTTATTTATCGTTTTATCTTACATTAGTGATTTTTAGTGCTTTGATCGTGTAACATTGGGGACGGGAGTTTGTTATGTTTTAAGATGATGTTGATTTTGTTGTTTTGGAGTTTATCACCTTATTTATGATGTCGCTATGGATTTTTTCCACTCCATAGTTTCGTATGATTTATTATGTTTTTGAAGTGTTGTCGTATTAATTAATTTTTAAGTACAATTTATATAATTAATAAAATATATTGTATACTCTATATTTTTATTAATATTTAACAAAGATGTGTGGTGCATGGGTGTTTGGCTAGTTTAACATAACTATTGTTATGTGAATATAAAATTTATTCATTGATTGAAGCAACAATGTTTATGGTTAGTTATGGTATGACTTCAATGTAGGGTTGGATTTGGGTCCGTGTAACCTAACATGTTGCATATGGCCTCTGAAAAATCGAGGCCTCAAATTGTGAAGTGTTAGGGCTTATAAATTATAAATTATAATAAATAGGGGGTTTCTTTTTCTATCCTTATGGTGTGGCTCACACCTATGACAATCCAAAATTGTCCTCATGTGTTTCGGAGATGCATCTCCTGACGCACATTCACCCCAGTTTTACCAAAAATCTAGAGATTCATCTGCGAAATTTGTTAGGGTATCATCAATGATGCATTTTTGAAAAATCCACTTAGTGTATTTTAAAGCTATTTCAATAACATTATTTCAAATATGCATATCTGAAACCATACATGCATGCATCTTGGGCAAAGACATTGTCCTAAGTTTGTATCTTTTGAATCAAAAGCCACTTTAATCCGACTAACACTGCCATAATTTGATTCAAACATTAATAAACACAAACATCCATAGAACAATATAATACATTAATTAAAAAACATCTCGTAGTATTACAAACATTTTTCTCAAAGTATGGAAAATAAAACTAAAACATCCCAAAATACAAAAAAAAAAAAAACATAACCTACTACGTATGCCTAATCCTAACCTCTTGTATCCTCCTCTACCTCCAATAACAAAAGGCATTTCGTGACTTGGTAAGAATGGTATGTGCAAGGGAAATTGCATCATCACCACTTCTCTCAAACAGCCTAAACTATATGCCCTCATACGTAATTCACATAATATTTTGATAGATCAACAACATAACAATGGCATGGTCATCCATGGCTTACTCGCTCTCCGGGATCTCCTTGTGAGCAGGCCTAGGTGGACGTTCAGGGGCGTCTAGTGCCATGGCAGTTTGTGACACACTATAGAATCAAGTCATGTAACCGTCCACATAAGACCATTGGAATTTTATTTTGGACAAAACAAATCAAGTGGGTTGCATGGAAATTTAAAATGCTTGGAAAAAATTGGGGCATAACAGTTGCCGCTATTTATTTAACTTTAACCCTAAAGTATGAATGAAAAAGACCCTCATATATTGGTGGTGGGAGATAATTAAATACAAAAAGACCCAAATTTTATCCTTTAAAGGAAATATGGTGAGATAGATGTATTTTATAAAGGGTAAACCTTGCTAGGGATATGAAGGGCTTGCCTCCACCCACCGGTTCGGATTTTTCCTTTAATGACAAAATTTGAAAAAAAAAACAAAAATCAAGATGTTGTGCGAGAATTAATAGAGAAAACCCTCAACAAACAAAACAATCAACAATATGGAGATTCTCTGAGAATTAACAGAGAAAAATCTCAACAGACAAAATAATCAACAACTAGGAGATTCTCTGAAAGTTAATAGAGAAAACTCTCAACAGTAAATATAATTAACAACTGGGAGATTTTCTGAGAATTAACTGAGAAAACTCTCAACAGTCAAAATAATCAACAACTGGGAGATTCTCTAAGAATTAATAGATAAAACTCTCAACATTCAAAATAATCAACAACTGGGAGATTCTTTGAGAATTAACAAAGAAAACTCTCAAGAGACAAAAGAATCAACAACTGGGAGATTTTATGAGAATTAATAGAGAAAACTCTCAAAATTTAGAAACTGCAAGATTTTTTATAATTAACAGAAAAATCTTTCAACGAATGAAGATTGAAAGAGGAAATTGAAAACTCTACTGAGGAATGAATGGCTTCGCACACAGTGATTGTTGACTGGGGAGAAATTAAAAAAACTTCCTAGGGAGAAGATTATTGGGAAACAATATGCAGGGGAAAAAGTTCCAAAGGGGACTCACCAGAGATACCTCTGCTTAGGGACAAATTTAAGCAGTCTCGTTGGGAAAATCCAACGAGAAGTCCTGTGGAGGAAATACTCACCCGGAGAAATACCACTGGCTTATATTAGGTTTTCTCTATGCTTTCATGAGCAATCACAAAATCTCAACTTATGTTATGCATGTATGCTTTATGCTAATGCATGAAATATAATGCATGGTCAATGCATGTGACCAGTTAATAGATGTGGGTGCCAGTGAAATTTGGACTTTGAAGTTGAACTGCTAGACAGGAAGAACTGGATTTGAAAAATAGGCTACCAGACAGGAACTGGTGAAAAAGATTAAGTCGCCAGACGGGAACTAGTTTGTTGATTTTTTTAAAATGGAGATCTCCAAACGAGAACTGGTTTTGATTAGCTTGTCAGACGGGAATTGACTTTAAAATAGGCGACCATACAGGAAGTGGTGAAAAAGATTATGTTTGTGAGACTGGAACTAGCTTTAAAAAAAAGGCTACCAACCGGGATTTAGTTTTTTTGTTTTATACTATCAGATAAAAAATGACTTTATTATAAGCTACTAGACACAAATTGGTTTAACTGTCATACGGGAAATGGATTTGAGAATTAACTGCCATACAAAAACTGACTTTTTGGTAGTCTACGAGACGATAACTGGTTTTTTATTTACTGACAAATAAGAAATGATTTTAAAATAGGTTACCAGATGGGAACTAGTGAAAAGGATTAAATTTCCAGATGAAAACTGGTTTTTTAATTTAAGTCATCAAATGGTAACTTACTTTGATTTAATTGTCAGATGGGAACTGATATTTCAAAAGTCTATCAGGTGAGACAGGAATTGACTTTAATTTAACTGTTAGATGGGGACTGGCTTTTAAAAAAATTCAAACAAGCATCAGATTCTAAAAGAGAGTCCTATTTGCCACGCAAGTATTGTTCCTTAGGAATGAGGGTGAGTGTCACTCACAAATCTTTCTATGAGACTGAGATTTGTAGTATGCGGTGATGCATAAAGTGTGATGACTTATTGGTGCATTCAATGTGTTGATTTTGGGTTGTACCACATAAGGTTGAGCAAGATTGGGCTTTTATTGTTTGATCTTCCATGCTTGTGTCACAAGGCTTCACACTATGAGAGTATGCTAGATGAATGTGATGATATGCATGGCATGATGCTAAAGCTATGCAACATGATTAATGCATGAGGATGATTTATGTAATGACTTGAAGATTTCTAAAAGTGCTCGTGCGGTGGGTAATGGATAAAAGTGTTCTTTTGCACTAAATATTTTTCTTTGTTAAGGGAAAAGGTTATCTGATAGGATATTTTGTCAATGTGACCTCTTGACACTCATTCTAAACTCGACAATTGATGATGTACGACAGAGCTTTCTTGAGCAACTTGAAGTTATGGAAAGGACACGCCCATATGTAGCTCGTCTTTCCCCAATTTGTTAGTTCTTTGAAGAAATTTACCTCGAAAAGGAATTTGGAAACAACTTATCATAGTATAACCTTGAGATGGCTTGCCCCAATATTTTTAATATTGCGGCCACCTGCCTCTGATTAACTGACTCTTAAAGTGGCTTACCTCTGATTGATTGATCTTTTAAGGGTTGACTTTATTGTACTCTTGAGGTGGCTTATCCTAGTCTGAGCCTTGAAGTAATTTTCCCCAAACTGGCCGATCTTTAGAGGGATTTTCCATTGATCGACAGAACCTTTAGGTGATCTTCCCTTGGTCGATAATCTCTGCTTCAATCAGGTCTTTTGAGAGTTGTAACATGGCCTGGTTCACGATTTTTGAAACAAAAGGATATAAGGCTCCAAACTTAATTTTAACCCAACCCATTCTCATTGATGATCACCAATCCTAAGTTTAGTTAATTCAACACACACATTCCACTTCCAATAGGTTTTTGAAAGTGAATATGTGATAGTTTGAGAACCAATGAGGTTTTTCGCTTTAGGTGGTTGTCACCTACTTTTATTTGGTATTTACAAAATTTTGTTTTTCTCAAGAATTTTGGTGACATTTTGATTCTTGATATGGTGGTCACCTAACCTTGTATTTTTGGTTGAGGATTTATCACAATCACAATAATATATTAGAAAGAATTTATCAAACATGAATTTATCCAACATGCATATATCGTATCCCAATCAAGAAAGCAAATAACATGTAACAGACATATATCAAGTTAACATGTGAAAAGGCATCACACGCGAATTGTCACCTAAGGACGTGTCATAAAACACAATCCCTTACTTTAACAAGCACTTCTTCACTTGATGGCCTTAACAAAGAAATAACTTGAGAAGTTGAGAAGGATGAAACCCTAGTCCAAAGTATTCTCAGTTGGAGCAATGATGAAGACTAAGCACGCACCCTAGCATCTTGATCTTAAGGTATCCTGGAGAAGATGTCAATGTACCTTGATGAATCTTGATAAAGAAATGTACTCATAATGATGTGCGCTCAAGCCCTCTTAAAATATTACGTTGCAACCGAACTTGAGATAACATGAACCATGGACGTTGCAACCGAACTTGAGATAACATGAACCATGGCCCAAATTATTTTAAAACCATAATGCATCAAAGCCCAAAAAACTTAAGTTTGAGATTAATGCCCCGTGTCCTCAAGAACAACTTACAACAATACCTTGAACCATAAGAAACCAAAGCTTGGTCTTGACTTTAATGAGATATTAGCATAAAACATATCCAATATATCTTTAAAGCATTGATCCAAGGATAACCCAAGAATGAGAAAGAGTTCTAAAAGTGGGGCCCAAATCAAATAAAAACCCTAGGGCCACTTTGAATCAGAATCAATTGGTCATGTCTTGAAGTACTTGAACGTGAGAATGAGTACCATCTCCACTTGAATTTAATGTACCTGTTTAAGTTTGTTAGTCATAATGAGCATGCACGCAAGATCCTATGACCTAATTCTCAGAGGATCATGGCCAAGGGCCATATGATCATACAGAGAGAAAGCTGAGAAAAATGGGATAAATTTGGGGTATGACAGAGTTGTTACCCAAGGATACGTCATGTAACGTAATGGTGCATTATGTAATGCGCAGTTGCTGACAACATGTTACTGATTTAAATAGCACCAATAGGCACATGCTTACGCTAATAAGTTAACTATGCAAGCACAAAACTGACATTTTGACACACTTTCGAAGTTCAACCCAGTTTTGACATGACGAAAGAAATGAGTAGCATAATACAGTCTCAATACGTTTACATTATTATAGAATAAAAACACAAAATTCCAACATAGACGCAGCAAAGAGGAACACAATCGATAATAGAAATTTAAACGTACAATGAAACGACAAATACATAGTACAACACAAAAGAAAATTGAAATCTAAATCGTTACCAAGCACCAAGTTGTAATTTTGTCAGTGGTGCTGATGAATCTGAAGCTAAAAGTGGTGGTGTGTTGTTATGTTGATACATTTTCAGTGTGTTTGAACTAAAATTACGGATAAAAAGTTGCTGAAGTCTGCGGAGGAAGTGTGGTTGCTGTATTAACGGTGCTGGAATGTAAAGGAGGCGTCGCGATCGAATTGAGATTGAGATTGAATGGATTAGTGTAAATATGAGAAGAAGAAGGTGACAAAGGGAGTGTGGAAATCGCGCAGTTGAGGTGGAGATGATGGCGAAACAAGGACACAAATGAAGATTGAGGGAAGAATGGTCAGAGTTGTTGTTTGAAGTGACAAGCGTTTTGGAGAGGTGAAGAGGGTAGTTGTCGGTGAAAGGCTTCGATGGAGGTTTGTGAGAGCTTGAAAGAGGTGGTGTTATTGGGCAATTGGTGGTTTGACGGAGGTGTTGAGGGAGGGCACAATGAAGGGAGTGTAAAACGATGATAAGAGGTTTGTTGTTGCTCAGACCCGATTGGTGGCGAATCAAAGGCGAAGGGAGGAAGGAGTTCGAAGGTGGATGTTTGATATGAGAGAGAGTGAGATGTGGTGTATGTGAATGGAAGAGAAGTAAGATGTGGTTGCATTGTCACGAAGAAAATGACCTTCTTCTAGTTTTTCTTTTCTTTTGTAGTTTATATTTTATGAGAGTGAATGGCATGTGCAACAACTATCTCAAAAAAAAAATAAGGCTTTTCTTCTCTTTTTCCTTTTTTTTAAAAATTTTTTGGCAATGATATGAGTAGTGAGAGTTGCGGAAAAAAAGAATGAGCACTCCAAACTAACTTACACGTGACGTTGTTCAGTAAAATAGACAGTTGCAGGTCCAAACATGAAAAAAATTATTCTTTGATTTTACGTTAAGAAGTTGGTTCAACCGGTATGTCTGTAAAACTGAAATTTTATTCTGGAAAAAAAATAAAGCGGGTTGCCTAGAAATTTAAAATGTCTTGACAAAATTGGGGTAAAGACACAAAGCCTTTATAAATACCTCTCCCTCAACGAGAGAAGGGACATATCTTAACTCATACACTTACACTCAAGCAACTGACACATATGTTAAACTTTGCACCTCATGTGAGCAGGTTCTTTAAACCACCATAAACACCATCATACAAGGCTTCTTGCCATCATGGGAAAGCCCTAACCACTACCATTTTTTATACATCAAATAAGGCCTCTGAGTGCCCCTGCCCTTGCAGGGGTAACATGCACACCTGTACTTTTTAACCAACACAAAATCATTATTTTAAAAATCGGAAAATCTTTAGAGGTATATAAGGGAAGTGGAAAAAGAGATATAAGTGGCACCCACCGTGGGGAAAAGTGATTAATTTTATAGGTTAATAAAGTGCGTTCTAATTGGAATATTGAAAAAAATTCCATATACGACAATTTTGATTTGTAGAAAGTGACGATGCAAATAATTTTAATTCAATTAAAGTATGTACAAGCATTGAAAGATGGGGAAATGTTTCCTATAGGTTTAGCACAAGCAAAGAAGACCAAAAATTTCACTTTTGCCTTGTAGGTAAAGTTTTAAGAGAATTTTTCAGGTAGAAGACCATGGTGGATATGTGTGTTAAGCTTGACTTATTGTATATGACCAAGCTGATGGCTCACAAATTGTGTCTCAAACAACAAATATACTAATTATGAATGGTAGAGAACAAATCCATTGTGAAGCAATTGACAGGATTTATCAAAATAGTTGATGACTTGCAAAATATTAGGTGAAACTTGATGATGAGGATATGGTTCTACTCTTGCTAGTATAATTACCCATATATTTTGAGCACTTTAATGATGTATTTATTCATGGTAAGGAGGAAATTATTGCCTTAAATGATGTCCAATCGGCTATCAAAGTCAAGGAGGTAACCATGATGAAAGAGTTGAAGGTTGACGATAAATTTGAAGACTTGAGTGTTTTAGAGGAAGGAATGAGACAAAAAAAAGGAAAGTCCAAGTCTAAATATTTTGATAAGTCAATGATAAAATTATTCATTTGTCATGAAACATTTCACTTTAAGAAGGATTGCACCGATATGGGGAAAGGATCACTATGTTCAAATTACGGCTGCCTCAAACGAAGATGGTTATGAGAGTATATTGCTCCAATGGTGACAAATTTGGAGACAGAAAAGAGTTGGGTCATGAAATCATGAGGCTCATATCATATGTGTCAAAGAATTAATATTTTAAAACTATGGAGGTGAAAGAAAGTGGATTCGCTCGACTCAATAATAATTAGGCTATCTAAATTTATGGTATAAGTACGCTTGTTCGATAAATGTGTGTTATTTCTATGTGAATTAAGGCATGTTACCAAGCTTACGAAAAACTTGTAATCTATAAAAATGTTTGATGATCTAGGACAATGCATTATTAGTTGAACATTGGATGTTACAAAATTTCATGGTGCATTGATTATAGCTAAAGGGTGTAAATGTATGGGTTATATATTTTGGATGGTTCCACTATTATTTAGCATGCATCAATTGATAGTCAAGACTTTCATGACAAAACCAAGTTCTAGCATTTGAGATTAGGCATACTAGTGAAAGAAGAACTAATAACAACCTGGAGTTTATTTCAAAGCAGTTTAATAAGTTCTAAAGGAATATATATATATATATATATATATATATATATATATATATATATATATATATATATATATATATATATATATATATATATATATATATATATATATATATATATATATATATATATATATATATATATATATATATATATATATATATATATATATATATATATATATATATATATATAAAGGCATATAAAAGTGGTTGGTACACCTAAACAAAATGACATATCTAAATGCAAGAATAAAACTATTTTGGAGCGGGTATGTTGCATGTTATTCGAAAATTGGTTACTAAAGAGTTTCTGGGACAAAGTTGTTATTACAATAATTTACCTGATTGCATATGTTCATTAACAATAATATACTTCAAGACACATGTGGAGATTAAGAGTGGGAAACTGGTATAATGCTCTAATTTAAAGGTCTTCATAACTTTGAAATTTGCGATTATCAAATATGACAAGCTTGATGTTAGGGTTGTAAGGCATGTCATCATTGGTTAATCCTAAAGGTGTTAAGGGTTAAGAGTTATGGAAGGTGGAACCTTAAATATCACAATTCGTCATACATTGAGATGTTATTTTGAAAAGACCCTGAAGGGATATATTGAAAATATTTGATGTGAAAGAATAAAAAAACTATCGTGGATAAAACTTGTTTGAGGTAGAGGTCTCAACTAAGTAGGGGTAGGAATAGGCCGAGACAGGCTAGACCTTATAACCCTTGAGTCTGGCCTACGATAAATTTTTAAGGCCAGAGTCAGGTCTTTTTTTGTCTGGCCCGGCCTTTTTAAAAGCATGACATGTCCTGAAAGCTTATTTAAAAGTATGTTTCACATTAAGACTTTCAAATAGTATATTTTACCTTTTTTTAAATAGTAAACACGGTCTCTTATATATTATTTTGCTTATTTTCTAATATAATGCACATATAGGCCGACCTATAAGGCATCATAGGCTTTTTTACTAGTCTAAGTCTGACCTACTAAATTACATAGGCTTTTAATAAATTGGAAGTATACTTTTTTATTAAATAGTCCACGCTCGATTAGACATGGTTATAGGTGCATGTAGGCCCGTATGACCTATTTGCATCCATGCTATTATGGTTACTAGATGAGGAGTAAGTTAAGGCTCCTTATTATAGTTATAGTAAGGGGCAACCTACATTGGTTCCTTATTATCAGTGTGCTCATGATAAGGCTGGGAGGGAAAATATATCACCTCAGAGATACGATTATGCTGACTTGATTTGTTATGCGTGAATGTAGTTGAAGGGTTTCAAGACCTAAATCCAAAGACATTCAGGGAGGTTTTATAAATAAAATAGAGTTAAAATGGTTAAAGATAATGAATTATGAGATGCATTCATTGATGAAGAACCATGCTTATGAGTTTGTGAGACTACATAAGAAAAAGGGATGGTTGAATTCAATTCCTTAGGTCAAGGTTCAAATATTGTTTGGACATGATCAGTTTCAGTGAACATTGATTCAAGCTTTTGAGAGAGTAACAATGTGGTTGATGGGTAAATCATCATCACCATCGATTTTAAAGCCATGGTGGAAAATTATGGAGATTAACTTCAAAATATCATAAAATAGTTCATGAGAATGTATTATGTTTGGGAGAAACACAATGTGTTTGGGAAAAGTAATGCGTCCAATAGAAATATAATGTGTTCCTATGTTTTTCAGAAACTCGATGTGTTTCATCTAAAACCTTTGAAAAGCACTTTTAACCCGTTTTTAGTACGAGGGGCACACAAAAGAAAAAGAGAGTTTCTCTATATAGATAAATTTAGAGAGACAAAGAAATATTCTTAAGATTAATTATTCTAAGAATTAGAAAATCTTTAGGGTATATAAGGGGAGTGGAAAAGGGAAACTTAGAGAGGCAAAGAGAGAGATTCTTAGGATTAATTGTTCTAAGAATTGGAATATCTTTTAGGATATCTAAGGAGATTGGGAAACACTTATAACGCCTAGAGTTTTTATAATTCATATATTGAAAGGGTGAGAAATTAGCAAACACTTAGGTAGAAAATATGAGATATTCTTATGAAGTTGGAGTGATATTTTTTTGTGACACATTTTGCAATATCTTATAAAAACATGTTGTGCTTTAGGAGGGACATTGTCCTTGCCAGTAAAAATGCTAAGGTCAAAATCTAGAATTACAACACTAAGACCATCCAAAGCTTTGTCAAACAAAGTTCATACCATACATCCCATTGTCTCTCAATATATGATCATGTAACATCCAAGATTGGGTACTAGGAGACACTAATCCGTAAGAGGCAGCCTTAACTACCGAGTACAAACAAAATCCCCCAATTCTAATATATAAAGAAGCTGACATCCATTGTAGGTCCCCAAATAAAGGACATCCACCAACCATGATGTCTTCAAGCACCCTTCGCAAGTCCTTATCAAACCAAATAGCTTCTTTTTCCATACGATTATATTGACATATTCTTAGGCTAAAAATATTTTGACGGTACTCATGTAAGATCGAAGTAGAAGAACTCAACATCAGCTAACAGCCCCTCTAAATAGCTTCATCCCCAACATCGACCTCCCAGTTCCCGAAGGGAACAATTCCTCGTGAAGTTCATTACCATCACACGAAGACCTAAAGATATAAATTATATGAATATTCAATTTGAGACTTAATCCTGGATAGTTCTTTTGAATGATGTCGAGGAATTTAGCCACCTCCTTTGAATCCCCTATAATGGTCTAGCCATCTAGATACCAAGTATGAAGGAAAAACTTACAATTGTCTATGATATGATGAATAACTGAATGTAGCATAAGAGCAAAAAGGAGTGACCTTAACAGGTCACCCTATTGCACTTTAGTGGGTGACATAATATACATTTCCTTGAGGTATAACCATTTTTCTTGACACTATGCAAAATGACCTTATCACCACCTAATATCTCGTTCCCAAATTGGAAGTCATTGAGATATTGTGCCATATATTTACTGACCCATTTCATGACAACCTTGGATAACAACCGCCTCCAAATAAAACCCATAGTAATTGGTCGTATCCCACCATTATATTTTAATGATGGCATCAAGGGTGAAGATGCAACAAACTATGCCAAACTCATCGAAATCCTCCCTCCCTACCATAGGTTAACAACTAGAGTGATTGCACATAAGTGATCTCTATACACAACATAATTTTCCCCACACTGTGCGTATAATAAATGTTGTGCTCACAAACCATCTGTACCACATGAAGTCCCTTTGGAAAATGATTTAATGCACTTGAAGATAGTATCAACTTCAGCCACTAAAGGTGCTTCAAAGAACAAGGTAGTCGAAATGGAAAGAGGTGGTTTGTACGAGTGTTTAGCCTTCAAAACCTTCATTATATGTGTATTATAATGGGTCACTTTAGATGACTCCAACACTTTCATATCCATTGTGAAGTGGCTATCTGCAACCTTGTGAATGTAATGCTTGACGTCAAAGCTCATCTTTGAATTTTGCTCCTCAATAAGAGCTCCCTCATGACCCGAGTTATCGTGCTTAGAGCTTCCTAACACACTATTAAATAACTTGGCAAGTCCATTTGTGTCCCTCTAACTAGCCAAGTACTCTAAAATGTGTTGTAGTTGCAAGGACTTCTGATTCCTATACCTGCGATCTCGTCTATTTTGAGGTTTCACCACTATAAATTGTAATAAGGAAGAAGTAACAACCAAACCCAAAAACCCAGAAATCTCGACTCGTCAACCAACTTACAATGACCATCTTTCAATGCTTGACAGAAAGCATGACGACACTTAAGTGGCGTATTCTTCACAATGAAGATAGGTGTCATGAAGACTATATCTAAAAACCTTGCATCCAATACAACCCCTCGTTTGCGTCGAGGTTATCAGAGTGTTGTAGATGGTTTTACAATACCTATAATGTGACTTCTGACCTCCCATGTCCCATAAGTAACACGAACCAAACCATCAGTATGATGACATGCTTGACTCATGGCATGAATGTGCACACACCTTCCATATATCCATTGCTCAACCTCTTTAAAGACTCCTCGAATGCCAAAAAAAATTCTGATCACTTTCAATAGCTTTCTGAATTGTGCTTTTGGGTTTGTCACTACATAGGTGTGGCGTCTTAAGATGAGACACCATACAAGAAAGACCATTTGCTGTCATTCTTTCCATCAGGGAAACAATGGAACCCATAATATGGATAATGCAAGTCTTCTATCTGAGTAGAAATTATTGGACAATGCAAAATTGTATTTCTCTCTTACTCAATGCCAAAGATGTTTGGTTGATGAATTTTAACAAACATGTTGTGGGCAGCAGAAAAAGGCATTTCACCATGGTTGTGAAATTGTCTAGTTCCTATGTGATGATAATAGTTAAATTCAAAGAATAAGAAAAGGACATGAATGATCAAAAACAACAACATCGTTTATTGTAGTAGCGTCGGAAACAAGATGATTGCTATAATGTTTGCTCTGTTAAAATTCTTCTTAATATGGCCGAAGTATTTTAATTTTTTATTATATAATTTATAATGGGCTATAATATTTTTCTATAATGAATTTGGTATTTGGTTTGGTTTTAAAGCATGTTAATGGCTTAAAATGCAGAACTAAGCAATTACTTAGTAAGTGTCTCATTTTTACTATAAAAGTCATTTTAAATTTTTTAATAATTTAATAAACAAAATTTTATCCCTTAAATATGAATAAATAAGATGTTGGAGTCTCAAATATAAATTATTTGTAATTTTATTGTATTGAAATGATATTTTTATCCTATTTGGCAATTGGAGAATAAGTTGTTACTAGTTGTTGAATAATTTTGTTCTGATTCCACTAAAGATTATATGTTGCTATCATTAAAAAATAATTTAAAGTTTTCTTTTTATAGTCTTTAAGTACTAGCTTATTATATCAAAAAATAAAAAGCACTCGCTTATTAATAATTATTTTATAATTTATGTATCGATCCTTTTCTTATATAAATATACTATATATAGTATATAACTTTGTCTCCATTTTTTGTTTTCTAATCCTGTGTTTTGTTTATGCTTCAAACATGTGTTTAAGAATAAAAGAAACAATACAATTGTGTCTGCATATGGTCATTAATTATCGCAAAACGATAAAATAAAGGTCAAGTTTAAATTCCTCAACACAAAACCAAACTAGAGATAATAGAACTCAAATAATCGTCTCTCCACGAATGGTAGGACATTCAAGAGATTTGTTGTGCGTGTGAGATAGAACTTATAATCTATTAGTCAAGATTCATATAGCTGAAGCTCGAGTTTGAGAGGAATATTACACCGTATATTTCTTAATTCAATTATGCTACCTAAGTCCAAAGTTTTGAAAATTGAATTCTTGTCTTTATGCAACACTCTCTACATCAGAAAAATAATGCTGACAGTGGTCTTAGCAAGACTGGTCAACATAAACGGACACCAAACATTTTAATGCAGTTTCAAAAACACTAGGAAACGACAACCAAAACTACAAAGATGATAAAAATACGACAATACAAACCACCAAAGTAGGGATCCAAGGCAATACCACCGCATCCCAAAAAGAATAATAAGTTAGAGCCAAACACAACATTCTTCGTCATCAATTGAACAAAATCCTCTAATAAAAACACAGAAACTCAATGCTTTAAGATTATAAGAGAAGGAGATGTCACATCTCCATCCAAAATTTTAATTTATTAGACAAATGTGTCATCTCTCTTATAAATATAACATTTCATATATTTATAGTTGATGTGGAACCTAACCATTCACACCTATATCAAACATTCTCATAAGTATAAGTCACCCGCATCCTATAACAAAATTCAACACCAGATCTAGCTCCCGCTTCCTCACCAAGTCGAACCATGACTCTGATACCACTTGTTGGGGAGTTTGATGAAGGCTGGAGCACCAACGAGACCAATACTCTAGGAACACAAGAGAGGGAGACACCATATCTCTATCCAAAATCTTAAGGCATTAGGTAAATGAGTCATCTCTCTTATAAGTCCAACATTCCACTCATTCATAGTCGATGTAAGACTTAACCACTCACACTTACACCCAACAATTCTAAGACTCCGATTAAAAAAAAATTGTCATTACTAGGTCAAGTAGATAATAAGGTTTTTTCCAGCCCGCCAGAAAAAGTACAGAAGTAAGTCGAAGAGCTACAAAGATACCATTTTAAGGAGAGAAAATGTGTTTGTCTTTCAAATTCTCCATATTCATTGGCGCATTTGAAAAAATGGCATCAATTCGAGATTCCATATATGCCACACTATTGAATGTCAAACAAACTGAGACCACCTCTAATCCTCCCCCCCCCCCCCCCCCCCCCCCACCCCCCACCCCCCACCCCACACCACCACCGCATAAAAAAAACCCTTAAAAGCTGATGAAATATCCCTAAGAAGGACAAAAAAAACCACCTTAACCACTTAAAGATCATATACCACCAAGTTTTCATCATCTCACGTGTCACAAACAAATGGGAAAGAGACTTTAAGGCCCCACTACACAAACCACAAGAAATTCCCTTGAGGTCAAGAATAACAAGATGCTTAAAAAGGTTATATCTCATGGGGATCCTATCTTGAAGAAGCTTCCAAGAAAAATAATCACTTTAGAGGATGTCTAGCTAGCCTAGACTAAGGGTAAAGTCAAATCTAAAGTATTCATGGAAGTATCAATGACAAAATTTTCATCAAGAAATGTTAGTATGCAACCGAGTAAACACCTTCCTTTCCATGCCCCGCTACCAATGATCTCTATCCAGGGAAACAATAGTTCCCTGAATTTCCAGAAGAATATTATCAACAAAAACCTTTTCCAAGAAAAAAAGGTCTTTGCTTCACTAACTTCCCAAACCAAATATTCATCCTTCCAATAATCAATATTTTCCATTTTTCTATTTTGCAGACTAGAAATAAAAAAGAGTCTAGGGAAACTAATTTAAGAGGGATTTTTCCCACATAATGATCATCCTAAAAAAAGGTGAGAAGGTTTGTCTTAACTTCTTTTGCATACTATCCACAAACCAATCAATGGAAGCCTCAACATGAGAATCAAACAGACATACTCATTTTCACTAGGTAAAAAAGAAGAACATAAACTAGAAGACATACCACCTTGAAGAAGGAAACACCATGATTCACATATCTAATAGACAAAATATCATGCCATAAACCATTATCATCTTATATCATCCTTCAGCTATTTACTACAGAGTCAAGTTTACCTTGCGCATGTCACATGCTCTTAGTCCACCATTCCACTTAGGCTTATAGACGCCATACCATTTAACCTAAGAAATATTATACTCTTCTTTCACCCCACCTCAAACGAACCTTCTTTGATCCTAACTTTTCTCTTCCACGCTTTAATAGGCATTTTCGTAAAAAAGACAAGAAGAAAATAAAAATTGAATTAAGGATCAGATTTAGAAGAATCACCTTCCCTAAGCTAATATACACATGACTCCACGAGAGCAACCACCTAGATTGGTCTTAAGTTGAGTATTAGCGCCCACCAAAAGACTAGGATATATAAATCAAATGGTCTTCTATTTACAATAGAGAAAATCACCTATTGAATCCATAAAAAATGGATTAACATAAACCCCAATAAGGCTACTATTAGAAAAAATGACAAGAAGTCTAGAGGCAATCACAAATACCCTAAACTCAAAGAAAAGCTCTAATTCCACGACCCTCGTTTCTCTTTATTGGGCTTACATATAACATAGTTCTTCTTATATCCTTCTTGGATAAGGTGTTCAATATCCTTCTTGAGTTGCAGGAAGTCTTCAGTATGATGACTGTTGCGGTGAGAATAAGATATCAAATTATCAATTAATTTGAATCACAATCTTTAGTTCACAACCGATCTTTGATTTATCCAAAGGAAAAGGTCAAAAGAAGGAAAACCTAATTTTTGCATCGTAAAAAATGCGGGGAGAGATCTAGGTAAGGGGTTGGTTAAGCTTAGGGAAGATATTAGCACCCTAAACTTCTGTAGTACTCTACAGGAACCTTTTGTTTACTATTTACTATTTTGCTTTATTATTTGCTTGAGGGTATATTGCTAAGGGTTAGAAGGTGACAGAAAGACCTAAGGGTTAGTCCTAAGTTTACTCGGCAAGATTCGCATCTTGTGCCTACGTATCCTGGGTAGGGGATAGAATAAGAGTAATCGTAGTTCCCCTCGAAAGGGAGGTTAGAAACTTCTTGACTGTGGTCAAGGTTTCAATGGAGAATAAGCGTTCATAGGGAAGCGCTTACGTGGAGTTCGGTGACTCCAATCTCTATGTTGTAAAGAGTTGAAAAAAGGGTAAAATAGGTATTCCACAGCGGGAAACCTAATAGGGAGTGCGGCGACTCCTTATCCTAATGCTAGGGTAAAGGGTAAAACTGTCCACGGCGGGACGCCTAAAAATATGAGTACGGCGACTTAGATTCTCTAGGTTGTAAAGTTGAATGAGTCAAAGGTAAGGACTTGATGCAGCGGTCAAACGGCTAGACCTATTCCTTCGGAAGGATTTAACGGTGAATAATGCAAATGACAAATTAATTACGTGGCAGAATGAAATATGGGAAAGCACGAAAACAGTAAAGGAATTGCAAAGCGACGATATACTCGCATAAATTACAACCCAATAAATGCAAGAATAACAATGAAAGGAAAGTGACGATGACCTCGCATATATTACAACCATAAAAATGAAAATGATAAAAGATAAGGAATTTATACAATTGAGAAACAATGAGCAGAACGACATAAGCGTTACAAAATTAGCGGGGTAATAACCGAGCAAATTTAACTCGCAATTGAAATCAGGATGCTGCACAATCTAATTAGACATACTTTAAGAAAGGTTATGATTAATTTGAAAATCAATAAACTAAATTAAATTAATTTCACAAGATTTATTAACAAAGTTAAATTTAGAATTTCGAATCCTTGAATGGAGAATTGAAATTCCAAATAACATTTTTAAATTAAATTTTAAAAATAATTTTAATTTTAGCTTTTCAATTGGTATTAGTTTTAAAGATAAGTTTAATGTTAATTTTTTTCTTAAAAAAATAATTTTTTACTTTTAGTTTTAAGGATAAGTTTTAATTAAAAAAAGGTTTTAATTTAAAAAAAGTTTTAATTAGAGAAAAATGGTTTAATTTTAAAGGTTTTTTTTTTTAATTTAAAAGGATGATTTAATAAAAGAGAATGGGTTTAACTTTTTTTTAAAATTGTTTTGATTAGCAAAAGACTTTTAATTAGAAAAAGAAGGGTTGTAATCTAAAAATAGTTTTAATTAATAATGGCTTAAATTTAAGTTATTAAAAGAGTGAATTTTTAATGAAAGGAAAAATGGTTTAATTTGGAAACAAATTTTAATTTTAAGTTAAAAATCTAAATTAAATGTTTTAATTATAATTTTCATAAAGATTTAATTAAGCTAAAATGTTTAGTGGCAATTTTTGTTAAAACTACTCTTAATCATCTAACTAATAATAATATAAAATAATATAAAATAAATAACACCCTAATACTATATAAAAAATAAAATAAAAAGTAAAATGAATAAAAAACGGATGAAATAAATTTGGGAAGGGGTATTCTTCACGCTGCACATTGTCAATAGGGTTTTCACAACCTTTCTTCCTCTTTTCTTGAAGAGCGGCGGCTACCTCCATTTGCATGTTCTGTGTTCTTCTTGTTTTCATTATGCTTCATCGTCTTACTCTGTTTTCCTGAAAATATAGCAAATTATTATGATATCTTTGATCCTTACCGATTGGTGATGACCAATGAAGATTATTTCTGAGGCTTGGTTGTGGACTTTTTTTGTGAAGGTGATGCTGCATTTGTGGCCGGTGATGAAGCTTCTTCGGAGGTCGATGAGTTCTTTTAACGGTGACGGCTGGATTTGTTCTTCTTCTGTCTGTTTGGACTGCTGATCCCTCTAGGGTTCCTTTTTTTATAAAAAAATCCCTCCCTTTTATGATTTCTGGTGTTGGTTTATATTGTTCTTAATTTTGTGGGCTCAGATCCATGATTTTTCTGCTGAATTTATTGCTGATAAGTTTGCAAATTTAACGGTTTATTTGCTGATTTTTTCCAGGAGATGTGGTTGGATTCGTTTTGGTTATTGTTGAGCAGTTTGTTGCGTTTCTCACGGCTATTTTCATGGCTGCTAACTTGGCTTTGTTGTTGCGTTTGGATCTTGTTGGAAATGTTGTTGCATGGTGTTTATTTGATCCGTATAGGTCAGAACCTTCTGAAAAATACTGTTAGCGACATGTTTGGCAAAAAAACATTTTCTGAAAAGTGCTTTTTTCCCAAAAGCACTTTTCCAAAATCACTTTTTTGAAAAACACTTTTTATCTCTCTCTCTCTCTCGGTATAAATTGAACAGATTATTGTCGGTCTTGTGCCGAGGTCGGAAACTAAGTTGGGAGCTGGCTTCGACTTTGTCGTTGCCCTCTCGATGTACTTAATGATGACAATTAATTGAGGGTATCAGAACCAACAAAAAACCGTTTTCCTAACCATTCAAAATTTATGCTCTGTTGCTTATTTGTTTTGCAGGTTCAGAAAAAAGAATCGGAAATCGGCCTCGAAGGATAGTTTAGGAATTTAGAATTTAGGGTTTATTTTGTAATTGAGATTAACTTGTAATATTGTAACTTCTTTTGTAATAAAAAATAGAATTCAAATAATAAATTCAATTCTTTATTTTTCTAATCCAATTTCTCCGATTAAAAATCATCCGATTAAAATCTCTAAATAATTCTCCCGATTAAACTCAAACGAGTAAACTCATCCGACTAAATTTATTAAATTAAATTCAACCGATAATCCATCCGATTAAATTCAACCCAAATAAATTCATTTAATTGAATTTATCTGACTAAATTCCTCCAGATTAGTTCATACAAATTAATTCGTCCAACCAAGTCCAAATGCTCGCATCCATAATAAATTCATCTGTTTCAATTTTCCCGACTAAATTTATTCGGTTAGACCCATCCAAATAAATCAATCTGACTGACTTCATCTGGTTAGAACCCGTCTGATTGAATTCATCAAATAAACTCAGTGAATCAAATTTAATCAATGAAAATTGTCCGATTAAATTGTGACGTTCTAACCTCCAAATTTTGACAATTGATCAACTTTCCCAATTTAAATTCTCTGTAACTGCTAAGCTCGACTAATCCCTTTGCAAATTAATTCATCCCTGATGATAAAGTCAGTGAACATAGCCTTGAACAAATAAGCAACAAAATTTCAGTTAAACGGCAGAACGAACTGTCTTTTGTATTGAAAATTTAAAACGCATTTTGACTGCTTTAACTCGATAACCTGAATCAGCTCAACTAATAGTTATGACCCAAAACAAACAAAAATTCATTATAAATTCAATGAGCACCAAAACTCCACTGTTCCTTTAAAACCCGACCGTTGCCCAGCAGAAAACAGGAAAACGTATATCTGTCAGAATAAATCCCGCAAAGCAAATTCTCGCACCGGTTTAACCCGAATCCACTGATATCTTAACATGTTCAGCTTTAGGTGGCTTATTACTCGAACAACACTTAAAAACCTAACTGACGACTAAATCTCGGCTTTGGAACAAACTGGGCTGGGTTGCTAGAAATCTGACGTCAAAACTGCCATAAAATTCAATTTATCCTCAAATAAATCACAGGACTCGGAGATGGAAACTCTAATCACTTGAGGAATTCCTGAAGACGAATCAACTTCATAAATTATCAGTAAACTGCAAATTAATGACCATTTTTCCCTTCACCACACAAACTGCGTACAACCTGATTTTTCCTGCAAAACCAACAGACTGGACAAACTGGTTAGCGGTCAGTTAAAAATGTGATGCAGAATGAGATGAGATGCGAAAAGAACCTACTAAACTAAAGGGTAAAATTTTGGGTATTACAATGACTCTTAACTTTGTGGAACATGCACAAACTATTAGGCTTCGGTCTAATGATGTCTGCCTTCAGTGTTGGTGGTAGGGGTGTTATGCATTTGAAGGACCTCATGTTATATATTATGTCTGTGAGTGTTGAGATGCATGAATCTTTTCACAGGATTTCCACTTATTTTAAAAGTGATTCTCTCTATAATAGATTATGCATATTGGTTCTTCTCGAGATGTCAATGCCAGAGGTGCACTCTTTTGCGATGCAAGTTTTCTTTGCAACATTAATTTCCTCGCCTTTGATGTAACATTCTACTTATTTCACAACCTTAGCCAACTTTACTGATGGTCTCTGGATAAGGGACTCATTGAATTGTCATACCCTGAAACTGTTTTGGAATGCTCCTATGAACATTTCTTGATTGGGGTGGATCACCTTGATGATGGCCTCATTAAAATGGGTGAGATACTTCACCAATGACTATGATGTACCCTGGCGTATGTTGAATAAACCAGTGGCGTTTATCTTCTGGTACTTACTTATGGTGAACTGGTGGACTAATTTCTTCAGTATGTCCTGATAGTTAGTGCTAGAGAGTCTGGGGAGACCCATATATAATTTTAGAGTTGTGTCCCTAAAGGTGACAAACAAGATCTTGCACTTTAGAGAGTTTGGTGCTCTGATGATGGTCATGTTACTGTTGATGGAGACCACATGGTTATACGGGTTGTTGTTTCAATCGAACTTACCCAACAACGGTGACTTGAAGTTCTCTAGGACGGTCGCCTCCCATATTTCGTCTAATAGGGGTTGAAGGTCTAGTTCCTCTATCTTGTGTACCATATCAGACCTTTGTTGGTGTTATCATATGTGATGAATGTTGTCTTCTAAAGTTTAGTACTAACGCCGAAGGTCGTCCACGGAGGCACACATCTCTGCTTTGATGCTTTCCTTGTCGTCAGAGTCTTCACTGGTCGGAGCACCCATATTCTTGTTCACCATGAAGTGGGGTGAGCATAAAGATAGTACATCGGTTGAATGTAGTGAAGGTGGCCCATGTCAGTTTTACTCGGAGCCCACAATAAGCGCCAATTGTATTGGATAAAAGTACAATAGGCTTGACAACTCCCAATGGATAAGGGTTGTCAGAGGCTTTAGGGTTCGTCGAGGATTAGATATATCCCATACAATGAAGTAAAAATATTTGTATGGTGTTTTCTTTGTATGTTAGAGATTGATCCCTTCAACATTAAGGTGTTGGTGTGTTTATAAATTCATAGGGGGCTTGGATCGAGCAAACCAAGTCTCCCTTGAATCTTATGACTCTCTCAGGAATGGGTGTTTAATACCCAAAAATTCAGGAGAGGTAGTTAGACCTCACTAATTTCTAGGTACTAGCGGTTGACTCGTTACATGTTCCACCTACAAATGCATGTTATGGACAGGGGTGACTCTGGAAGAACATACGTGCTTCTTTCGCCTCGCTTCTAGGGTCTTCCTCAACTATTTCACTACAGTGGTTTTGGCCCAGTAGTTATAAACAACCTAACATATGTTGTTATAAGCAAGCCAATTATTGTGGAATCTAAAATGTTTATGAATTTGCAACTAATTAGAATACATAAGAATGATAGGACATTAATTAGATACACCTATAGGTAAGGCTCAATAAGACGTCGACCTCTTGTGCTCCCAGGCGTTTGACAGAAGGATCCTATTCAGTCTACATGCACCCTTTAATTTGTTTGAAACAAATTAAGCTTCCTCTCAAGAGATGAAGATATATGAAATCCATTTGCGAGATGAAAATTTTAAATTTCTATACAATCTTTAAACCCTTTCAGATGATGTAACCTATCTTACCAGTTCTCTCACCACTAAGGGCCCGTTTATTTTGGCTTTTTTTAAAAATGATTTTTATATTATAAAAAATTTTGGTCTAAAAATTTTTTACAAAGAGACTTTTCATAAAAGTTTCAAATGAAAGTTTGGTTTGAATAAATATTTTTAAAATGTTATTTTATGTATTTCATCATTTAATCGAAACTATTTTTGGATGTCAAAATTTCATAAAATCACTTAATTTTGAAGCTATTACAAATACCTTTTCATAAAAATCATTTTTGAGATACAACGTTTTGAAAAATATGTGATTTTGACTATGTTTTGATCTTCAATAATGTATGTTTATATTATAGTATGTCAAAATTTGTCTTTTAATTTATAAAAAACAAATTTAGGAAAACATGTAATATTTTGAAAAACTTTTTTGTAGAATCCGTTTTCAAAAATACAAAGAAAAAATCCAGTTTTTTTAAAGCTAAAACATATTGGCCCTAAAATAAACCGAATTAAAATCTCCTAAAACACATCTCACATCCCATCATCCAAGACAACCCTTACAAAACAAAAGGTCATGCCACACAACTTTCTTCTCTATAAGGGCATACATGATGTACACATTGACCATGGAGTAGAGAGATTTCATAAGTCAGTGAAATGGGAAACACTAAACGTTAAACAAATGAAGAAGGAGCACTTTTTCAGACAAATGGACAGTTTAAGCCTCGGGGTACTTAAGCCTTCCTCTAAAAAGGTCTGAGAACATTATCCTGCATATAAAAACCAATAGAAGAATACATGGATTAGATGGGTAAATGGTGAGCAAATGAGCTAACTGGTTTGGAAACGGTATGACAATAAAGTCTGACGTCAGTCTCCCAATTAGTGTGGGGGAAGAAACAAGGTCCCTCCTCAAATAAAATGTATAGATGAAGATTTTGAGCAACTGCATCTCTCAAGAGAGGAAAAGTTAGAGCCACCATAAAAAAATAAAATTATTTCCAAAGGCTTGGATAACACCACTGAAATAAGAGATGAGTATAGTAAATCAACAATAGAGTGTACAAAAGAAACATTCAAAGGCAAAGACTCATCATTTTCAACAAAAATGCCGATTTGATTTTTATGCCTAAAGGAGAAAATGGGTTATCATCTAACTTAGCTTGATTCACTGGTTGAATACTTTAAGGGTGTTGTTCACTACACCCCATGTAGTGATCACACACCCTATGGAAATCCCAAAATTCCCTTTGTATCGTCCATATTTCAAAATTAAGACACACCTATTATACAAAAAATCACTAAATCAGATAGGCACCACCATTTTTTGCCATAAAAAAGGTCTGAATTTTAATCTCCGGACAAACCCATAGCATTAGTTATGCATTTTTTGTGTTTCCTTACAACGGGGTGCCAAAAAAAGGTACATATTTTAAAACCTGGACTAACCACATGGTAGTATTTTACACCCTTAAATAGTAAGTTAGAAGCAATTTGATATTTTTTAATAAACTTTATATTATAAGTCATTTATAAATCAGGCCAACAATAAATCATACATATTTTTCATTCAAAAATACGATCAAATGTTCAAACAAAATGTTGGTAAATCATACATCATTGTTCCTAAAATACAATAAACCATAATATAAAATTTCAAAATATTAATATAAAATACAAAGTAAAAGACAACTAATGTGTATATTTGATGCCCATGTTCCTCCCTTGCCTCCTGTACTACAACATATGTCATGCCTTTGCTAAGATGGCATATAGATTAGCCATCTGAGGAGTGCCTACCTCAAGCTCACCCGTAGCTATGGCCCCTCTCCTAATATCCACAACACAGTGACATATCAGTAACACAACAATGACATGATTCGTCATTTCCTACTTCTCCTCTAAGATCTTCTGATGAGTTGACCTTAAGGGATTTCTTTCTGCATCTAGTGTCATGTAAGGATGTAACACTCTATAAAATCATCAGATGTATCCATATGTCATACTCTATGGATAAAGAGATGACACAAGACATACATCCTTTAGGACCAGATGATCATAGTAGTCTACAAATAGCCCATCAACATCTATGTAGAGGACAATGACAATAGCAACAACTGTGGAGTCTCTAGGTATACCCTGTATATACCTAAAATGTCACAGGACTCGCTCAACTATATGTAGGTATGTAATTCAATACCCATAGACCAACCATACAGAGTACAAGGATATAACCTCCAAGGGTCGTGTCTCAAAGTAATCAATGTATGACATAAAGCAAACATCATATGACTCGATGTGGTAAATAGCAACCCGAAATGGATTTGCCTTCTGATTCCCTTTGAGCGGGATGATCGAGCACACAGGTGGAAAAACCTCAAAGTAGTCTTCCACATATGCCCATCCGGAGAGATGTGGAAAATGTCGGTGGATTCATGCCTGAAAATGGTTCAGAAGAAATATTAGTAACGATGTAGCACAAGTATTATGAAATTAATATCACTAAGGATGCAAAAAAACTATCGTATAGACAATTGTTTTCTGTCATTTGTCTTGTCTTCCATAAACCACTTTTAGTTATCGTATAGACGGTTATCTTGTTTTTCCAACTACGGATCATGAGGGTCTAGATTTCTCCCTGCAAATGAAGTATGTTGGGTCGCTCTACTATGTCTCATTCTTTCTTAGTTGTCAGAAACTTTTTCTATAATCAAACACGGAAAATTTGGTTGTAACTAAAGAAGGTATTGACAAGCCGTACCAAAAAATAGAAAACATGTAAATTCAAAATTTGTTATCCGGACTGAGGGCCAGAATTTCAAATTTTGGATAGGACAAAACCATCACATACGAATCACAAAAAGAGCATGAATGAACCCTAAGCTCAAATACTCAAAATTTCAAAGCAAGACAGTTTAGGACTAACAAATATGACATATCTATTGCATTTAATCTAATATATCATACCTATGAACTATTTAGGTAATTCATACATGTCAAATCAAAATAGATAAGGGAATGAGTAACTTACCAAATGTTTGCTATGTTTGATCTTGGATTGACTGTAGCGTAGTGGAGTAGAATTTCATAAATGTTCTAAGCTTGAATGCAATGGAGTATAACTTTTTAGAAATCTTGAAAAATGCTAGTACAAGAATATGCTTGTTTGCTCTGTTTATTCTATTCACTGAAATGAAAAAGAGAATCGGGGAGAGAAAGGTATATGGGCGAATACTTAAACAAAAGCGCTCGAATACCATTCTTCATATGAATTTTAAACATTGAAATCTTACCTTTTTTTTAAATGTGTTTCCATGATTCTAAGCTTGGACATAAGTATTGTGTGTTAAGATGTCCGGATTTTAAAACTCGAATTCTAAAAATATTTTTGAAATTTCACTATGATTTTAATGTGTGAGTAAATCATGAGGTGTATTGAAAAATTCTCAATTTTAAAACAAGTTGGGGCTAGTCCACGTGTATGGATGATTCTCATACAGAGTCTCTCGCTTAAGTTAGCAAATTAGGATACTCTTCCTTTACTAATGTTGGATAATCTAAACATAGGGTATAAATTTTATAACTTCAACACGGTTTGCTTGTTAGTCTAATTAAATCCATATTATTCACCAAAAATAATACTGCAAAAACTATTAGTAATAATTAAGTCCGTTTAATTCATAACTGAAAAACTATTATACTAACAATGAAATATAGAAGCAAACCCTATCTAGAGATTGAATCAAACGAATGCAATTTGCGATCTGAATAATTCAAAGTATAAAAGAACACAATGTTGCTTAATGATAGTGACTCATCTGCAGAAAAGTTTCGTTTTTTATAATATAAAAATACACAATAATGTAATCACAACTGAATTTCGTATTTAAAATTAAATAAATTGTAGTTTGAACAGGGAGCAGTGTAGCCATTATATGGGGATTGGTTCAATCTATTAATTCAAATAAATTACAAGAATAACGAGAGCTAGATTGATTGTTATTTCAATTTCAAAATGTTTAAAAATAATCTAAATACACTTTTGTTAGAGTGTCCACATGTGGAGACACCCTTTACTTAAACTTGCATTTTATATGAATAAACAATACTGCTTCTGCAATATTCTTTTCCTCATTTTTGAAATTCACAATTTTCACATATGAATTTGAATTTTCGGTTGGAATTTTTGTTTTTTCTATCGAAAATTTTAAAATTAATAAATTTTTCACCATAAGTTATTAAATTTGCGTGATTTTATATTAGAAATTTTAAAATTTTTTGATAATATTAAAAATTTTAAAATTTCTGATATAAAATTATTTGAAAATTTTCGAAAATTTCAGAAATTCTGAAAGTTATAAAAAACTGTTTTTTACTGAAAATTTTAGAATTTTCGATAGTTATAAAAACTTTATTTTTTACCGGAAATTTTAAAATTTCCGGTAGTTATAAAACTCTATTTTTGTTATCGGAAAATTTAAAATTTCTAATAATTATTAATTTTTTCGTCTTTTGTAGTGAAATACAGAGGTATGTGTCATACTCCAATTTTGTCCGAAAATTTTAATTTTAGTGTCGCAACTACGAAAAACACCCGGCGAAAAAATAGAAGAATTGTTACCGAACGTTATTTATCCCAAAGAGAGGGAAAGGAAACAATCGAAAAAACCTAAAAGAAAGGAGAAGACAAGGTCATCGCAACCAAATCTTTGGTTCGAGAGTCGGTTACGAAGGGGAAGTTATGAGCACCCCTCACGTCCGTTGTACTCAACGGGATTCACGCTTGTTGTCTAATCAAGGGGTGTGTTATCTAAAAGCTACTGCTAAACGAAAATGAGAACAAAAGAAAAAGAAAGAGACTCGATAAGACATCATCGTCCTATGCCTACGTATTCTCTCGTGCAATAGGAAAGTCAGAGTCAACGTAGTTCAGAAAACTACGGGTGATGGGGGAAGGTTGCTCTCCAAGACATCGTCATCTTGTGCCTACGTATCCTCATCTGGTATGAAAAATCAGACCAAACGTAGTTCGGGTAACCGAAACCACAGGTTGATTAAGTGTTTTTTATGAGTGACGTTAAACTCTCATTCCAGTAGTTAAGGTTGATGCATGTTTGCGGTAGAATGGAAAAGTAACGTACTCTTTTATGAAAATGAGTTTGAAACACAAATCTCGAAGGATAAAAGGTTTGACTTTTGTTTGTGAGTTTTAGTGAAGTGAATTAGTTTGTTTGATATTCACGGTGCACTAAAGACTATGACATATGACTGAATGTGTCGCATATCGCCTAAAGGGCATACACTAAACACTTTAGACAAGTGAGGGGAACCCCCCCCCCCTCGTCATTTCCCACATACTTAAGGCTCGTAGCGTACAACGTTCATCGTCATTATTAAGTGTTTTGAGATGAGAAGAGAGACGCACAGAAGGTCTAAGGGAAAACTCATCCATAATGTTGTCATGCAAAGGGTCCTAAAGTTGGGATGCGAAAAGAGATTTTATCTTAATGTTAGCATGCAAAATATGGACCTAAGGTCGAGGTTAAAAGGGACTAGCCTACTTGTTATCGTGCCAAGATTGTCATCTTAGTGTCTATTCTACTCCAAATTTAATTGGAAATTAAATTGGAATAAGAATCCTAAGGGAGCATGCAAAGGCAAGGCAAAAAGGAAGAAAATCAAGGCAAAAACAACAACTACAATAGCGCTCCCTGCACAAAACAACAGTAAAATCTAGCACACAAGCAAGACAGCCTATAACAGCACATGTTCAGCATAAAAGCAGGTGTAAAAGGCAGGCAGCAAGCAAGCAAAGACAACATGCAAAAATTCAGAATAAGAACAACTGTGAAAAGCAGGGCGGCATGCATGTGTGAATGCACTTAATCAAAAGCAAGCACCAATCATGAACAAATATCATGCAAGTATGGACATGCCTCAACAATCGAACACGAATGATCAACAACATTGCATCAACAAGAAATCAACAAGTTCATCATGCTTTTTAATTCAAATCAAACAACCGAACGATCAAACGAACATGCAACAAATGGAATCAGAAGCAAACGCAAACATGCATCACAAATCCAGCAAGATAATCATCAATGGTAATTAATTAACATGATATAAGCAAGCAAAGCATGTGATCATTGCATCAATTAAGCATCATGAACATGTTAAACATTTAAACAGAAACCGGAAGTCACGTGTCAAAGAATCCAAATTAAACATTCAAGAATGATGAAATATGTAAAAAACAATCCACATAAATGCATCATATCAATCCATGAAGTTTAGAGGTGAAAAGAAGCCCAAACAAGCAAGAAAGTGCAAGAAAATACAATTTGTCCCAGTGGTACCGGTTACCAGAATCAGGTAACCGGTTACCCCTTTGAAAAATGTCCAGAAACGTGAAAATTGGGCAGGGTAACCGGTTACCACTGTGACAGAGGCCAAAAATCAGCTTTCAATATCACTTTTCAGCAGCAAACGACTTATCCAATCATCCACATGAACTAGTAATCAATTATGCACGAATTTAACATCAAGAATCAGTGATCAAACATCAATTAAACTTGATCAAACATTCAGATCACAAATCATAAAGATTAAATCCAAACAAATGGATCAACATGCAGCAAAAACCATGAATCTACATTGTGATTATTCAAATAAGCTCAAAACAAAATTGGATCTAGAATTCACCAACCTTCAAAGCTGAGATTTGCTTTGATAAGTGTTGATTCACTGCAAATTAACAGATCCAAGCTAAAAACCTAGAGAATCTTCAAGATCCAAGAGCTTCCTTATAGTAGAAGTGAAGAACAAGCAAGATCAAGCCAAAATTGATCCACGAATCACTTCAAATCTTGCTTCCAAAATCATATCCAAATCCAAACAAAAATTGAGTGATGAATTGAAGATAATGGAGATGAATGAATAAGGTTTAGCTCTAGAATTCAAGGATTTTAATGAAGAAGCAATGGATTCAAGTGAAAAGAGCTTTAATGGAGTTTTTGGGGGGTAGAAAAGTTGAGAGAGAGTTGAGAGAAAGTTCTCAAAAATGAGTGTGAAATCTGAAAATGAAGGTGATTGTGTGAAGTTTGGAGCAAATTTGATTAAATAAACTCTTGATTAAGTTTTATTTAACTTTTGTACATTAATAACTGATTTTGAACGCGTAAAATTAATTTTGAGTGATTAATATTTTTTAAAATATAATTTTAAAATTAAGTTGTAACTTTTAACTCTAAACATAAGTTTAGAATGAGTTAACACACAAAAAAATCACACAAAAATGAGATGATTTTAATATTTCATATAAAGCTGTTAAAAAAATATAAATTGAGCCGAACCATCGAATTGAACCAAATTAAAGTTAAAATAATTAAATTATTATGTTTAATTAATGAATCAAATCATATTACACAAATAATTTTAAATTAAATCAAAACTGAAAATTAAAAAATACTAGAAATATACATATTTTAATTTAAAAAAAATTAAAAATAGTTTAAACATTTCATTTTTTTAATAAATGATTAAGTTTAAAAAATTTAATTTTTAATTGTTCGGTATGGTTTGAAATTTTAAAACAGTACATTAAATCAATAATATGATTCAGTAGGATTCTAAATAAATTAAAATACTTAGATTCAACTCGAATAAATTTTTACAATAATTTACTTCAGCTCAGTTGGATTTGCTTTTGAGATGAATAACCTAATTACATATATGAAAAACATGCCTAGAATACTTAGTCCTAGCCTTGTATTCTCTAAAGTTGCTGCATTCTGGGTTGCACTGAGTTGTATCACATGGTAAGTGCTTTATGAATAAGAGAAACTTTCTGCACCTATATTATTCCACCGTACCCTATTCCTCTGAAACTTATTTACCATTACATGTACTCAGTACACTTATTTTATAGCCTTAAGATTTTTCTTTTCTTTTAATGAACCGTGATTTAGTGAAAAATATGATTTAATTCTAATCTATCCTTTTTAAATTCGATAATTCTTATTTATTTTTACATTTTCATATATATATATATATATATATATATATATATATATATATATATATATATATATATATATATATATATATATATATATATATATATATATATATATATATATATATATATATATATATATTAAAATTAATATTACAAAAATGAAAATGATAATGATTGATTAATATTACAAATTAAATTAACATTACAAAAATAAAAATGATAGTGATTGAATATCAAATACATCATATTAAAAAAAGTTTATAAGTATAAAAATATAGATATGTGATTCACTTCAGTTTAGATCGGTTTTGTAAAATTCAATCTAAATCGAATGGTTTTTATAAAATGGTACCGTATATATATTAATATTTGGTTTTTATATTTTATTTGGATTGATTTGTGATTTTTATTTTGATCAGTTTTAATTATGGAAAAATAAAAGGAAGGTGTGGAAAGTCGTTTCTTACATTCGTTATTGGGCCATGTTTGTCATTAAAAGCAGCCCATTGAGCCGACGAAAAGTAGTTACGTTACTTTATTAGACCGTTGTACCCTTTATTTCGATTAAAAAGACTATATTACCCTTTTGAAATCTAGTCTCTCTCATTTTCAATTTCCGCTGGCGCTCTCTTTTCTCTTTAGTCTCATTCTGCCTCTGACCGGGAAAAACAATACCACACTAAATTCCATCAACCCTACTTTCTCTCTCTTCTCTCTCTCTCTACAATCTCAACAATGGCGTTCGCTTCTTTTCTCGGAAGAGTCCTCTTCGCCTCCGTCTTCATCCTCTCTGCTTACCAAGAGTTTGTTCACTTTCTACCCTAATCCTTAATCTTTGAGAAAATCACATGCATGTTGATTAATTTTTTAGTTTGTTGAAATCTATGATGTTTAAGTTATGATTTTCTACTGAATTGGTTTTTATGTTAGTTCTTGTACTTGGATCTGTTTGTTTGAGGCTTGAATAATTTGTATGAGAAAAATGATTTAGCAGATCTATGAAAAGTAGATATTTTTCTTGGATCTGTTTCGTTTGTTTCGTTTTAATGTAATAAATGTATAAGTTTAGAGATGTGATATACTATTATAGAGGTTATTGTTGTTATACTTGGAAATTTGCTTGAGAAAATGTAAAATTTGGAGCTAGTTTGGATATGATTTTTCACAACCAATCATAGAAAAGATTAAGTTGAAATGATTTTGTCATAATTATATGAGTGTTCTAAGCTATTACTACTATTTAGAAACTCTAACCAATAGCTTCTCTCATTATATGAAAATTTGATACCAATATAGATAGTAGGTACCTCAGTTTTTTCAAAATCTCTCATTTAATTATTCATAAATTTTTGTAAACTTATACATATTTCTTTTTGGGTTACAAACTAAATATTTATTTAATTATTTTAATTTAAAATTTAAAATCTAAGTTATATAAGCTAGAAGCTAGTCCAAATTGGACTTTAGGTTATTATGTCATCCCTGAATTTTGTAACCTCTTTATGAGTGTGTAATTTCTACAAACTGTCCCTTAACTGTAGATTAAGTATATATCTTGTGTGGGGTATATCTGTACTATCTGTTAACATGGGTCTTCGTTAGTTACTCGCTGCCCTTAATATATTCTTGTAGAGTGTTGGGAAAATTGTATATCCCTCCTTAGAGATGAATGGGAAGATTGAGACATAATTCTGTGATCTTAGATCTCCAATCTCAATTTGTTCACTGAATTTCTGATAACTAGTGGATTGTGATTTCTGATTGATGTGGAATGATATGAATATTGTGCTCCCTTTCATCTCTATACTCTGCCATGTTTATTTTCTAATTAAAATGGATCACTTCAATTTGATCACATGGTTTATGAGATTATTCTTTTTTATATACTTCTTGAGAGAGTTGCAGGTTATTGATATAACTTATTGTTCATGAGGAATCAGAATTTTGGAGCTGGAACTTATTTTTATTTGACAATTGGATTATAGAAGCACTTGTTTGTTCAATGATTTTCTTTATGATTTTTATTTATTATCCTTCCCTCTCAGATTTCATGACTATGGAGTTGATGGGGGACCTGCAGCAAAAGCAATCAGACCGAAGTATGAAGCCTTTATAAATAAAGTTGATTCACATGTTGGCTTCCAACTTCCAGAAATTGATGTTAGTCTCTCTTTCTCAGTATCAATTATGTTGGGAAACCTTGATTTAAAATTTAAAAAGCACAAGAAAACAAGGAAAAAGAAAGTTAAACTGAGTCCAGGCATGTAGTTTGAGACTGCTTAGGAATTTAGTAACTATGATCATGCATTTTTCTGTTATTGAGGATGAAAACCTACTAGGGTACCTGATAATACCTTTGCCATAATTGCAAGGGCTCAGATAAGACTATTATGTAGGGGATATGAGGTTGGCCTGGTGGTTGGGGAAGCAGAGTTAAGCTTGGCAGGTTGCCTTGGTTCCCACGCCCAACATATTATAACTAGCTAACATTTTTCAATTTAAAAAATGACTATCATGTAGACTGGACAAAATATTAACCTGCACTCTAAAAAATTATTAACTTGTACATGCATTCCATTAACTATTTTGGCCATGCAACTTGTATTTGCTTGCCTCCCTGCCCTTGTATAATTTTGTGTTCTCAGCATGAAGTATTATAGTGTTGGGACATGAATCATAAAAAACTGAATTGGGTGGAGGCGAGGAAGATGCTGAGAAAGTTGAGAAACATCATAATGGAAAATAATTGAATATTCTTTCATCATTTTATCTGTTGTGGTCATCCTTTTATCTACACGTAACCGTGTTTGATCAGATGCTCCTTTTCACATGCATATTACTTTGCTTTGTATCTAGAATGTTTGTGTATAGTTATATAATATAGCTTATGTCACATCCCAAACAGATAAAATTTTTAGTTGCTGGGGCTATTGGTCTCAAGGGTGTTGGAGGGATTTTTTTCATACTTGGCAGTTCGCTCGGAGCTACACTTCTGGTTTGTAGTTTGAATTCTCTCCATGCAATTGAGTTTATCACTTTATTTTCATCTCAGTTGTTTAATATGGCTCTTTTCTCCCTGTAGCTTTTGCACCAGGTGATTACCACTCCAATATTATATGATTTCTATAATTACGACCACGAGGACAAAGAATATATTCAACTTTTCATCAAATTTACTCAGGTCAGAGAAGTGGGCTCATTATTTTATATAAATTTATTTTCTTGTTGCCTGATTACAACCTACTGTCACAATGTTCCTTCATGTATTGTTGTAATTGTTTATTAAATGGTATGGTATTACTCCTTGCAGAATATGGCTCTCTTTGGGGCTTTATTGTTTTTCATTGGGATGAAAAACTCCATTCCTAGAAGGCAACCCAAGAAGAAGGTTCCCAAAACAAAAACCTACTAGCAGCTGTAATTTAAAATCTATTTTGCAAGAAGGTTCCTTGGTTGTTCACCATTCCCATTCCCAAATTTCCCAGGAACTGGCTTGAGTGTTTGTCTGGCACAGCACAAGTCTCCCATCCGACGAGTATTGTAGGTGTAGCATTAGTCTCATGGATTACACATAATTTATGTATGCATATATATTGTTCTTTTGTTTGACTTTATGAACTATCTTTCAATTGCTAGACTTGTCCACCAAGATTGTTAAAATGCATGATTAGATCATCTTTGCTCAGACTTAATAGAGTGCTGATTTCATTTTTCTCAGACTTAATAGAGTGCTGATTTCATTTTGCTCAAACTTAAATGCATTATGAACTATCTTTTAATTGCTAGACTTGTCCACCAAGAGGGTTAAAATGCATGATTAGAGCATTGTTTGCTCAAACTTAAGAGAGTGCTGATTTCATATTGTTAATGGTCCTAAAGTGTGGACGTTGAAATTGCTGCTTTACTATAAATATCTCCACCGGCACATAATTCTGTGTTCCCATTTTGAATTCTTTGGCCGTTTTCCCTGACTAAATGTTTATTTTGTGCGTTGGGTTTGAAAGAATGGACTTGATGTTTATATATTTCCACTGAGATTGTGTTTAGAGAACTGTATTTACAATTAATGATATGATTTTTTATAAACGGTATTGGTTGGAGAACATCAATGGTGGTTTCAAAATGAGGTTTGATAGGGAAATTCACACTATTTAATGCTACATTGAATGGTAAAATTATAAGGTGGATGGTGGACCATCTATGATGGTGGTCCCGGATTCAAAAGAGCCTTGGTTGTGCCGATTGTGTGCTCCACCTAGTGACCGATTTTGGAATATCAAGAAAAGAGATGCTCTCAAACCACATCAAGTTCATGAACATTGTGGTGTTGTGCATTTTGCAAATGATATTTTAAGTACTTCAAATCCTTGTCTCCGTCCATTAGAACCTGTTACATGGTTTAAATTCGAACATCTCCCTGAAATGAAAGGCGGAGTCCTATAGACTACCTCAAAAGGGGTGGTCCTAGAATCAGTCTCATAAGGATTATGCATAATCTATATGTGGTAAGCTGGGCTCTTTTACGATTGAGTCTCTTGCAAGTTGATCAACTCTTGCCAGAAATTACACATGAAAGTGAGGTCCCTATCAGTCACTATTAACACAGGTATCCCACGGAGCTCCACTACTTTTCTAGCAAAGATTTTGCTCTCTAAGAATGCTTTAGAGGCTCAACATGTCCATAACCCAAGAAAAATGGGACAATTCCACAAATCGAAGAATCCTCACATTAACAGAGCGGAATTTCTTTCAATCAATATATTTGAGGCATGAGTAACCCAAGGAAAATGGGAAAATTCCACTAATAGAAGAATCCTTTGATTAATGGATGTAAGACGACTCAAACCCAATCCGCTAATCAGTCACTCGCTCGATTAGTGGATGGTGAACATAATTGGAATTTATATGCTTAATGCATAGGTGATATCGTTATGAGATATTTTATATACCAATTTACATTAAGCGATAGTGAGTTATAGTATTGTTCACAACAAGAGGGTGTTGAAGTAATTCGAGGTGGATCCGTAAGAAGTTTGAGATATCGTCTGGATGCTATTTCATTTCATTTCTATGACCGAATTGCTACATGACAATATGTAGATAAGCTCTAATATGTTTGGATGCAATAAGTTATATTTTTATATATTACTTTTGATAATTAGGTTATATATGTTTTAGTTATTCTTGCATAATAAAATTGAAATATATAACAATCTCTTTATCATCATGTTAGTTGATTGTTTATTTCTCTTAGTTTCGTTAGAGATCTGATTTTAAAAAATTAGGAGTCAATTCATACAGACGGTGCCGCTGTTCTATTGTGGAATTGAAATTTGTATGTATTTATAGTAAATGATGTTGAATAGGTGAATACTGATCTTCGATACGGCGGTGTGGGATGGACCTGCAAGATTATCACTTTAATGTTCAAGTCAGTTTATAGTTCATGATGAGTGTAGTAAGAAATGATGATTGTAATAACGTACCTTGAATTTCACCTCTGATACGTTGGGTCAAAAGAGTCATTTTGAGTGGATTGGACCTTGGCTTTTTGGGTCTTTGATCGACCTCGAAAAAATATCTTATAATAACTTTCATTTTAATTTAGAGTATTTTATAGTAACTCTAAATTAATATAAAAGATATTTATAATATTCTAAAATTAATGAATGAATCTGCGAAGCGAACCAACCAAACGCGATATCCGCAAACCTCCAAGTCACTCATGGGCCAATTGAACCGTTGACAAATCAACTAATGATTAGTCAACCTAGTGACCGTTGACCAAATCAAACGTTGATTGTCAAACAATTCATCTGTTGACTCTTTATTGAAAGTCAATAATGCCAAAATTGTATTTATCTCCCCTTCACAACGTGAGGTTTTAAGACATACTTCAAGAATCTCCATATTGAACTTAAATCATGGTGATGTCAATTTATCCATCAACCAGCTTGTTGTTCACTACCATGTTAAATCAATATTCAACAACCTTGATCAAGTTCAAGTCATTCTTGAATCTTCATCTTTCCATTTTCATCCACTTGTTACAAATAAACTTTTTCTGCAACTTAGATAATCTAACAAGCCCACAAGCATGATTATTCCGAAATCTTTGAATTTATTTAAATACGAATGCCTCCATGAAGATCATTGTTTTGAGTTTTGTAACCCTTTAGTCACATTCAAAGCATAACACCCAAGGTCAGCATAACCTTCCATTTGAGATGATATAATCTCACTCTTTAACTTATCGCGAGTCAAATTCAGAGATGTCTGTAACTGTTCTCTCACTTGTACTAGTATCCATAATAGGAAACTCCATTTTAAACAGAGTCTTCTCCACCATAGTTTCTAAAAGTTTCATCCTTAAGCCTTAACTCTTCTTCCCCTAACAGGACTGACTGAAAGTAATACATCTGCGAGATGAACCTCATTCCTCGAGGTTTCACTCCTAACAACTCAAAATCCTTCTTACCTTTTGGACAACCAATGAAGACATAATCCACAAATTTACCCTCAAGTTGAATTAACTTTATTTACGCAATAGGTAAAGCTTTGACGACCTTTGAATAAGAGTAGTTTCAATATTTCCTACTACAAACTACCATATGCGTTTGGAAGTTTATTCATATACATGATTACTTGCTGACAAGGTAAGGTGCTTTGACATCAGCCTTACCCCCATAAAATAAATAATAACTCAGCGAAAACATGCCTTTTTATAAAACTCATAAAAATGCTTTAAAACAATATTTCGGCATCCACCGCGTCTTGACCTCAAATAACAAAGCTTGTTGTTGTTATGAAAGTCTTCATTATATCATGATGAATAAATAACAACGTTGGAACCTTCTAAAATATATAAACCACATATTTTAGATCCTTTAACTATGATCGCTTCATCTTACTAAATCTACAACACCGCATTTTCAACTTTAGTGTAATTTCCTAGATAATCAAACATGCGTATGGATAAGAAATTTCTCCTTAACTCTGAAACACACCTCATGTTGTGAAGAAGAAACTCGTGATCATCAAATATTTTAAGTCCAACTGTACCAATACCATGAACCTTGCAAAAAATTTGCCACCAAGGCAAACTACTCCACCTTACTCAAACTTCAAATTCTCAAAGTATTCTTTCTTGGAAACATGTGATAGACAAGCCTGAGTTCATGACCAAACCCTTTTCAGTATCCAAACTCGAGACCGCTAGTTCACCAACACTCTCATAATTATCCTCATCTGAGGCAACTGTAATCTAAACAAAATCATCATTGTCCCTCCTCCCAGAACAATCCCTCATTAAGTGACCAATTTTTTTTACAAGTGAAGGATTTTACCTTTAACTTTTCAAACATATTTAATTTGAACATCCCTCTACGCTCATTTCCTCCTCTTGAGACACTCAATCCTTCACCACTATCCTTAATGTTCAAATATTTCACTTTTGAAAACTCTTTGGAACTCACAACACTCTCGACTTCATCCAAAGTAATAGTATTTTCCTTATTATATATAAACAAGGGCATCCTTAAAGTGTTAAAAGGATATGGGTAATGAGCTTAACAAGAGTAAAACATTTTCCTCATCATCAATCTTCAACTTAATATTCTCCATATCATCAATGATATTGTGAAATTCTGTCATCTGCTCCACTATGGATTTTTTCTCTACAATTTGGATTGAGTAAAGTTGTTGTTTCAGACATAACCTATGAGCCACATACTTGGTCATATACAATGATTCAAATTTTTATCACATCAAAGTCGCAATGTTATCCCTTGAAACTTCCCTTAGAACGTTATCCCCAAGGCAAAAGATAATAAAACTCCTAGTCGTATCCACTATCTAATTTTTCTATGATTATGTTAGGCATGAGGGCATTGTTGTCTCACTCTGCAATGTTTAAATATATTTTTTCTTGTGTTAAAAGTGCTTGTATTGACTTTCTACAACCCAAATTTTTTTTCTCTAGAAAACTTCTCGATCTCTCATTTTCCCATGGTGCTCACTTGTAAATAGTACCCCTTTACCCAATAGTGGGCACCACTAAAGGTCATGTTTGACATATTCCTCACAAATCTCATGCGATCCACCCTTGATATTTTTGTACTTGTCTTCACTAGTGTATGATCAATTTTTTGATATGCAAACTTCAAAAAGTTGATTTTTTTTATTGAATCAAGAATATCCCAAAAGAAAGTGATTATTATACTCACTCCAATACTTTTCAAAATTTTCTCCCATTTTTGTGTCCATGTCTTGAATTAACGAATCTTCACTTGTTAAATAAGAATTAAAAAGATACTTTATTTTCCATATTCATCCAACGTACAATTTAGAAGTGGGATAATAAGATCCAGAGATCAAGTTTGTAATGTTGCAGAATGACTTCAAGAGTTCACACATTATTTTAAATCTTGTTCACTCTTCAATTGAAGGACAACACTTAAAATTTGAATCTCACAAACTCAAGTTATAAAAGGAATGACAATAATTAATTAAATTCTTGAGCATTATAAAAGTGGAGTTCCATCTAGTAACATAACATAATTTGATCTTAATCCAATTGTTGTATCATTCTCGCAAGCATTATTAGCACATTAAAAAAAAAGAGTGTTCTACTTTTTGTTACCTCTACATAAGACACACTATCTAATTTTATGCAATGGATCACCAACTACCTTCAATCCAGATTGAACAATGAGATTCAGTATGTGCTCGTAACAAACATATGAAAAAAACTTTCCATTAATTAATATGTTATTTGATAAAGCATAATACTTTTGTTATTTTCTTTTGTTATTTTCTTGTTTCTTTCATTCTTTTTATCATTGGTAAAACATCATACTCATAACTAAATAAAATAACATTAACAAATTCATTCATTAAATAAATCAATAGTATAGTTCACAAAATGAGAAAGCAGAAAAGACAAAACGAAAGAAAAATAAATGACACTAATTCGTGGGTTACCTCATACACATCGCTTATTTAAGGTATTTAGCTTGACCATTTGATACTTTGTTAGAGCGACATATATGACAAAAAAATGTATCATTTTCCTTCTTCCTTTTGTTTGGTAGGAATCCCATGCACTTGAGGTAATGATTGTGGAACCACTTTTTCAAGTTATTAAAATAAGTAATCAAATACAAAGAATATCATGTTTTGTCATTTAAAATGTACTTTTAATGATGAAAACTTGGATACAACTTGGTTTCACTTGTGAAGATGCAACCTTTGATAAAACTTAAAGCATAAAGTCAAGTAAGTATGACAAGCAGTCAAAGATGCGAACAGGTGAAATTGGTTTTAATGAACACTACAAAAGTCCTCTGATGATGATTTTTAACTTGAAGATATCTCAAGCCTCATATCTCATAAGACTTAAGTAAGTTCTTATATGATTTGTATATTCAGTAAGTCTTGAAGCTTCAAAGTATGAAAGAGAGGAAGTGTGAAAGCTCGCCTAATCGAGTCTGAGTGAACTGTGTTTTGTAAAAATGTAAGGGTGTTCTTGTAAAGTAGTATGGATAAATCACACACACACACACACAGACACACACACACACAATATATTTTAAAGTCCATATTTCTCAAAGTAAACAACCCAAATGAATTTTTGAGCATAACCAATTGAATCAGGATCTATCAGAATATTTTGGAACAAGTTTTAAATTGTCCAATCGATTGGAACATATACCTAATCAATTTGGTGAGTGCAAACATTGTATATAAACGATTGTGACAATGTCTTAATGAAGGGAAACATCTCTATATCCATTATTCCCATTTTAGCCTTTGCAAATGATTATTTAGGGCTCCCAATCATTTGGCCTAAGGTCCCAATCGATTGGAACATTTTTCCCCATGGATCTTTCCTTTCTTATGCCATCCTCTAGCCTATAATAGAGTCATCTCCCTTAACATTTTCACATCCAGAAAGCATAATTTATCTATCTCTCTTCTCACTCTCTCTAAAAATACTTCTTTACTTTTTCTCATTTATGTTTAGCCATAACATTTCGAGAAATTCATTGTGTTTAAGTGAGATTTTGTATTTTTTGAAAATGGTGTTATTGTAAATTCACTAAGAAATACTTTTCTCTTGGTTGAATAATGTATCCTTAAGGGAGTGTTTGTTTGGTTCAAAGCTAAACTCGTTAAACTCTTGGTTTGAGAATTTAGTTAATAGGTTTAATACCCTTTTTAGTTTCGTATGTTAACCCCAAGGTTCATTTTGATCTCTTAACTTAACAAAGATCCATATTAGTCCCTTAACTCTTCAAAGTGTATCATATTAGTCCTTTTAGCCTATTTAACGATGGATTTAGCGACCAATTTTTGAGTTTTTTGGTCGCTAATTAGACAAAATGACTAATATGGAACACTTTAAAGATTAAGGGACCAATTAGACCTTTTTTAAGTTAAGGGACCAAAATAAACATCAGGGTATAAATATGGGAACAAAAAGGATATTAAACCTAGATTTTAAATCACCGATTCGATTCGAGAGCTCATCTAGTGTAAAAGCTCCATTTGGTTCGAGATTAGCCTGGTGAAACATATCAATTTGGTTTATGAGCTCAACCCATGTAAAAGATTCACATTGGGTCGAGATTAACATGGTGTAAAATCTCAATTCGGCTTGTGGATAACATGTGTAAAACCCTGGTTTTCTTTAGAGGATAGCTTGGTCAAAACTCTGGTTTGGTTTACGATAAGTTCATATAAAATCTCGGTTTCACTTGGGGACTAACTGCTTCAAGTTTGTGTTAGGAAGGAAGACTATCTGGTTCATTCTGATGTTATTTATTTGGTTAGAAGCTAGCATGAAACTTCATTTTTTCCTTATATAAGGGGGTTCAAGAGTTTAACCTGCTAACATTTCTTAAGCAATACTCGATACTCTCAAGATAAAATCTTGGGGACATGATTAGGCCTTCTTGGACAAACCTATATAAGTCTTTGGTGTTATTTCTCTTACCCTTAACTCTTTATTTTCTGCATATTTATTTTTCGTTGCTATTTCTAAAAGGTTTTATTAAAATATTTTTAAACTCTGAAAATGATAATAATATGTTTCCAAACTATCGTTCTTCTAAACCGCATAATTCATCTCTCTTGTGCGTGGAGTCATATGTCCAACATTGATGATGTTGCTTGCATATCTTTTTCAACATGATAGTTATGAACAAGGCTTAAATGGTATCCAATATTGTATCAATTTATTATCTTTCATATGCCTTATTGCTAAAATAACTTTTAGGGACATTCTTTTGTTGAATATTTTCTTGTTGGATATCTGCATATAGACATATTGTTGAATACAAAACTAGATCATCCTCACATAACACTCTTTCTCTTTTCCCATATCTTTTTTTCACTTTAAGTTCTTCTATTCTTGATTCAGTTTTTTTATCTAATGGCGTGTATTTTTCTTCTTGTTCTTTTTTAACTCCTCCTTTATCGACTACTTCCTATTCTCTTTGATTTCTCTCTTAAATTCATCATTCCTAATATTATCCAATGTATTCCCACTTATGTATCCACTTGATTGAGTTGCCACATGTTTAGATAACTTTCCAACTTGAGTTTCAAGATTCTTAATGGAAACTTCACGATTCTTGTTGGATATTTCTTCATTTACCTTTAATTCTTCGAGGTTGCATTGAGTCGTCTTCCTGAATTCATTCATAGTCTCTTTCATAAGGGATAACTTCCTTGGTGGTGGATCTTGAGGAACATCTTGATTAAAATGTTGACATTTAATGATGCCCCATTTAAGATTTGTGTGATCATTCTACCACGGATTATAGGTGTTGGAGTAAGGATCAATCTCTTGATAATTTCCCGCATAATATGCATCTTCAACGTATCCCTCTGGTACACAATGTCCATTAGTGTGACCTTCACTGTAGAAATCATATTGTAATGCCCCAACTAGATTAAAATTTACTAGAACTAGGAACAAACTGCATATATCTGAAACGGTGCATGACATGCTCAAGCATATGTGGGTACATTAGACGTGACCCACAAGCCAACCACCTAAAATAAAAGCCTATGTCATTCAAGAAACGTGTCTGATGGTGATCTACGTACGCTTCGAAGTGTATATCATCTGCTACCATGCAGTCAAGATACTCTCTGAAGGGCTCTGTTGCCTGATTCTCTCTGAGTGGAATGATTGCACAAGCATGAGGCATATCTTCAGTGTAGGTATCAACATATGACCAAAAAGATATGTGTGGGAAGCACTGGAGAATCCATGCCTGAAAATGATACATATGAATTATTAGAAATGGTGTAGCATGAGTGTTATGAAAATGGTACAAAAACAGTAAAGGATGAAAATATATTATAATCAACAACGTGCAACTAGTTGTCATCTATTCGGTCTTCCATATACAAGCTTTACCTAACTTGAAGTACAAACAAAATAAATAATCGGCCCCCAATTGTACTCATGAATTGATCCTGACCAGTCATTCTTCTCTGAACACTGGCTCGGGTGTTATAGTGATGGGGACCCAGTGAGACCTTTATTTCCTCCCTCTCTCTGGTGGAAAAGAACAAGAGATGAGCTGCGGAACTCATGCAACACCATGCAAATGATATGCAAATGCAAAACTAGCCATTCAAGGAAAAGCAATAATCTTGTTTACAAACAAAATTAACAACACACGTGACAACATGTTTGAAAAGCAGAGTTTTATTGATAAATTAAAGTCTGTTATAACATATGGCTCTTGTTAACGAGCAAGATCTTTCTTACAACATAGTTTTTAACAAGTAACAAATACATTCGTAAGCCCGTAAGATTACAATCTATCCAAGTCAACAAAGTACCTAAGGTAAACCACATATACATTATATGCACTTTTGTCCATAAAAATGGATATGGCAACCAAGTACAACATGTATGATCTGAATGCGTATGCTCTACGTTGCATAACCTGTTCATCATCAATAACGAACTGCTTTCCCATTGTCATTTGTTGTGTATACAACCTCTTCAAGAATCCAAACCTAACACGTCACTCTCAGGTGTCTTCTACATCCTTCAGAGAATCCCCTAGGTCATCACCCAAATATGTCACCATTATCTCCACTGCCTCATCTATGATAATCCTGCGGTGGTTTAATAGTTTTACCCTACTCGGGAGATGCAGAGGTCATGATACGCTGTCTAATGTGATGAACATTTCACCATGTGGAACATGAAAAGATGACGTCTCAGAATTCCATCTCTCAACAAACGCGGACATCATACTATGGTTAATAGTAGAAAATACATTGTCATGCATAACTCTCGCAACCTAGATAATTGCATAACATCCTGAAACCACAGCTACTTAGGCTAAGGGAACTTTGTAATATTTCGGCCATGGTTGATGTAAAGCATCACGATCCCGCAGAAAGCTAAATTATTGTTATAAACTTTGAATACTATAACAAATGTGTTTCAAAGAATGAATACAATTGAATTTTACCTCTTCACCTCACACATGTTTGACAACATGGTCTAGATATAGAGGCAACAACGATAAGTACGACAGACCTCCTCAAAACCCCTCAGGAATGACCTCAACCTGGGGTACCACCATATAAAATGAAATACAACTAATTGTTTATTATGAAACTTGGACTCTTTCACTAAGAATCGACGCATGTTGCGACTCTGGGTCGAGCTTCCATCTTTCTTCATTATCAGCCATAATCTCTATAACTAAACCACACAATTATAGAAAAATTCAATTCTAAATGAAACACGAAGAAAATCAAGCAAACATTGTAGACATATCAAATACAAAAATGCATTTCTGAACAAATACAGAAACACATTACCATATTAACATGCAACTCATTAAACGCGAAAATGGCAGAAATGCATGCAAATCAAACTTTCTCAAAACACATTGTTCATCTAAACTACCTATCAAACATATTACTCAATTAAATAATATATCTAAAATTCCCATTAGACAACCTTTCAAACACATTGCTCAATTTCTACAAATGTATAGAGAAATTAAAAAAAAAAGTATACAAAAATAAAAAACATACTAAAAGTGAGTTTGATTATGAGCTCTTTGATCGATTGAATGTTAATCGTAGAAACTTGAACATCAGTTGAGACTTTGAGAGAGTTTGAGAGTTGTAGAGGTTTTGAGAGTTTGAGAGAGTACAAGAGAAATGAGGAATAAAAGATCTGGTGCGTGTTTTGATTAAAATGCGTTCGGAAGTGCATTTTTGTAAGTTATATGAATATGCATTTCCGTATTAATTTTTGACATACAGTTGAGGTATGACTCAATAACCAATAGATTGTGTGTGAATGAGGTGCGTCCAAATATATATTTTTAAATTTTAAAAATAGTTTTTAGTTTTTCACGAGTGTACAGACAATCTTTATAGTGATAATAACAATCTCCCTATTATTATCATCCGAACAAGTCAAATTGAATAATTTTAAAAATTCATAAAATTATATATATATATATATATATATATATATATATATATATATATATATATATATATATATATATATATATATATATATATATATATATATATATATATATATATATATATATATATATATATATATATATATATATATATATATATATATATATATATATATATATATATATATATATATATATATATATATAAACAATCTTTTATTTTATTTTAGATATAATTGGAATGTAATAAGTTAAAAATAATTAAAATGATGCTCTTGCTATGCTCTTGATTATCATTTTAAAACACTCTTATTTTAGATATAATTGGAATATAACAAGTTTAAAATGATTAAAATAATGCTCTTTATTGTCATTTTAAAATTTAATGGTGCATGAATGTAAAACTCATTAATGGTGGACTTTAAAGAGTATATTGAAAATGAGGATTTTTTTTCATCTCATGCATTTCTTAGGCATTATGTGTATTTTTCATTATGTCCTCAGTTTTTGAAGATATATCTTTGGATGTATCAAAACTCAATTGAATGTTAAAATATTTTGGAGATATATTTTTAGACGCTCCAAAACTAAAGTGAACGTTGAAATATTTCAGAGATATATCTCCGGAACATTTTGGTATTAACGAGTTTGACTCTTCTCCTTCATCACTTTTCATTTTCATTCACAAACTCTTCCACTCTCTCAATCCCAAATTTCTCCAACTCCACCAAACTAAATTTCATCAATAGGAGGCTTCATGCAAACATCAAGCATCACCCATTTCATCATTTAATATCTTCCAAATCTTAAATTTTCGAGTATGTTTTTTGAGTTTTGGATAAATATTTGAGTTTTGTTGTAAACGAGTTAGAATCAACTGCTAGGTGTAGAAAATTTTTAGTAATCACATGAAATATAGTTTAGAGTAAGTGTATGTATTGTTTGTTGCCTCAAATGGACTATCAGGGATGTATTACACACATTCTGAGTAGCAGAGGATGCCATTGTTGCGACCTCTGAATTCTTGAAATTTCTGGAGATATATCTCCATAAAGTTCGACGTTTTATATACTTTAGGAAATTCCGAAGATTCATCTCTAAAATATTTTCGTAGATATATCTCCAGAATTTCCTCAGTCTGTTTTTTTTCTTTTAACTTTCTTATTTGTGTTGTTCTTTTGTGCGAACTAATTATCTGGTTAATTTTACCTTGCAGGCATAATGGCTGCCATAATCAACAGACTGAGACTTGGACGGGTTTCCCAGCACACACCCGTTTGGAGGGAATGAAGCCAGTAGGTTTCAGAGGGTGCAAGCACATCTGTTTTGACAGAGGAATTGACTTCTGGGACGCATTCTACTTCTGGGGCTCGGTCTTCACCTCAGGCTACTCCATCTACATCTCAGACCACTCCATCTCCATCTCATGCCACTCCATCTTCATCTCAGGCCACTCCACATTCTTCTTCTTCTTCTTCTTCTTCTTCTTCTTCTTCTTCGTCTTCTTCTTCTTCCCGTAGAAGACAAGATGCACCAGCTGACGTGTCACTTCCCTCATCCTCCCGCAGGCGCCAGGATGCACATGTGCCACCTCCTGCTGATTCGATGCCACCTTCCACTGATGATCCTACTAATCTAATGCCACCTCCTGAGGGTGAGGTTGCTAGGATGCTGAGTCAGAGGGATTTGAAGGAGGTCCATCTGATATGCCTCTACTTCCTCTGTATTCAGACCACACTGTCAGACATATTTGGGACGGAGAGGTAGGATTAGTCTAATTTTTTATTTATTATTTTATGTTAATTTAAATTGCTGACATTGATTATTACTAACATTGATTATTTCTAAATAAGCGTAGGTGCGTGATCCCTAGAAGTTTACTAATCATTGGAGGAAGATTTTAGCATTGCATGAGCCGAAAGACCAATGGTTTAAGTCGGTTCTGGCCGTTTCCGGGTTGCCTGACCTATGCATGACCGATTACAGTCTGGTCAACCACAAGATGCTTAATGCATTCGTGGAGAGATAGCATTGTGAGACGTCTTTTTTTCATCTCCCGCATGGTGATATGTCTATCACATTAGACGATGTCTCGTATTTGTTGCATCTTTCGATCAGGGGGAGATTCCTCCATCATGGTAGGATGACCAAAGACAAGACAGTCGAAATGATGATGGAACATCTGAGGGTTGATCGAAGGGACGCGGTTGAAGAGGTGATAGGACGAGAGGTGTTCATGCTAGGTTTGAGTTCCTGAAGAAGATATATGATGAGGAGATCGTTGTTGTAGAGGTGGCTGATGGTGATCTAGAGTAGGTGACCTTACACACGACTCATGCTTTGAGGGCATTATTTTTTATTTATTTGGTTGACACTTGCATTTTTGTGGACACGAGTGCCACTTATACTAACGTTACATACTTCTGGTACTTCTTGGATCTCACACAGATCCATGAGTACAATTAGGGGGCGAATTTTCTGACCTATCTGTATTCGAAGTTGAGAGATGTATGTCGATAGAGGACGAAGCAGGTCACAGGAAGCACGACACTACTGGTGGTAATAAGTTTTTTTATCCTTGAATGTTTTTTTTTCATCATTTTCATTTCATATTTGCGATAATTCTTGATCCCCAAATGCTTTTTATTTTCATTTCAGACATGGATCCTACAATATTTCCCGCGCATTGCTGGTTGGCCGTGTTAGGATGAGTACACTAAGGAGATGCCCCGTGCTTGTGTTTTTATCCCGTTGAGAAGGAACCGGGCGGTCAAGCCTTTCAGAGTCTATCTTGACCGCTTAGCTGTCATGGACATCCACTTCAACTGCTACGTGGATCACTGTCATACGGGGTCATTTGACGACAATCTCTATACTCCAAATGATTGGCCTGCGGATCGCGTATCACTGATCCTCATCTGCCCAAGCGCGTCATGCAGCAGTTTGGATACACCCAGACCATCCCTAGGTACCCTGTTGCCTCTGGTCCTCATACCTTGACTCGTATACAAATAGAGGATATGTTTATTGATTATCAGAGTTGCCTGGTACCAGAGGAGGCTCGGGCTACCATGGCGCCAAATGACTTGAGTTACATCAACGGATACATCAGACGATTCTTCATGGTCTAACATCCATACATGGTGCCGACTGCTTAGGAGATCCCCGCGACTCACTCATCAAGAGATTCTAGATTAGGAGCAAGCTCAGCTAGATCATACTGAGGATGTCTTGCCTCAGTGTCGTCACATAATGGAGATTGCGCGGTCAGACATTGATGAGAGTATCTTCCCTAAAGGGTTATTGTGCGGCAAGTATTGGATGACATTATTGCGGAGGCACATGAGACACTATTATATCGCATACGTCGTGCGAGGACAAGGGGATCGATGGTCGAGGAGGCGGACCAGACAGAGGAGGCAATAGAGGTGGAGAGGTTGTCAAGTACGCCCAGTAAGTGCCTCTTATTATTTTGATGTTTTACTATATTTTGTACTTTTTTCTGACATTGTTACAATATTTTGGATTTGGTGGTGTACGCCATTTTACTATTATATGGCTATATTATTTTGTATATTTGATATTTTATTCAATATCGTTCTTCATAATTTATTTGAAAACAAATATAATTTGGTATATTTGATATTTTATTCAATATCGTTCTTCATAATTTATTTGAAAACAAATATACAGCTTGTTATAAAAAGAACATATTGTTATAAAAAGAACATATACTTAAGAGATGTATCTCCGAAAATATTTTTTTAAAAAAATTATGAGAGATATGTTATGAGTTTTTAAGATTTAACTAGTTCTAAAAATATATTTTCAAAATATGTTAACGTATAGGCCGTAGTGAAGTGCGTCCAAAGATATATTTATGAAAGTTAGAGACATAATGGAAATTTCATTAGGTAGATAAGGAATGCATAGAGTGGAAAAAGAATCCGTACGTATCAACAATGCAAGCCACAACCACATAAATTCATGCCAAACCCAAAACACACATCACATTTAATAGTACGTACGGGTTATGAGAGGGTGCATTGAAAAAGAAAAAAAAAAACAAATTTCACAATAAATTAAAGATTTAGACCGAAAAGAAATTATAAATCGACATCTTTCACCTTAGAGCCAATTTCGTAATATTGAATTAGATATAAAAACCTAACCCTATTTGAACTTAAAGATACTATCACAGTCCCTTACTATTTAGGCTAACCACATGTCCAACCACTTTTTAATGTTTCAGAAATTGCAAGTGATTTAAAATAACTTTTCAATGCCAAACACAAACACTCAAATATTCAAACCAGACTTTAAAAAAAAAAACAATCAGAGTCTTAAACACACAAGGGTAAGAAATCTTGAGCATCATTTCAATGATCAATAATGAATTCCGGCAACAAATAAAGGGCCGCGAAGTTTCAACGAATCAACTAGTTACTGTTGCTGCACATTGCTCTTGGATTGCAGTATCTGAACAAGCGGCCACAAGATGTCCAATCGGTGTATATTTTTGTTGTTTTCAACCTGAGACACAATTTCATCATCAAAAATAATCACTTGATAGCTCATATAAGAACATAATAAATCCATGCAGCAGTTTCAATTTGACAATGTATATTGCTTACCTCAACAATAAAGCATATTAACATCTTGTCATCGCGAGTTTTTGTTGCACCCTTCAAAATTGTAAGGCCTAAGCTTCTTATGGCTTCTGCTATTTCAAGAAAATGGCTCCACTCTTCACATAGCATCTACAGCAAAAAGTCAGAATTAAAATAGAATATGTATGCAATAGATGATTATGAGTCCAAACCAACTCCATTTTCTATGAGGAAGGTTTTTAATCAATAAATCAAATTGTAATTTTCAAGTCATACTCGCATGTACCTCAACAAGCATCTGTCCGTTCTTGCTAAGATTCTCCACTAATATTGAATGAACTTTTAGATGACCCCCTACCTCCATTGCCCAACTTGAACCCTGCTCACTACTAGAGGATCCATGAATGTCTGCTTCCACATGATGCAGCTGCGAAATTGCAGGAGTGTTAAAGAAGGGAGAAAATTGTTTGCAGTATTGAACAAAGGCGAGAAATCATTAATTTTTTTCATACGAAAGAACGGAGGATATATTTCTCATATCCCTTTAAACCTTACCTTTGATTTAGAAACAGCAAATTTTGTTAGCTTGTCAGCGTGCTTAGTTACGCTTTGCAGAAAGAGCATGTGCTTTATTGAGCGCTCCAGTAGTGAATCAATACTGCACTGTTGAAGTTAACATAAAATGTTTAGCCGCATGAACCAGAATTGTAACCATCACTTAACCCAAAAAAGAGTAAGAAAAATGCTACAGCATGATACCTTTGCACCATTTGGAACCAAATCTCTCAGCTCCTTAATTCGATCTTGGATCAGTTGCCTGTCTCTTGGCCGAGGTCTGCAACTTTCTCCAGGTCTAGCCCTCTTCTTGCTGTTCTTAGATGGTCCAGATGATCGTTCGAGTTGCTCACTACAAGCACTAGGACATATAGAAGAAATGCCTTTAGATGACATAACACCGCATATCCCTGACGATGAGCTCAAACAATGGTGTTTTCCCTCTTGGAAAAGAGAAGGGTGATCTATTGAATAGCATTCTGAATTAACAGTATGCACATTTTGAATAGAAACTTCAGGTTTTTTGCCAGAACTTATTGCAGATTGCTTTGATCTATAAAATGATGATTCGCTATTAACATCATCATTACTACTGTGACAAATGTTGGCCACCATTGCTTCCAAAAGATGCTCTGGAGGAGATTGACAAGTCGATTGACTAGTGTTAACTGCATCTGGCATATCAACAATTTTCACATTTTGATTAACCTGTGCCAGCAAATCAAAATATTTACTCCCTTTCAACGATGCTGGTCCAAGTGCTTCGTGTAGTTCACAGCCAGCCGGAAAACTCAACTCTGTATAGGAGGTATCCTTGCCACAAGGCACAGTCCAAAACTCTGACTTTTCGCAGTGTTTATGAGACTTGTCACTTTCAGAAACATATGCATCAAGAAAATCTGTCGGAAAGCATGCAGAATCAACTCTGGCCTTTTCTGAACGGTGTATCAAATCACCGACGCCATCATTATTTATAACAGAATTGTTCAAAAATGATGATAGATTTTGTTCCGATTCCAATTTCATATTTTTGCAGCCATCACTGCCCCCTGCACACTCCCTCGCACTTAGAGGTCTTATCTCTCCAAATTCCTGATGCTCCACATTAATCATACCAAACGCCGACTGAAGCAAAATGGGACTCGCATCACTATTGAGCTCGGGTCCTTCATACTTGACCACATCATCGCCCATTTCCCAATATGCAGAATTAGTTGCACCGTTCCTCCCAGAACATTGAAGGGGCATCAAAAGACCCAGTGTTTCATTCGTCATGCATGCAGGCATAATATCTGAAGATGATTTTTCCTTCAAGATATCCTGCTGAAAAAAATAAGAAATGTAAACTTCATGATAATGCTCAAAACATTTTTGGTAATAAATAGTTATGACATGGCTCCACTTGCTTGCTATATTAGTGCACATGCAACAATGTGCATGCTCACATCCAATGTTGTCAAGCATGAGATCTTAATTAGGATCAGTTGGCTTGTGGAAGATCGTAAAACTAGGATCGTTAGCACGGCATGTAAGATCCTACCGAAGGGAATAATGGTAATTTCATATATATATATATATATATATATATATATATATATATATATATATATATATATATATATATATATATATATATATATATATATATATATATATATATATATAGATATATATATATATACACACAAAAAAACATGAAAATTATAATTCAGGCCCAAAAAAAGGCGATCTTGCTTCAAAAAGCTTGATCTTGACCACAACGGCGATGAAAATGGTCTTTCTCTGATCGTACTCAGGCATCCTTGGCACGTAAGATTTTACGATCTTACGGTCCAGCACTTGATCTTGGCTACATTGCCCACATCTGCACATCAATGCAGCATGCAGACACAGGCATACAAAGAGGAGGTGTGCGGAGGAAACAGATTAGCTGCAGTAACTGTGTCATGCAGTTACTGAGCTCGACCATCCAATCTAAATCAATGATCGAGATCATTTAAAATTGACTTAATGTATGTCTAAACCGTTCGATCTCAAATTAATGCCGATATTGACTACTGTGGAATAATTACTACAGGCAATCCGGGTTCATGACGAAGAACTGAAGAAGCTTACCTGTGATGAAGAGCTCTTCAAACTAGATTGTATTTGACTAGGAATGTGGTCTATTGAGTAATCTTGAGTAGACAAAAAAAGATTTCTTAGCTGATTAATAACCCCCATATCTTCATTCACCTGCAGCAAGGGGTGGCAGACGTAATGCAAATTGTCAAGTGTTTTGCATGATAAATGAACTTCCACGTGAGCTTATTATTTAGAACAACAAAAAAAATCAACTAATTATACCAAGGAGATTAAATAAAAGCAAGTCATGAAATCTGAAGGATCATGATACATTCAAGCAAAAGAACACAAATAAATTTTAAATCACAACGAATACAAGGTCTGCTATGAACAGCATCGTGAGGAGATAGTATTTTGCTCAAGCTAAGGCAATAAACATTAAAAAGTACTCATCTTACTTTTATTAGAGAGCCAAGCTGAACAACGCCGAGCGGGACTACAGACATTACGACAATTGTCTACAAGGAAAAGTAAAAGCTTTGTCAATGAAAAATATCAGTGCAGACAAAGTAAAGTGATGCAGACTAAGACATTATTTTCTATCAAAGAATCTCTAGGTTTCACGCAATATTATATGAATTCAATAAAATTTGGTTGCAACTAGTGGAACCATAGTTTTCCAAATATATCATCAACAATAAACTGTCCATTATCTTTGGTATCATTGTTGTCAATCGCGGATCACGGAAAATAGTGGTTTGTTCAAATTCCGCTACACAACTGTGCTACAACGCTGCTATAGCCGCTATTTGACAACATTTTATACTACATAGCATGACACCGGCGGTTTGTTCAAATTCTGCTATGCTATGGCGCTATAGATGTTACTTAACAATACTGCTTGGTACTATTACTATTTGTATTGTGAGGCAATTCTAATTTCTAGATAGACATGTGAAGTTCACTCTTTCAATACTATGAAATCAGTTATCTTACCCTAATTCCAGCAGAAAACTGAGTTTGCCACAAATCATCAAACTGAAAATCAAACCAAAAGGAGAAAAAGAATGAGAATAGTTCAAAGTTTAGTTAAATAGTAACATGTACTTGTCCAATACCAAGTAAATGAATACCATCAAATTTTCTAAGGCCGAGAGAGAAAGGACAATATTTAATAACAAGAATTCTCACCTCAAAAGACAAGCCAGAACTTGTTGCTTGATCATCTGCACAGATCCACCGATGTTTTCCAGTAACAGCTACCTGTCCAACAATGCTGTACATAAAGGATCTTAGGACACACACTACACAAATGAAAGCTTCAAATCTCAAGTAAAATGTTACATTTGATTAATCGTACCCTTCTCCTAATGAGTATACATTATATGACATTTTCGCCACAGCTAACCCCAAAGCTTCATGCGAAAATTTCCCACCCTTAATCTGATCCAAGGTCTTTTGACAGTACTTATTTTCTGAAGAGTCAAAATAGTCCGAATTGTCATAGTAAGCATCCTCCAATGTTAAGATCCTGCAAAAACAAAAAAAGTACCATGTCCCGAAAACTTAAGGTAATAATACATAACAACTCTTTGTGCCAAGTACATTAGTAACATACACTAGTAATAACATACATTGGATTTGGAGCACAATGTTTGAGCTTCCAAAAGATAGCATAATTCCAATGAGTATTGAAACAAAGACTTCTGAGTAGTTGATGTAAATTGTCACCCATCTTCTTCTCCCCTTTAAAAACTTACAAACCTTGAAACCTCCAAAAAAAGACGAAAAAAACCCCCCAAATCCAATCACACAGAAAGAACCAATCAATCACCTTCCCCTAACTATAGCTAGCTCCCTCTGTAAGACCCTCTTCCAGCCTGCTTCCTTCGCAACCCAGCTCGCCGTGTTAATGGCGGTTCTCTTCCAACTGTTTGTAGTAGTAACACACGATCCCCACCCATCACTCACACCACAAAATTCCCACCACCCCACCCACAAAAGCTTCAAACTTTACCTCACAATCGTTAAACTAAACACAACCAAACCCTCAATTACACTGAAGAAACAAAACTACTAGCACAACAAAATTTCCCAATAGCCATAAAATTAGCGCGCATTTAAACAAACACCTTTCGCTCTTGAAGCTTAATTCCAAAATTTAGCTTATATCTGATGACATATCAAAGTGTTTAAGGTTGTTGGGATGCTGAATTTCTCTGAAATTGTGAACGAATTTGCTAACAATGAAGATTTGTGATATTTGTAAGGTAAATTCAGAAGTTCTTCTTACCGTTTTCACAGAGAAAGAGAGAGAAAAGGAGTTTACAAATGTTGCCAATTTCTGAGAAGAAAGTGAGAATGCAAAGAGTGAAATAATGTCTATGGTGGAAGAGAAGAGTGTGTGAGTTTTCTATTTTCTAGTTGGAAATTTTCACACTTTGCTCAACTTTTAATCTCAACCGTCCGATTCATATAAAATGATGTAAAAAAATTGTTTAAAATAATATTACAAATCACCGTTGATTTTCCTTCGTAAAATTAGTAAGATGATATCTGAAAATTCTAATTCAACCGATCGAATTTAATATAGATAGATCAAATATTATCGTCAAAATTTGAATGCTAATATTCATAATTGTGTGTTTGAGTTTTTAATACGATTCAATGAATCGTAGAATTCTGCTGCTAATTATAAAAATGAGTGAGTTTGTTTTAGTTTGAAGAGCAATAAGGGAAAAAGTTCTAAAGGGAACTCCATTTGGATTAGAGGGTAATTAGAGGTGGGTATTTAACATTAAGAATGAGCATTAAGAAAAATCCAAAAAGGAAGAATCCAATTGAGTAATGACTTTATGGTGGTGAGAATGGATGGCCAACAACATGATATAAAATAGAGGACATGCTTCCTTATCTTTTCTTCAAGTTCTCAATCTTTTCTTTGACATTCTAGTAAAAGGAGTCTCTTTATTTACCTACTTTTTCAACAATGGTTTTATTGTAAAAAGAAATCAATCATCTTATTGCCCTAAAGTTATCACACCTTCAACCTCCACATTTTCTCATCATATATCTTTATTTTCATGACAATTCCATGAAGTCAATCTTTTATAGATTGCTTCTTAGACAAGAGATGTATATGGTGTTTTAGGCAATCACGTTTCTAAAGAATTGGTAAACACTTGGATTGCACCACTTAGTATTGGAAAATGTAAGATGGATGTTGTTTTGGTTCACATTAACAAAAAAATTGTATGAGTAAAAGCTATCTCAAAAAAAATATTATTAGAATGATGAAAATTTTCTTTATGTTTACTAATTTTGAACATAATTATGGTGATTACAACCCTTAAATTTTGTAAATTTCCCAACCCATGCAGAAACTCTATTTTTGGGAATCCTATGATTTGTGTTACCCTACTAGACATTTGATATTCGAGAGTAATTAATTAACTCCTGTCTCATAAGAAAAGTTATATTTATATTTTTATCATTTTAGATTATTAATGCAACTTTTTTTTTATAAATTTAATTTAATTTATTAAATTTTTATATTTAATTATTTTACCAACTATAATTAGCTAGAGTATTTAAACAATCCATATTATTAATAATATTAAAATTAACTTAATTAATTATTTTTTAAAGTTTATAGTTTATTATCATAATTGAGTTTAGTTGGTAGGAATTTTCTTAAAACAAACCTATATTATATATTACAGTGATAACTACCTCTGATTTATAATTTTTCAAATAAGTTAAAAATATTAAATTATAATTTTTGTCCTTTTATTATCATTTGCTTGCAAATTCTATTGTATTTTGAAATAGGTTAGTCTTCATTCTCTATTTTTCATAAAAAACGATGATGTGGAAGAAAGTTAATGTGTCAATTAGAATGAGTGTAGTATATCAGATGAAAGATGAATTATTGTAATTGACATGTATTTTTTATTATTAGGATAGGAAATATATTAAATTAAAACAAATTAAATATAAAATAAGTTTTATGTTTTCTTTTTTTTATTGTATGCATTGTGTTATCATTTTTATTTTAAAAAGTTTAAAGCTACGATATTTCAGTTTTCTTTATTGTATCTTCTTCAACACCATTCTTTTATCTCTTTTAATTCATTTCTACGTAGTTTTATGTATTCCTCCTTTTTATTGTGAATGACTTTTGAATTAGTGTCATTATTGAGTAGTATTTCCATTATAAGAGGAGAGTAATTTAATGTTATTTTGAGTTGAATTCTTTATTGATGGCTACGAGGTCATTTGAGAATCATGGTTGGAGATTCGGTAGATGTGGGTTATAGAAGGTACATGTCAATGCTTAATTTTTACATAGTGTCTTGATCTTTTCAAACTCTAATTTATAAGGTTTTTAGTTTATTTAATATTTTTTCGTAGATTTTGATTATCTTGTTGATCAAAAAAAACTTGGTATACTAATATAATTTTATTGTAATGTTGAGCATTGTTTTGTTCTTATAATGTTACTGTAATGGTGGTCATTATGTTGTTAAAAATGAATGTAACAAAATGAATTCATTTTAATGTTAATTGGGTTTATCTGTTATAATTTTGGTCATTTTATTTTCGATTAATATATAACCATTCACTTATATAACCGGAAAAATTATTATACATATATAATTGAAATCATTAACTTATATAATTGAAAATTATTACACATATATGTTGTTATAGGTTTCACATATAGACGTGCTTACATATCTAAATCATATGTTAAATATAATTCATAGTGTAAACAAATTTGATTTAATATAATTTAAATTAGATTTGATTTTAAATATTTTGGGTCTTTTATATTTTGTACTTTTGAAAACCTAAAACTATAAATAGGGTGTTTTGCTTTGTATTCTACATAACATAGAACAAATTTCATAGTTGCAGAGTTTAGCAAGTGAAAGTTCAATAGTAATCAGAAATCCCACAGTTTGTAGGTAACACAATTTTCTCCAAATATTTCTTCTCTCATTCTTCTCTTTCTTGCTTGTTTGTTTGTTATTCTTCTTTTCTTTTGTTGTTCTTGATAACTATTTACTTGTTATCACTATTACTATCATATTGTGGGTTTGTTCGTCAATCTTGAGATCAAGATTGAAGGGAATTATTCATAGAGTGTGAAGTGAATTTCCAACATCTGGTATCTAGAGCTCCGGTTGAGAGATTCAAGGAAGGAAGATAGTGATGGCGATGAACTATCCGAACGACAACTTTCCGGCGACCCTGTCAATTCTCAAGAAAGACAATTATGAGAATTGGTGCCAGCAGATTAAGGTGATTTTCTGTTATCAAGATCTTTGGGATCTTGTGAAGGACGGAGTAACATCGCTTAGGGAGAACGCAACGGAGGCGGAAAAGGCTGCGCACAAAGAATTGAAGAAGAAAGATTATAAAGCACTCTTTATAATTCATCAGTATGTTGATCCTGATAACTTTGAAAAGGTTAGTGATGTTGATTCAGTAAAAGAAGTATGGGAGATTCTTGAAAAGTCGTTTGGAGGCGCAGAGAAGGTGAAAGAGGTGAGGTTACAAACTCACAAGAGAATCTATGAGTTGCTTCAGATGGAAGACAATGAAAGCATTACAGATTTCTTCACTAGAGTTACAAAGTTGGCGAATCAAATCAAAGTATATGGAGAAGCGCTGACGACAAAAGCAGTTGTCTCAAAGATTTTGAGATCGTTGGCTCCAAAATTCGACCACGTGGTAGTTTCCATAGAAGAGTCAAAAGATCTGTCAGTGTTGACGAAGGAAGAGCTTCAAGGGACTCTTGAGTCTCATGAACAGAGGATGGCTGAGAGAGCTGCAGGAAAGTCGAAAGATATGGCTTTGCAGGCACAGTCAGAAAAGGAAAGAAAAGGCAAAGGTAGCTGGAATGACAATAAAGGAGGAAACCAGTCGAATCAGAAGAAACCTTGGAACCAAGGCAACCAAAGAGGTGGTGCTGCAGGTAAAGGAAGAGGTGGTGGTCGAAAGACAGACAAAAGCCACATTCAATGTTTCAATTGCCAGAAGTATGGTCATTATGTTAGTGATTGTCCAGAAAGGAAGCGAAATCAAGAGACTGATGCAAAGCTGGCGAAACATGAATAAGAAGAAGAAACGTTGCTAATGGTCACAACAAAAGATGAAGAAAGATTCCAAGATCAGTGGTACTTGGACTCAGGATGCTCATCACACATGACTGGAAGGAAAGATTGGTTTGTCAGCATGAAGCCCTCGTCGAAGAACACAGTGAAGTTTGCAAATGACAACACTCTAGCAGTCGAAGGTGTTGGTGATGTTCTGATTATGAGAAAAGATGGAAAAAGGTCAACAATTTCCAATGTGTTGTACATACCAGGCATGAAGAGTAATTTGCTCAGTATAGGGCAGTTTGTCGAAAAGAACTACAAGGTAGTTGTCGAAGACCAGATGATGAGAGTTCTCGACGCAGGTGGTAGATTAATCTTAAAGGCTCCAATGTCTCAGAATAGGACCATCAAGATTGGACTCAATGTGATGGAGCACAAGTGTTTAGCAACTGCAGCCAGCAGAGATGAGTGGTTATGGCATTTTTGACTAGGTCATCTCAACTTTAATGACATCAAAGAACTAAAGAGAAGAAATATGGTTTCAGGATTACCAGAAATTGACATTCCAAGTGAAGTCTGTGAGGAGTGTGTTCAGTCGAAACAACACAAGAATAGCTTCAGCAAGGATGCAGGAAGGAAGATGAAGGAAATACTTGAAGTCATATACTCTGATGTATGTGGTCCAATCCAGGTGGATTTGATTGGTGGAAATAGATACTTTGTCACGTTTATAGATGATTACAGTCGAAAGCTGTGGACTTACCTCATCAAGAAGAAAAGTGATGTGATTGAGGTATTTTCCAGATTCAAGTCCATGGTCGAAAGACAGAGTGGTCGAAAGCTGAAAATTCTGAGGACTGATGGTGGTGGAGAGTATGTATCAAAAGAGTTCGATACACTATGTGTAAAAGAAGGGATTGTACATGAGGTGGTGCCACCTTACACTCCACAGCAAAATGGGATTGCAGAACGCAAGAACAGAACCATCATGAATATGGTGAGAATATGTTGAATGGAAAGCATCTACCTAAAAAATTATGGGGAGAAGCAGTTTCGACAGAAACATATATATTGAACAAATGTCCGACGAAGAAGCTTGAAGGAATCACGCCAGAAGAATGTTGGTCTGGTGTCAAGCCTACTCTCAGTCACTTGAAGGTGTTTGGATCTATAGCACATAGACATGTGCCAGATCAGTTGAGAAGGAAGCTTGATGATAAGTAGAATTAGATGATCTTGATAGGAAATAATTCGACAGGAGGTTATAAGTTGTTCGACCCAGTGAATAAGCTGGTAGTGATCAGCAGGGATGTGATCATAGATGAGCTTAAAGAATGGGACTGAACTGAGAATGCCAGGAAGGATTCAGTGAGAATCTCTTGTGAAGAACCAGCCACTGAAGTCGAAATAGAAGTTCGACAGGAACCAGTTGCAAATGAAGCAGGTTCAAGCAAACCTCGACGAACAAGACACATGCCTGCAAGGTTGCAAGAATATGTAATTACATCAGATGATGTAGTCGATGAAGAGGGTGAACTGGTATATTATGCTTTCTACGCAAATGTCGAACCATTCAATGCAACTGAGGCATTGAAAGATTCGAAGTGGTGAAAGCAATGACTGAAGAGTTGGAGTCCATCGAAGTCAATGATACCTGGTCACTTGTCGAATTGCCGCAAGGCAATAAGGCAATTGATGTGAAGTGGGTTTACAAGGTGAAGGTAAATCCTAAAGGAGAAGTAACTCGACACAAGGCGAGACTTGTGGCGAAAGGATTTCTTCAGAAGGAAGGAATCGACTTCGATGAAGTATTTGCACCTGTTGCTAGAATCGAAACAATCAGGTTGGTTGTTGGTCTAGCAAATATGAACAACTGGCACACATGTCAGATGGACGTGAAGTATGCATTCCTTAATGGCCCCTTAGACGAAGAAGTTTATGTTGCATAACCAGTTGGGTTTGTGAAACAAGGCGAAGAAAGAAAGGTGTACAGGCTTCATAAAGCCCTGTATGAACTTAAGCAAGCTCCAAGAGCTTGGAATAAGAAAATCGACAGCTTCTTAAGGGAGAAGGAATTTGTGAAGTGTACAACTGAACATGGAGTATATGTTGATGATTTGTTGATAACAGGGAGTTGCAAGAAGGAGATCGAAGATTTCAAACATGACCTGAGTAAGAAATTTGAAATGTCAGACTTGGGAAATCTCTCATATTTCCTTGGCATCGAACTCAACAAGACTAGTAGAGTTTTGATGATGCACCAAAGAAGATATGCAGTCGAAATACTCAAGAGATTTGAGATGCAAGATTGCAACCAAACTTCGACTCCAGCTAAGCCCAGATTGCAACTGTCGAAGGATTCATATAAGATGATGTCAACCCAACCCAATACAGAAGACTTATTGGGTCACTTAGATACCTTTGTCACACGAGGCCTGACTTAGCATACAATGTTGGTATGGTAAGTAGATTCATGCAGAAGCCAACGGTATCACACCTAGCAGCAGCGAAGAGGAAACTGAGGTATCTGAAAGGAACTCTCGACTATGCCATTTTGTTTCCAGCAACTAATGAAGGAAAAGAATGCAAGTTAGTGGGATACATAGACTTTAGTTGGTGTAGTGATGCTGAGGATCGAAAATCCACAGTTGGATATGTGTTTATGTTAGGTGGTGCACCAGTTGCTTGGAATTCGAGAAAGGAACCAGTAGTGGAATTGTCATCATGCGAAGCAGAATATATAGCTGCTTCTCTTTGTGCATGTCAAGAAACTTGGATGGTGAACTTGGTCGAAGAAATCACAGGGAAGTATCATGGAGCAATTACCATGAAGATAGACAGCATGTCAACTATCAACTTGGCGAAGAATCCAATAGCTCATGGTCGAAGCAAGCACATCGAAATGAGGTTCCATTATCTTCGAGAGCAGGTAGCAGAAGGGAAGATGAAGTTGGAACACTGTAGAACTGAGAATCAGATTGCAGATATCATGACGAAGGGAGTGCAGGTCGAAGCTTTCAGAAGACCAAAAGCCATGATGAATATAGACAGTTTAGACACAATGAATTAGGTGGTGTGTTAAATATAATTCATAGTGTAAACAGATTTGATTTGATATGATTTAGATTAGATTTGATTTTGAATATTTTGGGCCTTTTATGTTTTGGGCTTTTGTAAACCTAAAACTATAAATAAGGTGTCTTGCTTTGTATTCTACATAACATAGAACAAATTTCACAGTTGCAGAGTTCAGCAAGTGAAAGTTCAATAGTAATCAGAAATCCCACAGTTTGAGGGTAACACAATTTTCTCCAAATATTTCTTCTCTTTCTTGCTTGTTTGTTTGTTATTCTTCTTTTCTTTTGTTGTTCTTGATAACTTTTTACTTGTTATCACCATCACTATCATATTGTGGGTTTGTTCGTCAATCTTGAGATCAAGATTGAAGGGAATTCTTCATAGAGTGTGAGGTGAATTCCCAACACCATACACATCCAAATTAATGAAAAAATGTGTTTGCATATCCATAATACACCCAAAAGAATATTTACTATAGTTTCAAATTAACTAAGACAGTGTCAAGATGCTTGTGATTCTTGTGCTTGTGGTGTTTGTGATCCTTAGTTTAAAATAGAAGGTGGCACTTCACTTGATATTTTCTTTTGCTTTTGTGCCTCATTATTACCTTTAAACAATTTGCGATTCGTCGACTGTTTTACCTTTGCATGTCCTTGGATTATGCCAAAAGATCTCATAGCTTTTTACACTTTGCAATTGTCAAATTCCTAGATAGTACATTACTAGAACATGGTTCATCATTATATTTGTTTCTCTTCTTCTTAAGTCTACCTGGAGTTATTCTCATGACCGATGAATTAATTGATTCCCTATTAGATTTATACTAAATTCTTAGACCGCTTAATAGTATAACAATGAATGAATAAGTTGTCATAAAACTTGTTTTTCTATGTAAACACTCAGTACATAATATAAGCAACCATCACAACATAACTATGCATAACATCAATATAATAACTCTTCACATAATATTGCATGACTTTGCACATAATACCACATAATTATGCAAATAACACCACATAAGCAACTAGTATAACATATAAAACTCTGCGTAATAACCGATACATAATAATTTACTACATATAATAGAACTAACATATTAGCTCTGCATAAGCAACCAATACTAATATATAACAATGCATACCTATAATTTATAATCACATACCAACATATAATAGTGCAACATAGCCACTCAGCATATAGTAGTACAACATAACAAATACATATCATCATATAACAATGCATATATATAGTAAGATTATCAATGTTCTCCCTTAAAGAAACATGCATTAAAACTAATTAAAGACCTCCGTGTATAAGAAAATGTCATCTTACACACATCAAGACACACATATATTCTCTCAAAAAATGGTTCAACATCAGACATTTCATACTTAATTATCACATTACTATTAGGATTAGATCTCCTTAGTTCCTTAACATAATCTCTCAAATAAGTGTATTGTTTAGTCTCAGCTCTTTGAACAAGCTGAGGACAACTTCACACCTCACTTCTCAAATTCCTCAACAATCAATCCTTTTGGTTTCATTTCATAGGTATGTCTTAAGATTCATATAAAATTCTTTGCAAGTCACTCAGTTTTAGCATGCCTATTTCTAGTAGTCCTATGATAAACGTGATCATTACTTAGAATCACTAAATATCATAATTGGTTGGTTACCCCCTTACTAAATCTTATGTGAAATGGACTTTATTTGTTACACCAAATAACTATTATTTTGTTATCATTTTTCTTAAAGTGTCATTTTTTTCTCTTCATTGCATAAGATTTAATTACATCTTTAACAAGTGATTTAATGATGAATACAATTTTGAGATCAAGCCTTACCTCATCACCATATGCATGAATTTTAAATTTGATAAATTTATGTTTATCCTCTTCTTCTTCACTTTTTGGGTGGTATCAAAGTAATCTGAATCGACATCATTGTCTTCTTCAAAATCAGTTGTTGTGGGATCTTGGCTTGAAAAAAATTAGTTCGCATCATTATATTTTTGAACAAATGTCTGATTTGGTATTTCATTAGTCCAATCTCAATTATCTTCCTGTAAGTCATAAAATTCATTATCACCCCAATCACCATTGTCAAACTGCACAAATTCTTCATCTTCTTCATTGACATATTCACTCTAATCAACTTGAACCTGTTAAGCCTTCATTTTTCACTCATTTTAACTTGGATAGTATTTGTCTCACCAACGTGTATATTTTCACCCAACTTGCTTGCACAATTTCACTCTACTCAACCTGCACTTTTTCACTCTACTCAACATGCACATGCTCAATTTGCACAACATCATCTGAATAAATTTTTATTGTTTCAGGTACAACATTCTCCCCTAATACCTCGTTTATTACAACTAAAATCATGTTCTCAAGAGGACAGATGTTAGAGCAGGTGTCTGGACAATGTGAACAACTGGCTTATGACAAATAACAAATTATGGAGACATATGTTGAACACGATGTATGGGAAATTGTTTAAAAAATAAAAAAACAATTTAAAATACCAAGATAAAACGACTTAGCTTATACAAGATGAAGAAGCAGAAACGCAATAAAGAACACAAGAGATTGGTAACTCAGTTCAGTGAAACCACGCCTATGTCTAGGGGTTACTCTACCCAAGAAAGGAAATCCACTACTTCGAATTAGTACAATTAGTCTTATAAGAACATCAATCTTGTGATGTTCAATGCCTCTTCATAATCATTATGACTTTCTCTTAAGACTTCTACTAAATATGAGAATCTGTCTCACTTTCTCTCAGTCACTAGCCCCTAGTGATCAACTTCAATAACAACTCTATTGATTGTTGAATTTACAACTCAACTAAGACAAACCAACAACTATGCCAAGTTATGGAAACATAGAGTGGTGTACACAAATATAATCAACACTAATACAACATTAGATTGGAATACTAGAAACAAAAAAACACTTTATTCTCAAGCTTATAGAATTAATATCTTGGAACAAAACTTTACAACTCAACAAGAAAACCAACCTTTATGCCTTAAGATATGAATGGATGCGCTAGAGTGGTGCATGCAATAACTCAAACAAAGACTCGAAAATAGAAACCTTAACATGAATAGTCTTCAAAATCGTGCACCCCTCAATCTCAAGGTTTGAGTCTCCTTAAATAACAATGCTTCTTTTGGGCTTTTTCCAACGGCATTTGGTTTGATTTCGTTCAAAATAAATGCAAATATTGTTGGGTATGATTTGTTCCATAAAAACCTTCAACAAAAGATATGATTTGTTTTTAATTGAAATTCAAATTTAAATCACTATTTAAATTAATTTGATCTTCAACACTGTTAAACAAATTGTTGCACCCCAAAATTTGCCCTCACAATACAAGACTTTGTGTTCCAAGAAGGTTCACAAGGTTCACAAAATTCACAATTGGTCAGAAGAGTTGACAATTCCCTCAGACAATGCACCTCCTAAGCAGTGCATCCAAAACTAGGGTTTTGACTTTAATCAGGCTAAATGGACTTCCAAGACTTCAAGTGAGCTTCATAACATCTTATATGTGTATAAGAACCCCCATGTCAAGTTTCAAGACTTTTCTCAAAAGTTTGCTCAGTCAGATGATCAGATAAGTCAAAAGCAGTCAATGCAGTTAAAAGGTCAAACTGAGGTCAACTGTGGTCAAACCAAAGTCAAACTTCATGATTTTTTTTTTGCCAACATCAAAGAGAGGTTGGGTGAGAAATATTATCATAATAACTGTAATACCCCAAATTTTGCCCTAAGATTTGTCGTCGCATTTCATTGCATTTAATCAATTACTAACAAATTTGTGTAGTCGTTTGACTTTTTGCAGGTAAATATCATATGGCATGCATTTTTTTTCTAAAAAGTAAAAATGGCACAATTGGCAGGAGGACATGTGTAAGGAGTTATGAGTGTGAGAGGTTGAGAGTTCGAATCTCACCTTTGTCACTTTTTTTTGTTTTTTATTATTTTTACTCTAAATTTTTCTATCTTTCATTAAAAAAATAACAAAAATAGTTTTTTATTATTATTTAATTATTATTTTCGTATTTTAATTAAATCATTTTTTAAAATATTATTTTTTTCACTTTTTTCTAAATTATTCATAAAAATATCCAAAAAATCATAAAATAAAAAATATTGAAAAAAATTTTGTTCTTTTTATAATATTTTTTATTTTAGGAATCAATAGGATTATTAGTTTTTATTTTAAGTTTATTTTAATTATTTTAAATTATTTAAATTTTATTTTTTCTTAACTAATTATTTAGTTTGGGCTTTAAAATGGGCTTTAGGGACATTATTGACAATTTGGTGTTAACCCTAATTTGTTCCCTATATATACATGTGTTGCCTTGTTGGAAAAAAGGAGAAGGAAAAAAACCTAAGAGGAGTGAGTGCCGTTTGCCGTTATTTAGTTTTCTTCTTCATCCATTACTATTGTTTCTTTTTCTTCATCGTTTACCGTTATTTCTTTTCCTTCATCTATTACTGTTGTTTCTTTTTCTTCATCTTTTACCGTTATTTCTTTTTCTTCATCTATTACCGTTATTTCTTTTTCTTTATCTATTACTGTTACGTTTATATATATATAATTTTTAAATTGTTAGAGTTTATATATATAAGATTTTTGATCGAATTATGTCGATACGATGTTTGCACATTTGTGTGCATGACGCGTGACATTTGTGTTAGTTCGATCTGGTTGCGATGATCGCATTTTTGTGTGAGCAATAATACTATTTTTTGCTTAATTTCCTTTTCTTTGCGATAAATTTTGTTTCGTCCGATTTAGATCTGGTTGCGATGAGCGCATTTCTGCGTTAGCAACATTGTTGGGTTATTTGGCACATTTAAAATTCATTATTGCTTTATTATTATTATTATTATTATTATCATTATTATTATTATTATTATTATTATTATTACTATTGTTATCATTAATTTATTAAAATTTGTTATAATATAAAAATCTGTTTTTTAAAATAAATAACATTAACATCTTTTCCAAATTAATATGAAAACCCATTATTTTTAAGAAAAAACTTTTTTTTAGATAAATTTAAAATAATAACTAAAATCTTTTTTTTAAAATAATAACTAGAACCGTTATTTATTTTATTTTATTATTGTTCAATTCAAATTTCATTATCATATTGTATCTGCTCCTCTCATGTAACCTCGCGAACTTAACAATCGCTCTTTAAATTCTGCCTTTAAATTTCTGCTTGCATGGTTTAAATTATGACATTATCTCTCTGTTTGCATGATTCAATTATCTCACGCGTTCACTATTATTTCTGCCACATTGCACACATCCGAAGGTTAGGTCTAACTGTTTGGCCGCCGCGCCAATAGTCCGTAAAACTTCACACATTCAATTTCAAATCCTCAAAACTACAAACTACAAACCCTAATTTTCACAAATGCCTCGCCGCAGGCAAAATTACAATTTTACCCTTAGCATTAGGTCAAAGAGCCGCCGCGCTCATTTTAGGGTTTCCCGCCGTGGAATCCCTAATTTAACCCTAATTACAACTTAACATTTCAACGTAGAGATTTGGAGTTTCTACACTCCACGTAAGCGTGTCCTTAAGATGCGTTTATTCCCCTTGAGACCTTGACCACAGTCAAGAAGTTTCTAACCTCCCTATTGAGGGGAACTACGATTACTCTGATTCCGCTCCCGTAAGGATACGTAGGCACAAGATGCGATGTCTTGCCGAGTAAACTTAGAATTAACCCCCTTTATTATTTATTATTGCTTATTTATATTTTATTTAATTATTTTGCTTATTATTTTGTAATTGTTTCTTGGATGTAAAGTTGCTTAATTATTATTATGGTTAGTAATTAGGGAGTGTAACAACATGTATGTAATATTAAAATAAATTTAGATCACTTTTAAATAAAGATAATTAAAATAAACACGTCACACACGTAAGTCGATTTTAATCGCCGTCTCACTTCCTAAGGATATCCCTCAAGTTGCCTATGAATATTGGTTAAGTGGGGTGTATAAAGCAAGTCCCTCAAATGGAAAAATCATCAAAGTCCCTCAAGTTGCCTACGAATAATGGTTAAGTGGGGTGTATAAAGCAAGTCCCTCAAATGAAAAAATCATCAAAGTCCCTTATGGTTGCCTTTACGAATCGAGTCCCTTTCGAAAAATGATGATGGTCCCTCATATGTGCTTATTACATCCCACAATGGCCTTCAAAGTCAAATTGTCCCTCACATGTCCCTTAACATCCAAAGTAAGGGCTACCTACTCCATTTTAGTAGGGATAGTCTTACTAAGGAAAGGATAAAGAATAAGAAAGACCTTAAAACATTAGGGTGGGCTACTCCTAGATACTTGCTCACTTCAAAACTTTTTCACACTTAAACAAATTTCCAACAAAATTTTCAAACAAGTTTTTTTCACATCCATACACGGATTATTATTAAACTATTCTGAAATTTTTTGCTATTCACACACTACACTTTCAAAACAATTCAAAAGTGAGCTTAAGTACCTAAGAGCCCATGGATAACCATGGATGAAAAGGGTGCTAACACCTTCCCTTTTCATAACCTACCCCCCGGACCCAAAATATTCTCTAAGGTCTTTCCTGTTCTTTTATAACCTTTCCTTATGGATAAAATAAAAGTCGGTGGCGACTCTTGCTATCCGCAACATTGTTTAAAGTCAGTTCTCCCACCGTGTTACAGAACTGGCGACTCTGCTGGGGATCTATTTAAGAGGGGTACCCTTAGGAATTAAGATCACTTTAAATTGTTTGCCTTGTTTGCTTTATTATTATATTGTTGGGGTGCTCTTATGTGTGAAAGGTCCTAACCCGGATCTAGTGTACCTTAGGTAAATGGCAATAGACCAAGGAAATTGTACGACGTATATCGATACGGTTGATCTGGTGGCCATAGTTAGTGCGACTTCTTGGTTGGTGCTTATATTCCTTAAATCAAGTTGAGGATAATATTGAGGCTGCCATATGTTGTCAATGCACTAACTGACTTTTAGAACCCTAGTTAACTCATCTTGGCCTTTAGAAAGTAGTGAGGTAACCGGCTTTGGTGCAGACTGAAGTTGGTTGACACTCGATGCTACGCTCATTGAGATCTTAAACTTGGAGGGTTTTGGTTGGCAAGTAAGTTGCCTTCTGATCAACCACCCTTGTGAAGGATCAATGATATTGAGATCCCTTAGAACCCGGTTACTTTTGTAGGACAGGATGAACCATCTAACTTCAGGGGAGGGTACTTACCTTTAAACCTCATGCAAGCCTTTAAACCTAGGGCAATTGTGTGACTTGTTTGTGTGTGCCATATGTTTGTGATTGAACATAACATCATGACATCATCATGCATCATGAGCATATCATTTTCCCTAACCATTTCAAGGACCAAGGGATTTATTTTTGTTCTTTGTTGCAGGTCATGGCTTCTGCTCGTAGAAACACCATCAGGATCAACTTTGTAGGGATACCTCCCAAGCTCAAAGAGTTGGTTTCCCAAGTGTCTGATCATTCCCAGTTCGTCCAGAGACATGGTCACCTATTGGATCTAGTCACTTCAGGGTTCAGTGAAGACATGATGAGTGTGCTGTTTCAGTTCTTTGACCCTAAGCACCATTGCTTTACATTTCCTGATTATCAGTTAGTTCCAACCATGGAGGAGTTCTCTAAACTTCTGGGTATACCTGTTCTTGATCAGAAGCCATTCACAGGCTTAGAGAAGGAGCTTAAACCAGAAGTTATTGCTGCAGCTCTACATCTGAAGAAGTCTGACATTGTTCTAGAGACGAGAAGTGGAGTTAAAGGTATTCTTGCCAAGGTATTAGTGGATAAAGCTCAAGTGTTCCTGAAGGCTATGAGCTACGATGCTGTTGAGGAGATCTTAGCCTTATTGATTTATGGCTTAGTGTTGTTCCCCAATCCTGATCAGTTCATAGACGTTCATGCCATCAACATATTCCTGAGTCACAATCCAGTGCCTACCTTACTTGGAGACATCCTACATTCTCTTCACACCCGTACTACAAGGGCAAGATGAACTTTGATGTGCTGCATACCTTTACTTTCTAGGTGGTTTATTTCTCACCTTCCTCGCTCAGTAATGAAGAATGAGCAAGGGTTCAGATGGTCCAAGAGGATCATGTCACTTTCTCACTCAGACATCCATTGGTGCTCCAGATCTATGGAGAATGTCACCATCATTGACCGTTGTGGGGAGTTTCCTAATGTGACACTTCTAGGCATAAGAGGAGGCATCACCTACAACCCATCTCTAGCTTTACGACAGTTTGGTTACGCCCGGAGCGATGGTCCACATGACATGTTGATTCAGGGCATTGTGTTTGATTACGACAACGATCTTCAGGGTTACCGTCAGAGATTCATCCGAGCTTGGGGAAAGGTAAACAGGATTGACAGCAAGACACTGGAGCCTAAGTACACCATTCCTATGGAGGCTTATCTCAGATGGGTACGATTTCGTGCTCAGACACTCATGATGCCATATCCTGCCATCCTACCAGTTACCATGGAACCTGTTGCTGAAGGGGACACAGCTTATACCATCCTTCACCCAGACATGCCTACTGATATGGAAGACTTGCAGAGATCATGGATCCAACTGAAAGAGCAAAGGGATACTTTCGAGGCTCATTACAAAGCAAGCCAAGCAAGGATCCTAGAGCTAACAAAGCTACTTCATGAGGAACGAAACCTCAACTCATACCTCAACACAAAGAGGAAACGTCCATGGGAGACTTAAAACCCCATCTTTTGTACTTATTTCGTTTTCATTTTTTGTAAGCCTAAAAGGCAAAACAAGTTATTACTAATAAAAAGTTACTTTCTTGTTTGTTTAAGCAAATTTAAATCCTGCGGTCCTTGAAAACATTGCATATGCATTCCCATATCATTGCATCACAGGTTTATAATTGTGCACAGGTTTCTCATCTTCTCGCTGTTTATTTCAGCAATGGCTCTTGAACAATCAGTTAAGGATCTTCAGGCACAGAATGCACAGTTCCAAGAGCTGATCTTGAACCTATCCAAGGGGCAAGATGAATTGAAGACACTGCTGGCCAAGAAGACTAAGAAGGCTAGAAGGTCTGCTGGGTTGCTCAACATGGGAAGAAGGTTCAAAGGTCCTGTCAGGACCAAGAAACAGGTTGAAGACTATGAATCTGAAGAATCTGAGCAGGAGAGAGGCAGTCTCCACAACACTATGGGGGACTCTGATTCTGAGGCTAACTACTACCATGAGCCTAGCGAAGACAAATTCAAGATGCTGGTGGATAGAATGGATGCTATGGAATTACAGAAATCATCTGGGCTGGATTTTGAGGATTTGAGCTTGATATCTGGGGTGGTCATACCCATTGGGTTCAAAGTTCCTACATTTGTTGTCTATGATGGGGTCTCTTGTCCCAAATTGCATCTGAGGTCTTATGTCAGAAGAATTCAACCCCACACTACTGATAAAAAGTTGTGGATCCATTTCTTTCAAGAGAGTTTATCTGGAGCTCAGCTAGAGTGGTATTATCAGTTGGAGAGTGTCAACATCAGAGATTGGAATGACCTTGCTGAAGCTTTCTACAAGCAGTATCAATACAATGCTGACTTAGCCCCCACTCGCATGCAGCTTCAAAGCATGTCTATGGGTGCCAAAGAAAGCTTTAAGGAGTATGCTCAGAAGTGGAGAGACTTAGCTGGAAGAGTTCAACCCTCTTTGACTGATAGGGAGTTGGTTGATATGTTCATGTGTACGCTGAATGGTCCGTTTTACAGTCATCTCATTGGAAGCTCATCATCTGGCTTCACTGAGTTGATCATGACAGGAGAGCGAGTAGAGAATGGTATCAAGAGTGGTAAGATCCAAGTGGGCAATTCTTCATCAGGTGCTGCAAAGAAGCCTCCCACTGGGAAGAAAGAATCTAATGCTGTGTATGGTCAGCTTGATCGTAACAGAAGGCATCAGTCTGTTAGTGCAGTTCATATTTCAAATCCAACTCCTGCAACAACAGAGCAGCCCCAAGGCGACCAACAGAGGGCTAGAAGACAGTTCACGAAGATCAACATGTCAATGGCTCAGGCATTGCAACACTTGTTGAAAGCTGAACTTATTACCCTGAGGGAGGCCCCTCAGAATCCCAATGTTACCTCTCCCAAGTACAATCCCAATGTACGATGTGCATATCATTCAAACTGTCCAGGACATGATACTAATAACTGTTGGGTCTTGAAGAACAAAATTCAGGATATGATTGATGCTGGAGAAATTGAGTTTGATCCACCAGGTACTCCAAATGTGATTACAGCTCCAATGCCAAATCACGAGAAGACTGTCAACGCCATTGATGAAGATATTGATGAAGATCTGCATGTCTATTCAGTTATGGAGTTGAGCACACCATTGTCTGTTATCAAAAAGAGGTTAGTACAAGCTGGGATCTTTCCAGGTTGTCATGAAGATTGTCTATATTGTACCTATAAGCCGGATAGTTGCTTCATTTTGAGAGATGGGATTCAACGTCTCATGGATAAATATACTATAGTGTTTGAAAGAAGACCAGCATCTGTAGAAAGTATGGTGGATCATCTGACTCAGGGTAAAAAGATTGAAGAGGTTGACATGGTTGACAAAGTACCACTAAGAATCACTTCAAAGGGTCCCATTAAAATCACTCATCAGGGCCCAATCAAGATTACTGCTGAAGGTCCTGTGAAAGTTGTCACTGAAGCCAGAGTAGCTCCTCTGATCATTACCACTCCTGGTCCTATTCCTTATACATCTGACAAAGCTGTGCCTTGGCACTATGGGTCTGATGTTTACATCCATGGTGTCAAACAGGAGCCTTTACCTGATATGCCTGTTGACATTGATAATATTGCCGGATCTAGCAAGATCACTCGTAGTGGAAGAGTCTTCTCTCCTCTAGTTGCTTCTAAGAGTGCGGTTACTCCTGCTGTTACTTCCACCACTGATGCTCGGGGAAAGGGTCCTGTTATTGAGCCTGTATCTACTGATGTGCCAGCTGCTGATGACCTCTCTAAGCAGATGGAAGAAGTATTGAAAATCATTCGCAAGAGTGATTATGATATTGTTGATCAGCTGGGGCATACTCCCTCAAAGATTTCTATGCTCTCCCTGTTATTATGTTCTGAGGCTCATGCCAAGTCATTGATCAAGTTTCTAAAGATGGCTCATGTACCCAGTGCAATTTCTGTGGACCAGTTTGAGAATTGTGTTGCTCACCTGACCTATGACAACGGGTTAGGATTTTCTGATGCTGACTTGACCCCTGCCAAGAGGGATCATAACAGGGCCTTGCATATTTCAATTGAATGCAGGGGCACTACCCTGTCTCATGTGCTGATAGACAATGGTTCCTCTCTGAATGTGTTGCCTAAGGAAGTCCTGAACAAGCTGAGTCCTGAAGATACGGTATTGAAGCCCAGTAATATTGTGGTAAAGGCTTTTGATGGTTCTAGAAGAGTAGTGCATGGGGAAATTGATCTTCCAATCAAGGTTGGTTCTCAGGTGTTCACTGCTACATTCTATGTGATGGATATTCGTCCTTCGTACTCATGTCTGCTTGGTCGTCCCTGGATCCAGGGGGCAGGTGCGGTGACCTCCACATTACATCAAAAGTTGAGATATCCGGTGAATGGAAAAGTTGTTACTGTCTTTGGAGAGGAAGAATACTTTGTCAGCCATGTAAACACTTTCAAGTATCTGGAAGTAGAAGGTGAATACATTGAAACTCCATGTCAGTCATTTGAAGTGGTTCCCTGGGCTGTTAAGGTTTGTGTGACTCCTCCTGCTGTGAAGAAGGTTCCTGTGGTCATCAGAAACCCTCCAACAATGGCAATGGCCTCCCTCAATGATGCAAAAGCTGTGGTGGAAGAAGAGTCCCAGAAGGCTGTTCGTCGTGCTCGTGCTGTTCGTATCACCAATCAAGGGGTTATCAATGCTGTGGGAGATCAAGATGAAGACCATAACTTGGAGGCATGGATTCTTCCTACTGTGGGTGCTGGACTCAATAATTGGACAGCTGAAGATGTTATCCCTATCTCCTTTAGTCAGGAGTAAATACTATTACTGTGTTATGTTTTTAAATTTATAATTTCTGGAACAATTAAAACTTTCAAGCCATGTGCCTTACCCGGGGCACAATGGTGTGCTTGTTACGGGTTGTCATCTCATTTGCATACTTCATTCGATAAAATCAGTGGACGTTTCGTTTTCGTAAATATTGTGTTCCTTGTCTTTCTTTTTCTTTTATTTTTGCTTTATCAGCTATGTGTTCTTACACACACCCACGTCACTAAAATGCCGATCCTCATCCACTCTGGATCCAATTGATAACAGTTCTACTATTGCCAATTACAATTTCGAGAATCCGATCTATCAAACTGAAGACGGAAACGAGGACGATTGTGAAATATCTGTAGGGCTTGTTAGGTTGTTACAACAAGAAGAGAAAGCTATACAGCCACATGAAGAGCCAGTCGAAGTTGTGAATCTGGGAACTGAAGAAAACAGAAAAGAGGTCCAGATAGGGGCTGATTTAGACAACACTGCTCAGCATAAGAATGCAGGGGCAACATATCAGCGTGCTATGGTGGCTTTGTTTCATGATATGATTCATCATGAGATAGAGGTATATGTGGATGATATGATAGCCAGGTCTCAGAATGAAGAACAACATCTTGATCATCTGCACAAGTTGTTTGAGAGGTTGAAGAAATACAGGTTGAGATTAAATCCAAACAAGTGTACTTTTGGAGTTAGATCTGGAAAGCTCCTGGGTTTCATTGTCAGTGGAAAAGGTATTGAAGTGGATCCTGCAAAAGTGAAAGCTATACGAGAGATGCCAGCTCCCCGTACTGAGAAGGAGGTTAGAGGTTTCTTGGGACTACATTGCAAGATTTATTTCCCAATTAACTACCATCTGTGAGCCAATCTTCAAGTTGTTGAAGAAAGATCAGGTGATGGAATGGAATGATGAGTGCCAGACTGCCTTTGATGAAATCAAGAGATATTTGCTAGAACCTCCAATTTTAATGCCACCAGTTGATGGAAGACCCTTGATTATGTATTTAACAGTATTAGACAACTCAATGGGGTGTGTATTGGGGCAACATGACGAGTCTGGTCGAAAAGAGCAGGCAATATACTACCTTAGCAAAAAGTTTACCGACTGTGAAACAAGATACTCAGTGCTCGAGAAAACTTGCTGCGCTTTGGCATGGGCTGCTCGCCGACTAAGACAGTATATGTTGACCCATACTACCCTGTTGATTTCGAAGATGGATCCAATCAAGTACATATTTGAGAAACCTGCTCTTTCCGGAAGAATTGCAAGATGGCAAATGATCTTGACGGAATATGATATACAGTATACTACTCAGAAGGCCATTAAGGGGAGTGTTGTTGCTGATCATTTGGCTCATCAAGCAGTAGATGATTACCAGTCAATGAATTTTGAGACATTATGTCAAATCTATGCTGATAAAGTACATGTACCTCCATCTCCATTGAATGTGTTGACTGCTCCTTGGCCCTTTGCCATGTGGGGCATTGATATGATTGGTGAGATCAAGCCTACTGCTTCTAATGGGCATCGTTTCATCCTGGTTGCTATTGATTACTTCACGAAGTGGGTAGAGGCAGCTTCATTTGCATCTGTGACTAAGAATATTGTGGCTCGGTTCATTAAGAATAATCTCATATGTAGGCATGGTATCCCTGAAAGGATTATCACTGACAATGGCTCTAATCTGAACAACACTATGATTACTGATCTCTGTATGCAGTTCAAGATTAAGCATCACAACTCTTCTCCGTATCGTCCAAAGATGAATGGGGCAGTTGAAGCTGCTAATAAGAACATTAAGAAGATTGTACAGAAGATGACTGTTACTTACAAGGATTGGCACGAGATGTTACCATTTGCTCTGCATGGTTATCGTACTACAATACGTACTTCAACAGGGGCAACCCCATTCTCCTTAGTCTATGGTATGGAAGCAGTTCTGCCTATTGAAGTTCAGATCCCCTCCTTGAGAATTATGAAGGATGCAGGCTTGGATGAAGATGAGTGGATTCAGACTCGACTTGACCAGATAAATTTGATTGATGAGAAAAGGTTAGCAGCAGTTTGTCATGGCCAGATGTACCAGAAACGGATGATCAAAGCTTTTAACAAGAAGGTTAAGCCAAAGGTATATCAGGCTGGTGATTTGGTAATCAAGCGTATCATATTACCACAGGGTGATCCTAGGGGCAAGTGGACTCCAACATATGAGGGACCATTTGTAGTCAAGACAGTGTTCTCAGGAGGTGCCATGATACTGACTACAATGGATGGTGAAGACTTCCCGCAACCTGTAAACGCAGACATAGTTAAAAAATACTACGCATAAAAAGAGACCCGCTAGGTTGACAGGCCTAGGCAAAAATAAGGGCATCCCGGCAAACCAAAAGGGTTTGGGCAAAAATTAGGGATATATATAAAAAGATGTACACCCGGCAAGTCGAAAACCTGAAAAGGCGGCTTGGGCAAAAAAGGGTATCCCGGTGGATTGAAAACCTGAAAGGGCAATCCAGGCAAAAGTTAGGGATTAAAGCGTATGACTATGTCTCGTTTGGATCACTCATGAAACTGCAACCAATTGTACTACTTACTCAAGCTCAAACAGATGAAGCTCAATCCAATCGTTTCCGTCTCAACAGCAAGAAGATGAGATACTTGAGTGGCAATAGTAGAATTGAAACTCAATAGGATTATTTCCCACATAGCTGATTCTTTTTGTAAAACTTCATGACAAAATTCTCTTACTAGGGTTTATGTCTCCTTGTACAAACTTACCCGTGTATGGGTCACTTTTGATATAAATAAACTCCATCTTTTGAATCCAGATTTACTTTTACCCTATTTACATAAGCGAAACGTCCATTGGTTGTGTTTGAATGTATGTATGCCTTTGAATATGATTGATGTTTACCAGAAATGCATGTATGCTTTTAATATGATTGATGTTTACCAGAAATGCATGAAAATGCAGTAATAGTATTTACTAAGGACGAATGAGGGAAGGATTTCAACGAAGCTTCGCCGGTTCATCTTTACAAGACAGTTACAAACCATCAGTAGGACTAATCCATTTTCACAAAGTCTAATCTCCCCTGGAATTTATATCCATCTCTTTTATCCTCATACGGATATACGGGAAATTACTTTCCAATAAGGGCACGATGAACGAAGAGGGGATGTTATACTTATCCTACTATCAAACGAAAACGGAGGTTATCTATACCCTACTATCCCCAACAACGGGAGGTTATCTATACCTTGTTATCCCCAACAACGGGAGGTTATCTATACCTTGTTATCCCCAGCAGACGGAGGGTTATATATTCTTCAACAACGAATCGGGATTTATTTTCCTTGGCCAGCAGTTGTTATACAAGGATATCCAGACACTTCCAGCAGTGTCATAGCATACATACATCATTTACATCATACCATAACATATATGTCTATAGTACATTACCTAAGTGCATCATGTCATACATGCATACATAAAGCATAAACTAATGTTGTTATACATAATGCTACCTTGTTTTCAGGTTAATTATCCAACAAACAATCTTATGATCTTTGGGACTGCTTTATTGTAACCTCAGGGTTACTTTATCCTCCTGATGAGCTTCTTATTACTTTGGGACTGCTTTATTGTAACCTCAGGGTTATTTTATCCTCCTGATAGCCTCTCATGACTTCAAGACTGCTTTAGAGCTACTGATTGCTCTATCCTCCTGAAATCATCCTATTACTTCAAGACTGCTTTAGAGCTATTCATTGCTCTATCCTCATGAGGTCATATTACTACTTCAAGACTGCTTTAGAGCTATTCATTGCTCTATCCTCCCGAAGCCATCTAATTATTTCAAGACTGCTTTAGAGTTATCCATTGCTCTATCCTCCTGAAATTACATTATTATTTCAAGACTGCTTTAGAGCTATCCATTGCTCTATCCTCCTGAAATCATTACTTCAAGACTGCTTTAGAGCTATTCATTGCTCTATCCTCCTGAAGCCATCTAATTATTTCAAGACTGCTTTAGAGTTATCCATTGCTCTATCCTCCTGAAATCATTACTTCAAGACTGCTTTAGAGCTATTGATGGCTCTATCCTCCTGAAGACATATTACATTATTACTTCAAGACTGCTTTAGAGCTGTTGATTGCTCTATCCTACTGAAGCCATTCTATTACTTCAAGACTGCTTTAGAGCTATTGATTGCTCTATCCTCCTAAAGCCATTATTACTTCAAGACTGCTTTAGAGCTATTGATTGCTCTATCCTCCTGAGGTCAGATTTATCACTTCAAGACTGCTTTAGGGTTATCATTATTGATTGCTCTATCCTCATGAAGACATGCTGTTACATCAGTATTACTCCAGACTCCTGACAGTTCTCATTATACTACTGAAGAACTTTCCCCTAGTGGCATCTTTAAGCCCACTCAATCATGTTCAACCAACCATCAATATCACTCCATGCACTGGTGAGTGCAAATTTTTGGGCTTTTGTGTTCAATCCCCTTCAACCTTCCAGGTTACGACTGGCAAATATACCAATCTAACCCCTCAGGTTTCAGAAAATTGAACAGGGGCAGCTGTTGCACCCCAAAATTTGCCCTCACAATACAAGACTTTGTGTTCCAAGAAGGTTCACAAGGTTCACAAAATTCACAATTGGTCAGAAGAGTTGACAATTCCCTCAGACAATGCACCTCCTAAGCAGTGCATCCAAAACTAGGGTTTTGACTTTAATCAGGCTAAATGGACTTCCAAGACTTCAAGTGAGCTTCATAACATCTTATATGTGTATAAGAACCCCCATGTCAAGTTTCAAGACTTTTCTCAAAAGTTTGCTCAGTCAGATGATCAGATAAGTCAAAAGCAGTCAATGCAGTTAAAAGGTCAAACTGAGGTCAACTGTGGTCAAACCAAAGTCAAACTTCATGATTTTTTTTTTTGCCAACATCAAAGAGAGGTTGGGTGAGAAATATTATCATAATAACTGTAATACCCCAAATTTTGCCCTAAGATTTGTCGTCGCATTTCATTGCATTTAATCAATTACTAACAAATTTGTGTAGTCGTTTGACTTTTTGCAGGTAAATATCATATGGCATGCATTTTTTTTCTAAAAAGTAAAAATGGCACAATTGGCAGGAGGACATGTGTAAGGAGTTATGAGTGTGAGAGGTTGAGAGTTCGAATCTCACCTTTGTCACTTTTTTTTGTTTTTTATTATTTTTACTCTAAATTTTTCTATCTTTCATTAAAAAAATAACAAAAATAGTTTTTTTTTATTATTTAATTATTATTTTCGTATTTTAATTAAATCATTTTTTAAAATATTATTTTTTTCACTTTTTTCTAAATTATTCATAAAAATATCCAAAAAATCATAAAATAAAAAATATTGAAAAAAATTTTGTTCTTTTTATAATATTTTTTATTTTAGGAATCAATAGGATTATTAGTTTTTATTTTAAGTTTATTTTAATTATTTTAAATTATTTAAATTTTATTTTTTCTTAACTAATTATTTAGTTTGGGCTTTAAAATAAGCTTTAGGGACATTATTGACAATTTGGTGTTAACCCTAATTTGTTCCCTATATATACATGTGTTGCCTTGTTGGAAAAAAGGAGAAGGAAAAAAACCTAAGAGGAGTGAGTGCCGTTTGCCGTTATTTAGTTTTCTTCTTCATCCATTACTATTGTTTCTTTTTCTTCATCGTTTACCGTTATTTCTTTTCCTTCATCTATTACTGTTGTTTCTTTTTCTTCATCTTTTACCGTTATTTCTTTTTCTTCATCTATTACCGTTATTTCTTTTTCTTTATCTATTACTGTTACGTTTATATATATATAATTTTTAAATTGTTAGAGTTTATATATATAAGATTTTTGATCGAATTATGTCGATACGATGTTTGCACATTTGTGTGCATGACGCGTGACATTTGTGTTAGTTCGATCTGGTTGCGATGATCGCATTTTTGTGTGAGCAATAATACTATTTTTTGCTTAATTTCCTTTTCTTTGCGATAAATTTTGTTTCGTCCGATTTAGATCTGGTTGCGATGAGCGCATTTCTGCGTTAGCAACATTGTTGGGTTATTTGGCACATTTAAAATTCATTATTGCTTTATTATTATTATTATTATTATTATCATTATTATTATTATTATTATTATTATTATTATTTATTATTATTATCATTATTATCATTATTATTACCATTATTATTATTATTGTTATCATTAATTTATTAAAATTTGTTATAATATAAAAATCTGTTTTTTAAAATAAATAACATTAACATCTTTTCCAAATTAATATGAAAACCCATTATTTTTAAGAAAAAACTTTTTTTTAGATAAATTTAAAATAATAACTAAAATCTTTTTTTTAAAATAATAACTAGAACCGTTATTTATTTTATTTTATTATTGTTCAATTCAAATTTCATTATCATATTGTATCTGCTCCTCTCATGTAACCTCGCGAACTTAACAATCGCTCTTTAAATTCTGCCTTTAAATTTCTGCTTGCATGGTTTAAATTATGACATTATCTCTCTGTTTGCATGATTCAATTATCTCACGCGTTCACTATTATTTCTGCCACATTGCACACATCCGAAGGTTAGGTCTAACTGTTTGGCCGCCGCGCCAATAGTCCGTAAAACTTCACACATTCAATTTCAAATCCTCAAAACTACAAACTACAAACCCTAATTTTCACAAATGCCTCGCCGCAGGCAAAATTACAATTTTACCCTTAGCATTAGGTCAAAGAGCCGCCGCGCTCATTTTAGGGTTTCCCGCCGTGGAATCCCTAATTTAACCCTAATTACAACTTAACATTTCAACGTAGAGATTTGGAGTTTCTACACTCCACGTAAGCGTGTCCTTAAGATGCGTTTATTCCCCTTGAGACCTTGACCACAGTCAAGAAGTTTCTAACCTCCCTATTGAGGGGAACTACGATTACTCTGATTCCGCTCCCGTAAGGATACGTAGGCACAAGATGCGATGTCTTGCCGAGTAAACTTAGAATTAACCCCCTTTATTATTTATTATTGCTTATTTATATTTTATTTAATTATTTTGCTTATTATTTTGTAATTGTTTCTTGGATGTAAAGTTGCTTAATTATTATTATGGTTAGTAATTAGGGAGTGTAACAACATGTATGTAATATTAAAATAAATTTAGATCACTTTTAAATAAAGATAATTAAAATAAACACGTCACACACGTAAGTCGATTTTAATCGCCGTCTCACTTCCTAAGGATATCCCTCAAGTTGCCTATGAATATTGGTTAAGTGGGGTGTATAAAGCAAGTCCCTCAAATGGAAAAATCATCAAAGTCCCTCAAGTTGCCTACGAATAATGGTTAAGTGGGGTGTATAAAGCAAGTCCCTCAAATGAAAAAATCATCAAAGTCCCTTATGGTTGCCTTTACGAATCGAGTCCCTTTCGAAAAATGATGATGGTCCCTCATATGTGCTTATTACATCCCACAATGGCCTTCAAAGTCAAATTGTCCCTCACATGTCCCTTAACATCCAAAGTAAGGGCTACCTACTCCATTTTAGTAGGGATAGTCTTACTAAGGAAAGGATAAAGAATAAGAAAAACCTTAAAACATTAGGGTGGGCTACTCCTAGATACTTGCTCACTTCAAAACTTTTTCACACTTAAACAAATTTCCAACAAAATTTTCAAACAAGTTTTTTTCACATCCATACACGGATTATTATTAAACTATTCTGAAATTTTTTGCTATTCACACACTACACTTTCAAAACAATTCAAAAGTGAGCTTAAGTACCTAAGAGCCCATGGATAACCATGGATGAAAAGGGTGCTAACACCTTCCCTTTTCATAACCTACCCCCTGGACCCAAAATATTCTCTAAGGTCTTTCCTGTTCTTTTATAACCTTTCCTTATGGATAAAATAAAAGTCGGTGGCGACTCTTGCTATCCGCAACATTGTTTAAAGTCAGTTCTCCCACCGTGTTACACAAATCACACAAATGCATTGCTAAAATATAGAAGAAAAAAATCTAATTGAATCTCAACCAGAATTTCGCTCCAAAAATGCAACAACATTGGCTTGTTGAGTCAGGGTCATATGTTGCACACATGTTGAAACATCGTGTTCCACATGCGTCTATTCTTCACCACAACTGCAATAACATCTGTTTGTTGAGAGAGACCAGATGTTGCAGCATATTCTTCTTCACCATAATTGCAATAACATATGTCTATTGACAGAAATCAGATGTTGCAGCACACATGTTGGAACATTGTGTTCCACCAAAACATCCAAAATAACTCTTTTCATATAAGTCTTATTTGTAGAGTAAATCTTAGACCAAATCTTACTTCAAGGTGCTTCCAATCAAATATTCTTTGACTAAAACAAATTCAAATCTTTTCAAATAGATTTTAGATTAACAACACACACTTCTTCCCAATATCAAACCTCTGCATCTTCTAAAGAAGTCAACACCACAACTCTTCTAAAGAACATATGAAGATAGTAAAAATCCAAACCTTATATTGAGAGGACACATACTCACATGTTGAACCTCTTTCTTAACTAGTTCTATCAAGAACTTTAGTTTTGTCAATCATTTTATCTACATCTTAGAACCTCTTGCTTAACTGGTTTTGCCAAACACTTTAGCTTAATAACTCTTCCTAGCAACAAACTCAGATGTTGTAACATCTTGTTCCACATGTTGCCTAAAATACATCTTGTACATATGTTGGTTTACCTAATGTAGCCAGACAAAAGGAACTACAACCCTCCCCCCTTTAGAAAATTTTGGCTAAAACAACTACAAGATGTGATCTTCATGAAGTAGCACAAGTAGCACACCATATCACCCAATAGAATCAACAACGCAAACAATAGCAGAAGTAGCACATAAGTAAAGTGATTGCTACATATCAAGAGATCAATTATATCATGCTGGAACATCTTGAACATCTTGTCTTTTCCCATTCCACATGATCATTACTCCCCATTTTTTCCATAATTTGGCAAAGGTATGAAAATAACCACTAATATCAAGCTTCAGAATTCAAAGCAACAACCAACATATACCAACAATCAGAGTAACATAAATCAATAGCATAAAGTCAGAATGCATAGGTTGTTACATACACTAGTCAATGCTTCATAGTAATCAGTTATGCACTCACAAAGTGAGTTATCCATGAACGTATAGTTAGTAGTTAAGTCAGAATCAGCAGTAAATACTACTAACACAAATATCAGCACACACATTTTAGGGCCAGATTCGGGCCAAATGCTTTGGCATGTGTGCACATAGAAAACCAGGAAACCAGAAGAAATAGTACTAAACACATCACTTAGTACTAAACACAGCAAACTAGCAGTGGCAGTAACAACATTTTAAGGTGAAAATGATCCAAAATTTCTTTATAAAAAACCATATCAGATTCATCAACTGGTATATAAATGTTGGGCACAATGTGTGAGACATCTTTCCCAACTTGTAACTAATCCTCGAAAACTCATGAGGAATACCATCATTATTGATCTCGTTCATCATCCTAGGATAACAAGCTTCAGTATTCAACAGTGTCTTCAACAATTGAGCATCACAATGAAGCTTCAAGAAATTAATATACACCAATATTTCGATAAAGGTTCTTCTGCATCCTTATTTGTAGTTCCTTCTTCTTCCTCAGTTCCCGTTTCCTTGGACATAATCTTATCAATAGAGGGAATCTTACTTCTGCCCAAATACACCCATATGAATTATCTTCGCTCTAACCTTTGCTTTCATGGTGAACACAATGTCGTGGACATTTGCTTGAGCAACTGTCTCATTTTCACTTATTTGAATAAGCTTCTTATTCAATTCAGAATAAACAAGGACAACTTGTTCATCCTTTCTCTGAGTTGGAAACTCAATCACCAATATGTCATACTTGTTGTCTAGAACAACCTAGTTGACATCTTTATTACCATCTTTAATGACATCTTTGAGCATTTGATTACTCCACAGTAGTTGAGTGCAACTACTTCCAACATGTATACCTTGAAAACTAAAGGAGTATTCCTTCATATGATTTAGTTGAGAATCATAAGAGAAGTTAACATCTTCTACCATGCTCAACTCAAAATCAGACTACATTTATTGAATAAAATGCTCTAACATATTAACTGACATCCTACACAACATGTTGATTTCAACATAAATATGAAATATCAACATATTCTTATTGTCTTCCAATTTGACATTCTCCGTGTTGTTGATATTAGTAGTAGCATCCATACTAAATTCCATAAAGTCATCCTTTTTGATGACACCTTCCTTGTTAATGACATTCTTACTAACAACTTGATTGACATCCACCTTCAAAATACAATTAAGGTACTTTTCACATCCATCTGACAAAATTTGAGCTTCAAAATACTAGACAATTTTGGTATCAATCTGATGGCTCTAAGATGGACAACAAGATCAAAAGTTTTAGCATCACAAAAACTTTCATCTTCTTCACAAAAAATAATAATACTAAAAATGCTAGTAAGTAGAAAATAAAAATAAAAAAATGATATTTGTTGTGCTTTTTTCTTTAATTTCTCAAAAAAATAAAAATAAATTGGATAATCAAAACTAAAAAATGGAAATAAAAATGTAACATATTTTTTGAATTTTTTTAATCAAGAGTCAAAAATGAATAAAACCTATTAACTTATTGTTATTTTTTTATATTCTAAAAATGTACATAATAACAATTAAAACTTACTTAAATATTTATTTATTTTTCTTTGAAAGAGAATTTAAAACTCCGACAAATTTAGGGTACTGCAATGGTCCTATTAATTATCCATAAATCAAAGACTTATCTAGCATATCTAGAAATACAACTAAGTGTCCAAAGATCACAAACATACCCTAGCATAGCCGGTATGTTTAATATGTCCCTTTCTCCATATATGCATAGCAATATGCCAAAAAAAACTTATTGCAAAATGATCACCCCATGCTGACTTGTGCCAAAATTGGTAACTCAAAATCAAATACCTATTTGTTACATGTTGAACCAAGCAATGTTAAATAAGCATTGTCACAACCTGAGTAGTTTCATGCTATACAAGTTGAGTATAATTCTTTGCTAGCTAACCAGACATGAACACTTACCATTATGTCGTCTCATAGAAAACTAGTTGGCTATAAGTGGGCTTTCAAAGTTATAGATAATCTTGATGGGAGTATAAATAAGTACAAGGCAAAGTTATAGATATACTAGTTAGAGCAAAAATATGTTGTGCAAATGAAGGCTCTACACTTATGTTAAGTAACTACAAGTTGAACAAACAAGGTTATAATCCATTTTCTGATCCTTAATTGTATAGGTCCATGGTAGGTACTTTTCAATATGTCACCTTAACCAAGTTAGGCATAACCTTCAATGTGAATAAAACATGCTAATTCATGTCCTCTTCCCTTGTCTCTCAATGGTTTGTTGTGAAAATAATATTGAGGTATCTTAGTGAAACTCTCTCCTTCTCTCTCTCATGGATTTGTTCTATCTTCTTATATCTTAACTCACAAATTCTTTGAGAGCCTATAATGAATATGAATGGGCAAGTGATCTATATGATTGAAGATCCATCTCTGGCTCTTGATTTTATTTTTTACTAAACCTTGTGTCATGGAGTTCTAAGAAGCAACCTTTTCTTTCTCAGTATAATAAAGAGGCAAAGTATCGAGTCTTAGCACACCACCTCTGAACTAACTTGGTTGGTATTTATACTAATTGAGTCGTACATTCCCTTCTTTCCACCTACAATTATATATGACAACTTATGTACAAAATTGATGTCCCACAATCCAATTATTCAATACCACACTAAATACATTAAGTTTGATATCCATTTTGTACCAGAACAAGTCATCTCAATGAAATTGTTCATTTGGAATGTTCCTAGAATTTCTCAGATAATAGACACATTGAATAAACTGCTTGACACATTTGTGTTTCAAAAACTTAGGTTCAACCTCAACGTCATGTCTTGGAATCCCCATAAGCTTCTGAGGGAGTATTAGAATTAGGTTATTGATATGAATTTAGTAAGATGTAGAAGTTGTTGTCTATTATAGGAAACTAAAACCCCATAAGCTTATAAGGGAGTATTAGAATTAGGTTATTGATATGAATTTAGTAAGATGTAGAAGTTGTTATTGATAATAGCAAACTAAGTATGCATTACAACAGAAGTAGTATATAAATTTAGGGCCCGTTTGTTTTAACTTTAAAAAAATGGATTTTTTTTTTCATTTTATTTTTGAAAATGGATTCTACAAAAACGGTTTTCAAAATATTACAAGATTTTCTATATTTTTTTCTAAAAATTAAAAGACTAATTTTGGCGTTCTATAACATAAACATACATTATTGAAGATTAAAACATAGTCAAAATCACAATTTTTCAAAAACTTGTATCTCAAAACGATTTTTATGAAAAGCTATTTGAAATAGATTTAAAATAAAGTGATTTTTTTTTGAAATTTCTATATCCAAAAAAAAGTTTCGATAAAATGATGAAATACCTAAAATAAAATTTTAAGAATAACTATTCAAATTAAATTTTCAATTGAAGCTTTTAAGAAAAGTTTCTTTGTAAATTTTTCTTACACCAAAATATAAAACACTATTGTGGTATCGAAATTCAATATCGATATGGGTAGTTTCATGGGTTGACAGGAGTTGCGTATGCTGTAGTCGAAGTCTGTTCAAGCATAATGTCGAAATATAACTTGTAATTTAAGTTTGTATGTCAAATTGGGCATTTCTTCTAAGCCTAATTGTTAAGTTAGTTTTTAGACTAGGTTAACTTAGTAGTCTATAAATAGACTAGTTCTTTCAGGTTGTTGAGAGGGATTAATTGTTGGTATTCACTTGTAATCTTTGAACCCTTATTGATAAAGTGAATAGAAAAACAGATTTAACCAATTCCTATTCTTCTTCTTCCTTCTTCTCTCCCTTTTGTAAAACCTAATAGGGTTTCTTGTGCTTGTTTAATAAAATCAAATATTTTTCTCATATTTTGGTTTGTTCTTGGCAATATCAATTCACAACATACTGGTGCGGTGAGCGTGGAAGAGAAGATTTCGTCAATAAAGTATGAGATTGAGAAATTCATCGATTGAATGATTTTAGTTTGTTGCGCTTGAAGATGCAAACCCTTCTTGTTCAACAAGGTTTGTTAGAAACGTTGAAAGGATCAAAGAAGATGGACACTGCTCAATCGGAGAAGAAGAATACAACAATGGTAAAAAAAAACCACAGTGCCATTGTATTAAGCCTTAGTGATAAGGTTCTCCGACAGGTTTCAAAGGAGAAAACTGCAGCGGGTGTGTGGACGAAACTTGAAGGTTTATACATGACAAAATCATTGGTTAATCGTCTCTACCTGAAGCAAGTTTTGTATTCATTCAAGTTGAGTGAAGACAAAGTCTTGGCTAAGTAGTCGGATATGTTAAACAAGTTAATTCTTGATCTTGAAAATACTGAGGTCAAGATTGACGATGAAGATTAAGTGTTGCTACTGTTGTGCTTTTTACCTAAGTCTCATGCTCACTTCAAATAAACTCTCTTGTATGGAATAGAGTTATTGACCTTTGAATATGTTCAATCTGCCTTGTACTATAAGGATTTGGACGATGAAAATGAGCACAAACCATCTTTTGTTGGTGAAGGTTTATCCGTTAAGGGGAAATTCTTGAAGAAAGATGGTAGGTTTGAGAAGAAGAAGGGTAAAGTTCTACATAATTATTATGGTGGTAATTCTCTTACTATTAAGTGTTATCATTGTAAGAAGGAGGGTCATACAAGAAAAGTATGCCCCGATCGTCTGAACAATCATGATGGAAAAGATAATGGTAATGCAACCATTGCGCAAGATGGTTATGAATCATCTGATATCATGGTGGTTTCAAGCAACGACTCTAGAAATGAGTGGATTATGAATTCAGGGTGTACTTGGTACATGAATCTAAACAAAAATGTGTTTGAGTAATTGTCTGATCAAGATGGTGGATCAATGCTGCTAAGAAACAACAAAGCTTGTAAAATTGCAAGTATCGGATCTGTGAGATTCAAGCTCCATGATGAGTCAATAAGGTTATTACATGATGTTAGGTGTATACCTGATCTTAAGAGGAATTTGATTTCTCTTTGTGAATTTGACAAGAAAGGATATGTTTTCAAAGGATAACTAATCATCCTAAGGGTAATGAAGGGGTCGAGGGAAGTCTTGAAAGGTGTGAAGAAACAACGAATGTATACACTTGAGGCTGAGGTTGTAAGGGGTTCAGCAGATGTGGCATCCATGAAACCTGTGTCGAAGACTGAGCTATGACACAAGAGACTTGCCCATATCAGTGAAAGAGGCCTGGTTAAATTATTGAAATAAAATCTGATAGGTGGTGATAAGGTCGAAAAACTAGTGTTTTGTGAACCTTGTGTATTTGATAAGTCATGTAGAATGAAGTTTAACAAAGGTAAAAAAAGAACACATTCAGGCTAATCTTTGGGGACCTACAAGAAATCCTTCTCATCAGGTGCAAAGTATTTTCTTTCCATAGTTGATGATTACTCCAAAAAGTTATGGGTACTCATCCAGAAGACTAAGGACGAAACTTTTGAAAATTTCAAAAGTTGGAATACTCTGGTCGAAAATCAAACTGGAAAGAAGGTCAAGAGATTGAGGACCGACAATGGTCTTAAATTTTACAATGAGGCTCTCGACAGCTATTGTGTAGCATCTAGTATTACAAGGCACAAAACTACTGCAGGGAGTCCCCAACAAAATGATTTAGCTGAAAGGTTTAACCGAACCATTCTGGAAAAGGAGAGATGCATGTTGGTAAGTGTGGAATTGAAGAAAGTGTTTTGGGCAAAAGCTGTTGTGACTGCAACATACTTGATAAATAGGTGTCCCTTGATAGATTTGGGAATGAAGACACCTGAAGAAGTTTGGTCGGGACATCCACCTAGTCTCAACAGACTTGGTTGTTTAACCTTTGCTCATATTAGGCAAGAAGAGGTAGAATCTAGAGCTCTGAGATGTATGTTTCTTAGATACCCTGAAGGAGTCAAAGCTTATAGAATATGGTGCCTAGATCCAGGTCACAGAAGGTGTATCACAAGTTGAGATGTAGTTTTTAATGAAGTTGAGATGACTTTCAAGAAAATAGATGACATTGGTCGAAGTTTGAAAATCTATGAAGAAGAGATGGAACAGGAAGAGATTCATGTTGAGGTGGAGCATAATGATGTTGAATTGCATAACCCAAATGATGTCGAAGAAGAAGCAGAAGTTGTTGTCGAAGGCGAGAAGACTGATAATGACTACCTGCTAGCAAGAGACAGGTCGATAAGAGTCATCAAGCCACCTCAAAGACTTGGTTATGCATATCTCATAGGTTATGCCTTAATCTCTGCAAGTGATGTTCTTGACAAAGAACCTAAAGACTATAAGGAAGTTATGAGAAGTCAAAATAAGACTGAATGGTCGAAAGCCATGGATGATGAAAACTAGTTTGTTACCTTGTTAGTGTAGAGTTTGTTCCAAGGTGGAGATTTATGGTATTTTAAATTAAACTCTAGTGTCGACAAAGGTAGTTTCATGGTTCGACGAGAGTTGTGTATGTTGTAGTCCAAGTCTGTTCGAGCATAATATTGAAATACATTAACTTTTAATTTAAGTTTGTATGTCGAATTGAGCCTTCCTTCTAAACCCAATTGTTAAGTTAACTTTTAGCCTAAGTTAGCTTAGTAGTCTACAAATAGATTAATTCTCTCAGGTTGTTGAGAGGGGTTAATTTTTGTTATTCACTTGTAACCTTTGAACTCTTATTGAGAAAGTGAATAGAAAAATAGATTTAACTAATTCATATTTTTCTTCTTCCTTCTTATCTCCTTTTTGTAAAATCTAATATGATTTCTTGTGTTTGTTCAAGAAACTCAAATCTTTTTCTCATATTTTAGTTTGTTCTTGACGACATCAATTCACAATAACTATAAAAAACATTTTTAAAATAAGAGAAATTAAACGGACTCTTAATCTCATTCAATCAATACAATGAAAGTTACAGTAAAAAACTTTCTTCATTACTTTAAGACTATGGATATAATTTTAAATCTGCAAACATTTAAATAGTTCATAAATAGATCCTCATAAACATTTAAATAAATGTATACATATAAGTGCCTAAATTCAAAGTCTTAATAGATTAAAATAATTTAAAATTTCACGGACCCACTAAAATAATTTAAAAGCTAATAACTTGTATTTATAAATTACTAACAAATTCAAAGATTTAAATACAAACTTTTTAAATTCAAAGACTTGTTTTTTTTTTAAATCAAATAATTCTAGGATCAATATTGTTGAGATTGTAATTTCTTGTGTCGAAGCAATGTAGCTCAAAAGAAACAAGGATTAATCGAGTTAGCCTAATGTGTGTGTGTGTGTGTGTGTCGAGTTGTTTAGATGTCGAAGTGTCGAAGCAGTTTACTTGACACATAATCTCGACTTAGAACAAAATAGTCATTTTTGGGCTTTTGTAATTTTGGGCTTTCTTCTATTATAAATAGAGGGAGTAACCCCTATTTCATAATAACATGAATTCATAATTTTTGCAGTTGTAAAGTGAATAAGAAATTTCCAGTTTGGAAGCAGAGAGAAGCTCTGCAGAAAATTCTCTTCTCTTATTTCCGTCTTGCCCTAATCATCATGTTTAATCTACTTTATTTCTTCTACCATTAAAATTATTACGTGTAATCTTTCTTGCAATCAAGATTGATTGTTTCACTCAAGTGAAGAGTGAAGAACAAGGGTTTTAATCAGATTGATTGAATCTTGTTCATCAAGATTGATTAGGAATTCTTAAAAGGTTTTGAGTTAATTCTAACATCTGGTATATAGAGCTCTGATTGTAATTCGAGGGGAGAAAATCACGATGGCATTGAATCATCCAAACAAGCATTTTTCGGCGAACCTTCCAATTCTCAAGAACAATAATTATGAGAATTGGTGCAAGCAAATAAAGGTGGTTCTCTGTTATCAAGATCTTTGGGATCTTGTGAAGGGAGGAGTAGCACCGCTTGTATAAAACGCGACGGATCAAGAAAAGGCTACATACAAAGAATTGAAGAAGAAAGATTATAAAGCTCTCTTTATAATTCATCAATGTGTTGATCCATATAACTTTGAAAAGGTTAGTAATGTAGAATCACCGAAAGAAGCATGGGAAATCTTGGAGAAATCGTTTGGAGGCGCAGAGAAGGGGAAATATGTAAGGTTACAAACTCACAAATAGACGTATGAATTGCTTCAAATGGAAGAAAATGAAAGTATAACAAATTTTTTCACTAGAGTTACTAAACTTGTGAATCAAATCAAGGTATGTGGAGAAGTGTTGACATCAAAATCAGTTGTTGCAAAGGTCTTGAGCTCATTGGCTCCAAAGTTCGGCCACGTTGTAGTAGTCGTAGAAGAGTCGAAAGGCTTGTCAGCATTGGAAAAAAAAGAGCTTCAAGGGACGCTTGAGTCTCATGAACAAAGGATGGCTGAAAGAGCTGCATGAAAGTCGAAGAGTGATAAGGCTTTGCAGGCACAGTCAAAAACGAAAAGAAAGGAAAAGGAAGCTGGAATACAACAATTTGACTGGTCAAAATCAGCAAGAAGGAAACTGGTCGAATAAGAGGAAACCCAGGAACCAAGGCAACCAAAGAGGTGGTGTTGCAGATAGAGGAAGAGGTGGTGGTCAAAAACCTGACAAAAGTCACATTCAATGTTACAATTGTCAGAAGTATGGTCACTATTTTAGTGATTGTCCAGAAAAGAAGAAGAATCAAGAAACTGATGCAAAACTGGAGAAACATGAAGAAGAAGAGATGAAGAAAGATTTCAAGACCAGTGGTAGTTGGACTCAGGATGCTCATCACACATGATTGGTAAGAAAGATTGGTTTGTCAACATGAAGCCCTCAATGAAGAACATGGTGAAATTTGCAAATAACAATACTCTAGCAATTGAAGGTATTAGTGATGTTCTAATTATGAGGAAAGATGGCAAGAAGTCAGTAATTTCCAATGTGTTGTACATACCAGAATGAAGAGCAATTTGTTCAGCATAAGGCAGTTGGTCGAAAAGGACTGCAAGGTGTTGATCAAAGACAAGATGATAAGAGTTATCGACTCTAGTGGTAGGTTAATCTTGAAGGCTCCAATGTCTCAAAATAGAACCTTCAAAATTGAACTTAATGTGATGGAGCATAAGTGCCTTGCAACTGCATCCTGCAGAGATGAATGGATATGGCATTGTCGACTTGGCCATTTAACTTCAAAGACATCAGATATTTGAAGAGAAGAAATATGGTTTCAGGATTATCAGAAATCGACATTCCAAGCGAAGTGTGTGAAGAATATGTTCAGGCGAAACAACACAAGAATAAATTCAGCAAGGATCCAGGAAGCAAATCGAAGGAAATTCTTGAAGTCATAAACTATGATGTATGTGGTCATATCCAGGTGAATTATATTAGAGAGTATGTGTCGAAAGATTTTGATGCATTATATAAGAAAAAAAAGGGATTGTGCACGAGGTGGTATCACCCTACACTCCATAATAAAATGGAACTGCAGAAAGGAAGAATAGAACCATCATGAATATGGTGAGAAGTATGTTGAAATGTAAGCATCTACCTAAAGAATCATGGGAGAAGTTGTGTCGACAGCAACATACATCTTGAATAGTTGTCCGAAGAAGAAGCTAGAAAGAATCACGCCAGAAGAATCTTGGTCGGGTATCAAGCCTAGCCTAAGTCATCTAAAGGTGTTTAGGTTTATAGCACGTAGACATGTTCCAGATCAGTTGAGAAGAAAAATTGATGACAAGTCGAGTCAGATGATCTTGATAGGATATCATTCGACTGGAGGATACAAGTTATTCGACTCAGTGAACAAGCAAGTAGTATCAGCAGGGATGTGATCATAGATGAGATTAAGGAATGAGGTTGGACTGAGAATGTTAAGAAGGATTCAATGAGAATCTTATATGAGGAACCAACTAGTGAAGTCGAAAGAGAAGTTCGACAAGAAGAAGTTTAAGGTAAAGTAGGCCCAAGCATACCTCAACGAATATGACACATGCCTGCAAGGTTTCAAGAATGTGTGATTACATCAGATGATATGGTCGATGAAGAAGGTAAGTTGGTACACTATGCTTTATGCGCAGATGTTGAACCACTCAATGCAATTGAGGCATTGAAATATTCAAAGTGGGTAAAAGAAATGAACGAAGAACTAGAGTCCATCAAAGTCAACAACACTTGGTCACTTATCGAATAGCCTCAACGTAAGAAGGAAATCTATATGAAGTGGGTATACAAGGTAAACTTGAATCCTAAAGGAGAAGTAACACGACACAAGGTAAGACTTGTGGCGAAAGGATTTCTTCAGAAAGAAGAAATCAACTTCGATGAAGTTTTTGCACCCGTTGCCAGGATGGAAACAACCAGGTTGGTTGTTGGTCTAGCAAACATGAAAAATTGGCACACATGTCAGATGGATGTGAAATATGCATTTCTAAATGGCCCCTTAGACGAAGAAGTTTATGTGCGCAACAAGCTGGATTTGTGAAACAAGGTGAAGAAAGAAAGGTGTAAAGGCTGCATAAAGTCATGTGTGGACTTTGATGACGAGAAAACGCATCGATTATATCGCTAGATTTCATTGACGTTTTATCGCGCATTCACCGTTTTAACGCTCGATTTCTCGAGTTTTTCTTACTATTTTGCAGGTACATCGTTATGTGAGGCCGAATCATGAATTAAGAGAAAAGGAACGAAAGAGACCACAAGGAGATGAAGAAAGGCAGAAGCCTGCAAAAAGACTGCATAATTTGTTGCAGCCACGGTCGTTACAAGGGTGTCACGACCGTGACACCCCAATTTGGGCCCTCACGACCGTAAGGGAGTGGTCACGACCGTGACACTTGAAAACCTCAGATTACGAACGTGAAAACCTTGTCACGCCCGTGACAAGGATAAAACTTGGTTTTGACTCAGACTACGTCAAGGCACCACTGAAGACCACTTCTCCTATTATTTTTCCTCAAGGCAGCACGTGAAGACGACTTCTCCCATTTTTGCTGCCACGTTCCAGCATTTCCTCAACCACTTCAGCAAGGCCCATGAAACAAAGGACCAAAACTCCAGCCCATTAAAGGCTCTATAAATAGTACAAGCTCAGGTGAACTCAGGGAGACTTCATTATCCAAAATTCCTGCGGAAGCTCTGCCGAACTACCTTACGAACCAGCACTTCCATTCCAGCATTATTTTATTTTCTGTCTTGTTTTATTTGTATCCAAACCAACCGTATAACAATTTCCAACATCAGGAAATTGTTATACATTTATTTATTTCTAAACCTTCAGCATTCTTTTTAATTTTAATTTCCGCCTACTCCAAGCCTTCCGGTCTGTGGAAGAAGGAGTCTACTCAGATATTTGCTAATCAGGTTTTTCAATTTATTGCAATTTAATTTAATTATAATGCCTATTTATTTCTCTGCCATGAGTAAGTTATTATTTAATTCTCTGTCTGATTCAACCTCGATGAGTAGCTAAATACCTTAGGGCGGTATGTAGTTATAACAAACTTAACCGGTAAAATATAACCATAGGCTGAAAATAATTAATCACTTAACATTCTGGCTGATACTTTTTAATTGAAATAGACCTTTTCGTTACGAGAGTAAGAAAAGGGTATTAGGTTGGGTCAAGACCACGAGAGTGTGAGATTTTAGCCAGATAGCTAAAGTTAGGCATTTAAATTAAACACAGCGAGAGCGCTTTAAGATAAATTAGAATTATTTAGTTTCCAAAAATTACCTCTAAACACTTATGGGCTAGCGAGAGCAGGCATAGGGCTTTAGGGATAAGATCTGATATAAGACCACGAGAGTGTGAGTTGAGGGTATTTAAACTGGTAATCTCTACCGAATAGATTAAGTGAACATCTTTATAAGCCTAGGTTAGATTGACCCATCTAAGTTAGTATAATTACATACCGACCGCCTTAGTATTATTTTATTAAAAACTTAAATTTAATTCCGCCTTTAATAGTCTTAAAAACCAACAACAATCGTGACAACCATTCGCCTTAGCTAAACTAGAAGTCCATCTAGCACTAAGTAACAATAGAATCCCTGTGGATCGATAATCTTAAATATTACTTCGATAGGCTGTGCACTTGCAGTAAGATACCGCTAGACGCATAAGTAGACACGTCTTTAGCCCATCAAGTTTTTGGCGCCGTTGTCGGGGATTCCTTAATTTAGTTACTAGTGCATTTAGGTAGCATTGTCTAGACTAAGGTATCAATTATTTAATTTAATCTAATCTCCGAGTGTATGCCAAGTACTCGCTCTAAAAGCGAAGACTTGCAACCTCTAATCCCTGAATCGGAACGCTTCTTACACGTAAGAAGACGTATATTCGATTTCGAAAATAATTCCAATATTCCAGATCTTCAATTAGATCCGCCTAAACCAGTCGTAAAATCAGAAAACGCAGGGATGGCTGAAGAACAAACTCATCCACTCAAGTATTACGCTAATCCTTCGCAAGGTGAGCCGCATTCAAGCATTGCAGCGCCGACTATCAACCGAAATGATTTCGAACTGAAACCATCATTGATATCAGCCGTGCAACAAAATCAATTCGCCGGAAATCCTACCGAGGATCCGAATCTTCATCTTTCGATCTTTGTGCAATATGCAGATACCGTAAAAGCCAATGGAGTTACCCAAGAAGCTATCAGACTACGTTTATTTCCTTTTTCACTTCGAGACAGAGCAAGAGCTTGGCTTCAATCTCTGCCTTCAAACTCAGTAACTACATGGGCAGAACTTAAGAAAGTTTTCTTGAATAGGTATTTTCCACCTAGCAAGACCGCTATGCTGAGAGCTCAGATCAACGAATTTAAGCAAAGAGAAAGTGAATCATTATTCGAAGCTTGGGAACGCTACAAGGATCTACTTAGACTTTGTCCACATCATGGATTAATAGACTGGATGGTCATCCATACCTTCTATAATGGACTCTTGTACAATACAAGAATGACAATTGACGCTGCCGCAGGTGGTGCATTGATGGACAAAGAATATAGAGATGCCTATGCACTTATCGAAAGTATGGCTCAAAATCATTACCTTTGGGGAAGCGAGAGAGTCGCAACTGAGAAACCAACAAAGGGAGGTATGTACGAAGTAAGTAGTATGGACCAAGTCAATGCGAAGTTTGACCAACTAAGCCAAAAGATCGATAACTTGGCCATAACACCTGCAGCCACCGTGGCTGCAGTAACACCTAACTGTGAGTTATGTGGAGTCCTAGGACACGAAGTTTCTGATTGTCAACTATTGACAGGAACTCCCACTGATCAAGTGAATTATGCTCAAGGAAACCCTTACTCAAACACATACAACCCAGGTTGGAAGAATCATCCGAACTTCTCCTATAAGAATAACAATGCTTATTACGCACCAGGTCAAGCACCAGCTACATCACCAGGGTATCAAAAGACTGCTCCTAATATCCCTAGAAAATCGAACCTTGAATTGATGATGGAGAGCTTTATAGCTAGCCAATCTCAGACAAACAAGGACTTCTTAAACCAAAACATTCACACTAGTGAGCAGATTAAACAATTAGTGAGCAAAGTAGATGCATTAGCTACACATAACAAAATGCTTGAAACTCAGATTTCACAAGTAGCTCAACAGCAAGCACCTACTGCTGCACCAGCTGGAGTATTCCCTGGACAACCTCAACCTAACCCGAAAGGACATGCTAACGCTGTAATATTAAGAAGTGGCAAGGAACTTGACGGACCTACCGATCCAAGACTTGACAATCCAGCCATGTACCAAAAACCGGATAAACCGACTGAAGTGGTGAATGATCCAGAAGAAAAGGAAGATGAAAGTCGAGAGGTAGTGGAGAAAGAACAACCTTATGTGCCTCCACCACCCTATAAACCACCAATTCCGTACCCTCAAAGATTAATAAGTTCCAAGACGACGGGTCAATTTAAGAAATTTGTCGAACTTCTGAAACAGTTGAATATTACTATTCCGTTTACAGAAGCAATTACCCAAATACCCTCGTATGCTAAGTTTTTAAAAGAAATCTTATCCAATAAGAAAAAGATAGAGGATAACGGAACAGTTACACTTACTGCCGAGTGTAGCGCCATAATTCAGAATAACATGCCTCCTAAGCTAAAAGATCCAGGAAGTTTTTCTATACCCTGTGTAATAGGAAAATTCGTCATTGACAAAGCTCTATGCGATTTAGGAGCCAGTATCAGTGTTATGCCCTTAACAATTTGCAAAAGGCTAGACATGGGAGACCTAAGACCAACTAAAATGTTTGTTCAACTAGCCGATCGCTCTGTTAAATATCCTGTAGGCATACTAGAAAACGTCCCAGTACGTATAGGACAATTCTACATTCCTACTGATTTTATAATCATGGACATCTCTGAAGACTCCACTACACCTATCATACTAGGAAGACCATTCTTAGCTACCGCCGGAGCTATAATAGACGTGAAAAGAGGAAAGTTAACCTTTGAAGTAGGTGAAGAGAAAGTCAAATTTGTTTTAACACAATTCTTACAATCACCAGCTATAGAGGATACATGCTATCTAATGGACGTAATTGACGAATGTGTAAGAGAAATGGAGCTGAAGGAGACCACTTATTCTGAAATAATGAAAATTCAAATCCCTCCGATTTTCGAAGATGATAATTGGCGAAAACCGTATCAGGATGATAGTCTAAGCGAAAGTTTAGCACTTACACCGGATCCCATGCCAAGTAAAGATAAACCTACATTAGGATTAAAAACTTTGCCTAATAACCTAAGGTACGAATTCTTAGACGTTGAATGTAAAAGACCAGTTATAGTAAACTCCAGTTTAGGAACTATGGAAACAAAGAAACTTTTAGATGTCTTGAAGAAATATCCAACTGCATTGGGATATAACATATCTGACCTCAAAGGAATATGTCCTTCAGTTTGCATGCATCGTATTCTGCTAGAAGAAGATTGCAGAACCTCCAGAGAATCTCAAAGAAGAATTAACCCAACCCTTAGCACTGTAGTAAAAGACGAAGTCAAGAAACTATTAGATGCCGGGATAATATATCTAATCTCTGATAGTGAATGGGTTAGCCCGATACATGTAGTGCCAAAGAAAGGAGGTATCACTGTTGTGAAAAACGCTCAAGGCGAATCGATATCGCAAAGAGTAGTGACGGGATATAGAGTGTGCATAGATTATCGTAAGCTAAACAAAGCCACTCGAAAAGATCATTTCCCACTACCTTTCATAGATCATATGTTGGAACGATTAGCCAAGCATTCTTACTTCTGTTATCTTGACGGGTACTCAGGATTTTTCCAAATCCCTATCCATCCTGATGATCAAGAGAAGACTACATTCACATGTCCTTATGGAACATTCGCTTACAGGCGAATGCCCTTTGGATTATGCAACGCTCCTGCAACCTTTCAAAGATGTATGATGTCAATCTTCGCAGATTTTATAGACAACATCATGGAAGTGTTCATGGACGACTTCTCTGTATGCGGGCAAAGTTTTGAAGGATGCTTATCGAACTTAGAAATGGTGTTAGAAAGATGTGTAAAAGTGAATCTCGTGCTTAACTGGGAGAAATGTCATTTTATGGTCAACGAAGGAATAGTATTAGGTCATGTAATATCAGGCAAGGGAATTGAAGTTGATAAGGCTAAGATTGAAGTAATAAAAGATCTTCAACCCCCTAAAACTGTTCGAGAAATACGAAGCTTTTTGGGACACGCCGGTTTTTACCGACGATTCATCAAAGATTTCTCGAAAATTACTAAACCTCTTACTGGTTTATTAATGAAAGACGCTGAGTTCATATTCAATGAAGATTGTCTTAAAGCATTCGAAACTCTAAAAACAGCCCTCATCACCGCACCAATCATGCAACCCCCTGACTGGAGATTACCTTTTGAAATCATGTGCGATGTGAGTGACTACGCTGTAGGCGCAGTCCTGGGTCAGAGAAAGGAAAAGAAACTCCATGCGATTTACTATGCCAGTGGAACCTTGGATTCTGCCCAGATGAACTACGCTACTACAGAAAAAGAATTGTTAGCAGTTGTCTTTGCGCTTGACAAATTCCGTTCTTACCTAGTTGGAGCGAAAATAATCATTTACACAGACCATGCTGCTATCCGATATCTATTAACTAAGAAAGATGCTAAACCAAGACTCTTAAGATGGATTTTACTCTTACAAGAGTTTGATCTAGAAATAAAAGATAAAAAAGGTACTGAAAACGTCGTAGCAGACCATTTATCTAGAATAGAAGGGATTAAACCCGAACAAGTGCCGATTAACGATGATTTTCCGTATGAACAGCTGATAGCACAAATAGGAAGCGACCTAGCTCAGTTAGATATAAATGAACCAAAACCCGTGGAAACATTACAGACAACTGTAGGACTGCCATGGTACGCTGACATTGTCAACTACCTAGCCGCAGGAGCTCTTCCACCCGATCTAACCTATCAGCAGAAAAAGAAATTCTTTCATAATCTGAAACATTACTATTGGGATGAACCATTATTGTTCAAAAGAGGACCAGATGGAATCTTTCGCCGATGTATTCCCGAAGAAGAAATAGAAGATGTCATTGCTCAATGCCATTCATCTCCTTATGGTGGACATGCAAGCACTTCCAAGACTTGTGCAAAAATCTTGCAAGCCGGCTTATACTGGCCCAATCTATGGAAGGATGTCCACATCGCTGTTATAAATTGCGATCGGTGTCAACGCACTGGCAATATTTCAAGAAGAGATGAGATGCCCCAAAAGGGAATTTTAGAAGTAGAAATCTTCGACGTCTGGGGAATAGATTTCATGGGACCATTCCCATCATCTTTCGGTAATAATTACATACTCGTAGCTGTTGATTATGTCTCGAAATGGATTGAAGCCATAGCTTCTCCTACAAACGATACACGAGTAGTAATAAAGCTTTTCAAAAATATAATCTTTCCCAGATTTGGTGTGCCTCGACTCGTCATAAGTGACGGTGGCTCGCACTTCATTTCAAAAATCTTTGACAAATTACTATCTAAGTATGGAGTAAGACACCGTGTGGCTACGCCATATCACCCACAAACAAGTGGACAGGTCGAAGTCTCAAACAGAGAGATTAAACAAATCTTAGAAAAGACTGTCGCCATATCTCGGAAAGATTGGTCATCTAAACTTAATGAAGCTCTATGGGCTTATAGGACCGCTTACAAGACACCCATAGGTACTACACCTTTCAAACTAGTTTATGGAAAATCTTGTCACCTCCCAGTAGAACTAGAACACAAAGCTTATTGGGCGATCAGAACTCTCAATATAAACTATAATGTTGCAGGAGAAAAGCGAATCCTAGACATTAACGAATTAGAAGAATTAAGGTTAGATGCATATGAAAATGCTAAGATATATAAAGAAAGAACTAAGCGATGGCATGATAAACGCCTATCTAGGAAAGAATTTAGTGTGGGAGACGTTGTACTCCTCTTTAATTCAAGACTTAGGCTCTTTCCTGGAAAATTAAAGTCTAGATGGTCAGGACCCTTTGATATAACTAAAGTATTCCCAAGTGGAGCAATAGAAATTAAGGGTAAGAATAGTGAACCATTCATAGTAAACGGACAACGTCTAAAACACTATCATAAAGTTGAAAATAGAGGTTATGCGAATAATCTAAAGCTTTTAGAATTGTCCACAAATCCCCCTGATTAATCTAAACCAAAGCATTACGTCAGGCTTTTGACAATAAAAACAGCGCTTAGTGGGAGGCAACCCATTTACTTATTTACTTATTTTAACTATTCTTTTCTTTTAGCACATTGTTATTTATCGTTTTTACTATTTGTTTAAATTGTTTTGTCAGTTTTACTTTACATTACTATTATCGCCATTACATTATGCATTTCATTTTCTTATTTTTATCTTAAATCACTTCTTACAGATTTTCTAAAGTCTTTTCCACTGATTTGTTTCCCCCGTGTTTTCACTGACCATGGCTAACCAACCAATTAACTATATGGAAACCAAATTTAGAGGTAGGAACCAAAGAATGAAGTTCGAAGAGTTATCACAGAGGCAAATGGATTTGACCCTGTACCCAGATGATAGGACTATGGAAACCTTAGGTATACATGATAGTGTCATGTACTTGTTCAACCGACTCGGATGGGAGAATGCATTGATCCAACATAAGTTTGCGACTTACCGCGAGCTTACCCTTGAGTTCCTTAGCTCCTTACTTTACCTACCTGAGCGCGGTTTTGGATTTAGGAAAGGATTTATTAGTTTCCGCCTATTTGGAATAGAATACGACTTTAACCATAAAGAACTAGCTGACCTGTTAGGATTCCCTAGTGGACCTTTTGCTTTTACTACCACACAGGTAGAATTGATGGATGTGGAGCTAGATTTCTTTTGGGGAACTCTGACCGGAAACTACCACCCTGAACCAAATGACATGAACAATGATGAGATCCATAATCCTGCTCTCCGTTACTTCCACAAATTCCTTGCCCACACCTTCTTTGGAAAAGAAGAAAACATTACCGGAGTCTCTAAAGATGAATTATTTATTATGTCATGTTTCACTAATGGACAGTCTGTTAATGGCGTACCTTTCATGATGCAAACCTTCACCCGCATCCAAGAAGAACCTGAATTACCTATATTGGTAGGAGGTCTTGTAACCATGATTGCTGATGCCATAGGACTTAGGTACCAACTGGACAGGTGCAACCGTCTGGGAACCATCCGCCCTATGAATCTTAAATTCTGCTTCAATAGACATATCATAAGGAATTTAGGACGCCCACCTTTTGAGTACCTAATCCGGAACGAAGTAGTAACCCTGTTCACATTGCCCAATCATGCTAGAGTAAGTGTTCATAATAAGGATAACTGGCTTTATGAGTTAAACCCACCTGATTATCCAGCCACTCCTGAAACACCTCAGTCTCACAGGATAACAGATGATATAATGACCGCTGCTGAAACTGACCCTGAGACACCTCCTGGTTACCATGACATTGATCCAACTGACAAAGTACATGAAACCCCTGGAGCGAATCAAGGAGATTATGCTAACAACTTACAAAACATCATGCACACTCTCAATGCCTACCAAACTGACATTAATCTATTCAAAGAAGACATTAAGAGCATGCGATTGGACATTATAGGATTGACTGACATGGCCTGCGAACAATTCTATCATTTGGACTCCGCAATCGAAGACCTGAAGAAACGCTTTTGAAAAAGCTATAAGTGATTTAGTTTAATTTTTTTTTCTCATTATTTTTTTTTCTCATTATTTTCGTTTCCAGTTAAATTTATCTTTCGCAACAATTTCATAACATACTTTCCGTTTCTGTAATTTCATTTTTTTACTTTATGCCATGCACCTTTTATTTCAATTATTTCTTCATTTTTAGCAACTTATATATTTTTTCTATATACTGTATGACTGCATTATTTCATGTATACAATCTTAACTTCGTATACTACTGTGTTGCAAATGATATACAATATGGTGTGTATTTAATATAAGTGTTACTAAATAAAATAAATTATTATCAATTTATAAATAACGTGAGACAATGTTCTTTTCTGGGAATTATTCAGCAAAACATGCCCTCACGGTCGTCACACCTAACTTACGATCGTGACGTGCTCATTTAGCGTGTCACGACCGTCACGCCCCTGTCACGACCGTGACGACCTCTATTACAGGAATCGTGAGAAACAGAACTGTTTCTCATCGTGTCCCCTCTTCTTCTCTATCCATAACCTACCCAAACCACTACCCATTCATTCCACAACCGCCGTAACCTCTCCATTACCCCCATTAACCCCCCATTACCATCAACCATTTCATTAAAACTCTCCCATATTTAACCTGAACCTCTATCTCCCTCATTCTACCATTTTTCTCACAAAACCTCACAAAATCCTTCCTCCCTCACTCTTCACTCTTGCATGTTATGGATTCCATCATCTTTAGAGAAGGCGAAGCTGGATTAAACCAGAGAGACCGTTTCATCCGCTTCCAAAACCGCGGTCTGCAACCTACCCGCTACATTGCCACTGACTGTCTGCGAGAACTCGGAATGTTGGCCAGCGTTCAAAGCCTACTGCAAAAGGTCGGTCTGTGGGACCTCTGTCGTCAACCTCAGCCTACTTTCGAACTTCTGACGCTGGAGTTCCTCAGCTCTTACAGCTACATCACCCCTCCCGGTTCTCAGAGTCAGCTTACCGGCATCGTAACATTCAGATTGCACGGCCAGGAGTTCAACCTCCCGCAAACCAGGATCGCCGAGCTGTTAGGTTTCGATCACGGCACCGAAGCCCACCGTCGCGTGCCCGATAATTTTAGTGAACAAGCATTCACTCTATGGCGCGACCTTACCAACACCCGTGCATCCACCTTCCAGAGCCTCAACGCCACACACATCCACAACCCGACAATCCGCTATTTTCACCGGATCATCTGCAACACAATCTTCGCTAGAGAAAGCAACCACAAGCTCAACTCCAAGGAGCTTCTGTTCTTATCCTGTGCTCTCCATGACGAGCCAATCAACGCTGCCCCGTTCATGCTTCATCACATCCAGGCCATTGCACAGCGAGGCTCCTCCCCGTTCTTCATAGGCGGCATTGTCACCGCCCTCGCCATTCATTTGGGGCTTGGTGACGCGCTCGTTAATCAGCCTCACCTCGCCGCCGAATTCCTGACCATGAGCTACTGCCGGTCCGCCCACCTGATCGCGCAGCGAGAGGATGACAGGTATAGCCCTGTCGTCAATGGCACTATTTTCCACCACATCACTCTGCCGTCCCGCACCCGCATCGACCCATCCAACCGAGCCAACTGGCTCTTTGTTTTACCTGATGCTGCCGATCACGTCCCGGTTCATGATGGTCAAGCAGACGCTCCAGTGGACGAGATGCAGGACGCTATGGACGCAGCTGAGCCTGTCCAGGATATCCCAGAGACATCTACCCGACAGCCCCCTGCTCCCGCAGTTACACTTGAGGAAGTCCTCCTTGCGATTCATCAGCAGAACCAGATGAACGCCGCACTGGAGCGACGGCAGAAGGCGCAGTATGATGCTTTACTCGGCACTATTGCTGCCAACCAGGAGGCCACTAATGAGCGGTTTGGAGAACTTTTCGGCGAGCTTGAAGCGCTCCGCATCAGCATTACTGCTACCTCCGGCACCGGTTCTGATCCCGACGCGACTCCCTCCAGACGCCGCTCTCGCACTAGAGGCCGAGCCCGCGGTCCTCAGCAGCAGTAGTTTACTTTTAGGTTGTTTTTCATTTTAGTCTTGTACTGTATTTGTGCCACATTTATATCACAACATTGAGGACAATGTCTGATATAGTGTGGGAGAGGTACCTTTCATTTCAGCACTTTTTCATTTCGTTGTACTTTCAATTCCGTTGTATTTCTTTTAACAAATTAATGAAATGAGCAAATCTGTGCGCTATTTTCTTTAATTTCGAGCTTTCCCCGATTATTAAGCTATACCAGAAAAATCTTTAATTACTCGCATTACCCGACTTACCACCGAATGGTTCGTAACTACGAAGCCGGGAACGATTAAACAAGACCAATACAATCTTGACATCTTTGACCCCCTGCTTAAGAAATTCCATCCCGATCACCATTGCGAGTGCACCTTTAGTTTCAGTTCAAAAGTAACCCCCAGTAGTTTATACTAGCAGTCAGCACCGTCTGAACACAAACCACGTGGGGAGCCGATGAATATAAGCGTTTGATGCCAAATCAATAATGATCCTTCGTATCTCGATGCAAAATGAAAAGAAATTGCACCAAAGTACACGGTCGCAGATAAGAAACGAGAAATATGAGAAGGAATCCGTTTCGAGTTGGTTCAGAGGTACTGGTTCTGAACTCGGTAGGGCGTGCTACGGCTCGATCCCCCACAACCTCCGAATCGGATAAAACATGAAGGGTTACCACACTCGTGTACCAGACCCCGTGCTCAAAAAGGATCAAAATCGCTAACCGGCTACTCCACTACGTGCGTGCTAAGGCAAAGGGCTTAATGTGACTGCGCTAGAACGAAACCGGGCGAAATAAGATCGAAAAACTCTAGGTGAAATCGTAATGTGATTGCCGATTGTTTCGCTTGACGGGAAGTCGACGACATAGCTTGTTGCTTGTGTCATTAGTGTATCGGTAGTGTTCTATCAAAGTACCGGACTATCCGACAAAACGATCCACCGTACGGTTTGTTATGAGTATGCGCGAATAAAATCTTGTCCGCCGATTTTCAACCGACTATTTGCTTGAGGACAAGCAAAGGTTTAAGTTTGGGGAAGTTTGATGACGAGAAAACGCATCGATTATATCGCTAGATTTCATTGACGTTTTATCGCGCATTCACCGTTTTAACGCTCGATTTCTCGAGTTTTTCTTACTATTTTGCAGGTACATCGTTATGTGAGGCCGAATCATGAATTAAGAGAAAAGGAACGAAAGAGACCACAAGGAGATGAAGAAAGGCAGAAGCCTGCAAAAAGACTGCATAATTTGTTGCAGCCACGGTCGTTACAAGGGTGTCACGACCGTGACACCCCAATTTGGGCCCTCACGACCGTAAGGGAGTGGTCACGACCGTGACACTTGAAAACCTCAGATTACGAACGTGAAAACCTTGTCACGCCCGTGACAAGGATAAAACTTGGTTTTGACTCAGACTACGTCAAGGCACCACTGAAGACCACTTCTCCTATTATTTTTCCTCAAGGCAGCACGTGAAGACGACTTCTCCCATTTTTGCTGCCACGTTCCAGCATTTCCTCAACCACTTCAGCAAGGCCCATGAAACAAAGGACCAAAACTCCAGCCCATTAAAGGCTCTATAAATAGTACAAGCTCAGGTGAACTCAGGGAGACTTCATTATCCAAAATTCCTGCGGAAGCTCTGCCGAACTACCTTACGAACCAGCACTTCCATTCCAGCATTATTTTATTTTCTGTCTTGTTTTATTTGTATCCAAACCAACTGTATAATAATTTCCAACATCAGGAAATTGTTATACATTTATTTATTTCTAAACCTTCAGCATTTGTTTTAATTTTAATTTCCGCCTACTCCAAGCCTTCCGGTCTGTGGAAGAAGGAGTCTACTCAGATATTTGCTAATCAGGTTTTTCAATTTATTGCAATTTAATTTAATTATAATGCCTATTTATTTCTCTGCCATGAGTAAGTTATTATTTAATTCTCTGTCTGATTCAACCTCGATGAGTAGCTAAATACCTTAGGGCGGTATGTAGTTATAACAAACTTAACCGGTAAAATATAACCATAGGCTGAAAATAATTAATCACTTAACATTCTGGCTGATACTTTTTAATTGAAATAGACCTTTTCGTTACGAGAGTAAGAAAAGGGTATTAGGTTGGGTCAAGACCACGAGAGTGTGAGATTTTAGCCAGATAGCTAAAGTTAGGCATTTAAATTAAACACAGCGAGAACGCTTTAAGATAAATTAGAATTATTTAGTTTCCAAAAATTACCTCTAAACACTTATGGGCTAGCGAGAGCAGGCATAGGGCTTTAGGGATAAGATCTGATATAAGACCACGAGAGTGTGAGTTGAGGGTATTTAAACTGGTAATCTCTACCGAATAAATTAAGTGAACATCTTTATAAGCCTAGGTTAGATTGACCCATCTAAGTTAGTATAATTACATACCGACCGCCTTAGTATTATTTTATTAAAAACTTAAATTTAATTCCGCCTTTAATAGTCTTAAAAACCAACAACAATCGTGACAACCATTCGCCTTAGCTAAACTAGAAGTTCATCTAGCACTAAGTAACAATAGAATCCCTGTGGATCGATAATCTTAAATATTACTTCGATAGGCTGTGCACTTGCAGTAAGATACCGCTAGACGCATAAGTAGACACGTCTTTAGCCCATCAGACTTAAGCAAGCTCCAAGAGCTTGGAATAAGAAGATAGATAACTTTATAAGGGAGAAGGAACATATGATGTGCACGATTGAGCATGAAGTATATGTAAGAAGAAGCGATAATGAATTTCTTATATTATGTGTCTATGTCGATGACATGTTGATAACAGGAAGTTGCAAGAAGGAGATCGAAGATTTCAAACATGACCTAATTAAGGAGTTTGAAATGCCAGACAAGGGAAATCTCTTATATTTCCTTGGCATCGAATTCTACAAAAGTGGTAGAGGTTTGATGATGCACCAAAGAAGATATGCAGGCAAAATACTCAAAAGATTTGAGATGCAAGATTGCAACCCAACTTCAACTCCAGTTGAACCCAGAATTCAACTATCGAAAGATTCACATGAAGATGATGTCGACCCAACCCGATATAGAAGACTTATTGGGTCACTTCGATACCTTTGTCACACAAGGCCTGACTTAGCATACAATGTGGGTATGGTAAGTAGATTCATGCAAAAGCTAGAGGTATCACACCTAGCAGCGACGAAGAGGATACTAAGGTATCTGAAAGGAACTTTCAGCCCCGACATTTTGTTTCCTGCTGTTGATAAAGGAAAAAAATGCAAGTTAGTGGGATACACCGACTCAAGTTGGTGTAGTGATGCTGAGGATAGAAAATCCACAGTTGGTTATGTGTTTATGCTAGGTGGTGCACCAGTTGCTTAGAGTTCGAGAAATAAGATAATAGCGGAATTATCGTCATGCGAAACAGAATACATAGTTGTTTCTCTTTATGCATGTCAAGCAAAGTGGATGGTGAATCTGGTCAAAGAGATTACAGCCAAGAGTCATGGAGTAATTACCATGAAGATCGACAGCATGTCAACTATCAACCTGGTGAAGAATCTAATAACACATGGACGAAGCAAACACATCGAAATGATGTTCCATTATCTTTGAGAGTTGGTAGCAGAAGGGAAGATGAATTTGGAACACTACAGAAGTGAAAATCAGATTGTAGATACCATGGCAAAAGGAGTGCAAGTTGAAGTGTTCAAGAAGTTAAGGTCTATGATGAATATAGATAACTTAGACACAATGAATTAAGTAGTGTGTTGAGATTATAATTCCTTGTGTCGAAGAATTGTAGCTCGACAGAAACAAGGATTAGTCGAATTAGCCTAATGTGTGTGTGTCAAATTGTTTAGATGTCGAAGTGTCAAAACAGGTTGCTTCACACAAAATTTTGACTTAGACCAAAATAGTAATTTTTTGGGCTTTTGTAATTTTAGGCCCTGTTTTATTATAAATAGAGGGAGTAACCCCTATTTTGTAATAACTTGAATTCACAGTTTTTCTAGTTGCAAAGTGAATAAGAAATTTCCAGTTTGGAAGCAGAGAGAAGCTCTATAGAAAATTCTCTTATCTTATTTTCGTCTTGCCGTAATCATCTTGTTTAATCTTCTTTCTTTCTTTTTCCATTAAAATTGTTGCGTGTAATCTTTCTTGCAATCAATATTGATTGTTTCACTCAAATGGAGAGTGAAGAATAAGGGTTTTAATCAGATTGATTGAATCTTGTTCATCAAAACTGATTAGAAATTCTCAAAAGATTTTTAATCTTATAAGAAGAGTGTTAAGTATAACAAGTGTGAGTAGTGTGGATAATAGTCTCATATTGGATAGGAATATGGTGACTTAAGCATTTATAAGTGAGAGAATCCACTCACCTATCACCTTAAGGTTTTGGGTGAATATATGGTGTGTCTCTCACAAAGGTATCATGATCCTTTGGTTCGAGTGAAGGACCGACTTAATTGTATCGAAAGTATCCCCACAAGTGATGAATTGAGTGTTTGTTGAAGAGTGTCAACGACGGTGCAAGTGTATATGGATGAAAAGAGCTAACTCTTAAGGGGGAGTATTGTGGAAGTATTGTGGATAGACTCACACTTGAGGGGGAGTGTTAAGTATAACAAGTGTGAGTAGTGTTGATAATAGTCTCACATTAGATAAAAATGTGGTGACTTGAGCATTTATAAGTGAGAGAATTCACCCACCTATCACCTTAAAGTTTTGGGTGAATATGTAGTTTGTTTCTCTCACAAAAGTATTGTTCTAGAAACAAAGTTCCATAATGTTCAATACTCCATAATAAAAATCTCCCCTAACAAATATAATTACAATACGTTTTGTAACAATTTTTTTTAAATGATTGATTTATAAATATTAATAATTTATTTGCATTAATTCATATAAATAAATGTTGTTGTAAGAGATTGAACTCTATACAAATAGTTTACACTCAATTACCTCAACACATATCAAAAATATGATTGTCAGATATTAAACTTTAAATTAACAGTTTACATTGATTTAATTCAACTATCACAACTAATTGAGATATCTCATTCACTCCATTCAAATTATGTTATTTAATAAAAAAGTAACAAAGGATCCAATAAAAGAAAAAATTCATGATAGTGCTACTTTCTTTGCTTTTCCTTTTTTTGCTTAACATGGTTGGGAGCCAAAATGATCCTAAACAGATATTGTAGCCTAACTTTTAGCTAACAAGTAATCTAATCAACAAAGGTTGACTCCTCACCCTCCAAACCAATGAGTAGTATGTTTCATTTCATTATGTCTTCACACTCCATTCATTACTCTCTTTCACTAGGTCAATTTTGATGGCCATATCAAAATGCAACACCTATATTCTTAAATACTAGTATTAATTAATATAAGTAATGTATTATGATAACTACATTTCTTAATCTATGGTCCAAAACTATGTTGTCACTTTCACTTTCCTTAACTATTCATAATCTTGTTAATTCAGTGGATCTAAACTATTAATAATGAAATATTTAATTTCAGCAATAGTTTTGTCCTCAAACTACTCAACATTCTTTGTGTAAGCAATCATGCAAATGGGAAAATGTTCACCACTACACATCTACAAAGCACTAGCAGCCAATCTTGGATATGGAAATTAATGATGGTAAAATTAAAATTCTTTAAACTTGGTTCATCAATAAGATCTGATGGTTCAACATGGAAATTATGAAAAATAATAATTAAACATATATTCATCTTTGAATTTTGCATACTGTTTTCAAGTAAAAAAATGGAGGTACAGTTAAAAGCAAACTTTGATATTTTAAATTAATTCTTTGTTTTATCAGAGTAATCATATTGAAAGCCACTAATTAGAGTGAGAATTTGAAAGGAGTTGATAAATTTTAGGAAGATCATATTAATCATCTCATAAACCGAAAGAGTATCACCAATGCTTGTCTTTCCTCATGCAATTATGTCACCATGCATTAAACATTATGATAATTCATTGCATATAAACCGTTCTTCTTACTTTAAAAGTAACCCAAGACACTCGTTATATATTTAAAGTGGTAGGATTTTTTTTTTAAATGCGTATATTCTATAGATTAGAAATTGAAATTATTGATTTTTTATTTTTTAAATAATTTTTTTTTATTTGGTATCTTTTAAGAGTGTTTTCGGGATATTCATTAACATGGCTCTAATAAAATAGTATAGAAAGTGTTTTTCGAATGGGGGAGAACGAATCATAATTTACACACATCATAATTCATACACTTATATCTAATTAAGTACCACATTGAGATATAGAGTTTCTCACCTCACGTGAACAAGTCTTCAAAAACCACTAAAACATCTCCATACAGGGATTTTCACTGCCGTGGGCAAGCACTAATTACCTAAAATTGTTATAAATCTACTAAGACCACTAAATATTCTCTACCCGTGTAAGGATACCATGCAAGCATGTACTTTTTTACTAGTAAATTGGTGCCTATTGTGGGGCTCCAGTAAAATTAACCTCAGTCACACCTCTTTCATTCTCATTCCTTCCATCTCCCTTTGAAGATTGTCGATAAAATTTTACGCTCCAATACAAACACCATAGCTGCAGGATTTGTCGGTGGAGGTAGTTCCAACTCCTCCCAAAGGAAATATGCAAAGCAGATGCTTGTTGCAAATGTGATATCTCCTGGTTTTTCCAATAGTGAGCGAGCGAAAACATAGGTTAACATCACCTTTTCTAACAAGGATGCCATCTGAGTTAAACCTCATGATAACGACCCTCTAGTTATCACAATACAACATGGCAATTGGGATATCAAACGATTCTTGGTAGATCCTGAAAGCTTTGTTAATATCTTGTTTTGGGATGCTTTCCAAAAACTTCAACTCAATCCTAATGATGTCAAAGTGTTCAATGGCACGTTAATATGATTGTTTGGAGAACATATACAAGTAATGGGCCACGTGACCCTGGATACAACATGTGGTGAGGAAGAAGACGCCAAGGAAATAAACACCAACAACCTTATTGTGGACGCCCAATCGCCTTATGATATTATCATAGGTCAAATTGCCATTAATGTTATAAGGGCAGTTATTTCCACATATTACTTGGTCCTGAAGTACCCGCTGCCTAAAGGGCGAGCCAACACGATTCGAGGAGACCATCAAATTGCTCAAGAATGCTATCAAAATATCCTAGCGACGGAGATGGAATAGCTCACCCGTGTGGGCACCCCCTTTCTAAAGTTCCAAATGTAGACCTTGATTGTTCAGATCCTATGTTAGGCATGGATGTTGAAAGACTCATGCCCATAAAGGTTTTAAAGGAGGTCCGAATAGGCCCTTCAGCCCATCAGGTGACAATGATAGGTACTCCGCTTATCGAGGAAGAAGAACACGAGCTAGTATACCAACTCATTAAAAACGTCAACTTGATCTCTAGGGCCCCATCTGATATGCTCGGGATAGACACTAAGGTGGTGATCAAACAACTTTTGTAAGTTGATGATGTGATCTTCTTCATTTTGTAATTTAGCAATCATATCATCGATGTAGCCCTCTATTTCTTTGTGAATCATGTCGTGGAAGAGAGTCACCATTTCCCTTTGATAAGGTGCCTTGGCATTCTTTAGTCCAAACGACATTACTTTATAACAGAAGGTACCCCAAGGAGTGATAAATATGGTCTTATCCATGTCTGAGAGAGCCATCTTGATTTGATTATAACCGGAGAACCCATCCATAAATGAAAAGACCAAAAACTAAGCGATGTTGTCTACCAAAACATCAATGTGTGGTAGTGGAAAATCGTCCTTAGGACTTGCTCTATTAAAATCTATGTAGTCTATGCACATTTCTAATCTTTCTTCTGTAATGGCACAATGGTAGCTACCCATTTTGGATATTATACAACAGCTAAGAACCCTGCATCAAGTTTTTTTCTAACTTCTTCCCTGATTTTGAGAGTCATGCCAGGTCTAGTCCTACTTAATTTCTGCTTGACTAGTGAGGATTCAGGCTTGAGCGGTAGCTTGTGTTGAACGATGTTTTTATTTAGTCCAAGAATATATTGATATGACCAGGCAAACACATATGCGTACTCTCGTAGCAACTCAATCAGTCTTTTTTTTATGTCCTCATTTAAAGAAGTGCCAACTTTAACCTCTTTCCTATCTTCTTCAGTTCCCAGATTGATCACATCCACTAGTTTCTGGTGAGGTTGTGTTGCTTTATCCTCTTGCTTTAATAGTCTGGCTAACTCTTCAAGAAGCTCACAATCATCCTCATCACCCTCTTTCGCTTGGTTAATCGTGAAATTAAAGTCATAAGGAATTATAGCAGTGTCTTTTTCAATAGGTTCATTTTTAAATCTGCATGAGGAAGATTTTTTTATTATTATCTGTTTATTGGAATGAAGTGTTGGAGAAATGATATTATTGAAAGAAAGTATTGCAATTTTTTTTAAATCGAGACTAAAAGAAAAAGAATTTTGATTGAAAACAAAATGAAGTTTTATTGATAAAGTAAGTCAATGAAACAAATGGGGGTCATACAAAGCTTGCCCATTTACCTTGGATAGACAAAAGTACTTATTATTTTGAAAAGAAAATAGTAAATTACTTCGAAACAGAAATCATCTCAGGAATCTCGATAGCCTTCCAATTGTTGAGAGTTGTATATGGTGCGCAATGACACACCAAGTCTGGAATCCCTTTGTCTTCCCCTTCAATTGCCATCACTTGATCTTCGTCTCTGAACCCAACACCGTGGAAAGTTTCATAGAGATTATGAAGCTTCTTCTTGTGAGTTTTCTAAACCACTTCATTATCCGGTTTGTAACCCAGTCCGAACTGATCCTTCTTCTCAGGTATTTCCAGTAACTCACCTCAGCCCCTCGTATCCCCATTCTTGATTAAATCTGCCACTTTTCCCCATGACAACCCCGATCTTTCCTTTTATAGAGTGACTTGTTTACGAATGACCATCATGATTTCCAAAGCTTGGAAGGGTATTTCAATGGTTTCCCTGTCTACCTCTATGCATCTTAATGATGAAAGATGACTGATAAACATGCCTTCTTCAACCTCGACAATCATTAATTTGTCCCTAGTTATGAACTTCAGCTTTTGGTGAAATGCGTAAGTGACGGTGCCTACAACGTGGATCCATGGTCGTCCTAGAAGACAACTGTAGGAAAGGTTGATATCCATCACTTGGAAAGTAACCATGGAGGTATGTGGTGCCACCATTATTGGTATGTCGACTTCCCCCAATCACCATTATTTTTGAACCTTCGAAATCCCTAACAACCAATGAACTAGCTTTCATCAAAGTTCTTATAGAGGTTAGCTTCATGAGAGTATCATTAGGCGTGACATTTAGAGTTGAGCTTGTGTCCACTAGTACTCTTGAGAGGATGATGTCTTGGAATTTGATCGATATATGCAAGGATTTATTGTGGGCTTTCCCTTCAGGAGGTAATCCATCATTGCTAAAACCCAGACAACTGCTTGTGGTGATATTAGCGACTACTTCATCAAATTGGTCCACTTTTATGTCCTTGGTGACATGTTCCTCATCCAAGATCTTCAATAAGGCTTCCTTGTGAGCGTCAGAACATAAAAACAGATATAGCATGGATATCTTAGAAGGTGATTAGATTAGTTGGTCCACCACCTTATAGTCACTCTTCCTGATAAGCCTTAGGAATTCTTCGCGTCCTCTTGGGATATAATTTTTTTGAGGGTCCTTCCCCTGATAAGCCTTACAATTCTTCGCGTCCTCTCCGAGACATTTTTCTTTATTGATTTATCAAGAGAGAACACTCTTCCACTACAGGTCATTCCTCCGATACTAGCTATGTTAGTAATTGCTGGTGCTAGTACTATAGGCTTTTCCCCCCCACATATGCAGTAATGTTATAGTTCTAGGACACAAACTTAACAGTTTCATAAGGAAACAGTGTATGAACATGGAAGATGATAGAGCCTCCTTGAAGGTGCGAAAAACACAAGAAATGGGGGTTTGAGTTGGGTTTTAAAAGTAAAATCTTTTTACCAACTAAAAAAACTTAAAAATCAAAGTATTGAACAATGAGAGAGACACAAAGATTTTTATCTTGATTCACTTGAAACTCAAAGATAATCCAGTCCACCTGTCAATGTGATTTCTCCTTATACATAAAGACTTAATCCACTATAATTAACTGATTACAAATGCACTAGCAACAACTGATGACTAACGATCCACAAAGACAAACAATCAATGTTTTCTCAAGAATACTGACCTAACTAGTCCCTCAAGGAACTTGTAAATTCAACAAATTTATTCAAGTCTCCAAGTCCCATATATATAGCATGAAAAAAGGAACCCTTGGAGGGTAAATCAGGAATACAAAAATGTAGTTGTCAACTAACAAAATTGTGACAGGTGTGTAAAATAGTATAGTCCTTTCACCCACAAAATTAGGTAGTGGAAGAACAATTTCGTTTTGTACCGTGTACTATTTTGATCACGCATCCTTTATCCTTATCTTCAAATTCATAGGCTTTTGAGAAAAGGTTGATGAATCATGAATAGAAGAATCGCGTAGCTTGGAATCAAAATCTTGATAACATCAACGTTTGACTTGAGATCTTCAGAAGTTTGATGATCAGAGTTACATCTAAAATCAGAAACCAAGAGAACATTGCAGTAGTAATATGATGTCTTCTCAGAAGCTTCTTCGAAGTGAATAAGTACAGAAACTCATTTTGGAACACAAAGTTTAGAAACTGATGACATTGCACGTCATATTCTCAGAATCAAAAACTGGATGTTAAAGCTACACAATAATAAACCGTTAGGTTACCAAAATTATTCTCACACAAATACTACTTTGTTATCATCAAAACTCAAAGGTGTAGATGTATAAACAAATCTTGTTCTAACACTTCAGACTTTACTGGCATCAGAATTTAAAACGGTATCGAAACTGGTATTTAAATTGGTGTCCGAGAGGTCATTGGAACATGTTTCTGGAATGGTGTCGGAGCTTCCCTTCTTTGGTAAGGAATTTCAAAAGGTGCATAGCCCTGAGATTCTGTTGTTGAAATATCATCCATCTTTCTAGAGTATCCAATTTGAACCAAACCTTGGTCCATCATTTGTCGAAGAAACCTTCTCATTTTTTCCCACTTGTCAGGATTGATTAGACAAGCTTCATAATCAGTGTGCAACTTCTAGAACGCCTCGTAGCCAATAAATGTTTCCCTTATCTTAGTCATAGGGTTTTTACTTGGTCTAACCTCTTGATCAATACGTCATCTTCTAACCATTAAATTACATTGACATTTGCTTCAGCGTGCCCTGGTAAAGGATTTTCTCTCACATTTGAATTTACTTGAGTGAAAGTGGTAATCTTTTGATTGAGCAATTCTTGTACCTTGAATTTAAGGGCCAGACATTTCTCAGTAGTATGTCCCAGTGAACTAGCATGAAAGTCACATCTAGCATTGATATCACATCCTTGAGGAGGAGGTGTAGGAGGAGAAGCTAGAGGTTTAATCTCCATCAATCCCTTCGAAAACAAATAAGGCAAGATTTGGGTATATGACGTAGGTAGGGGGTCAAAGTCCTTCCATGGACTTTTTTATCCCTTCAAGGATACCTATTTTGGTGTTGTTGGTTCTATAGAGGCGATGCCCCTAGTTGTTGGACTTGAGGCATAGGATGCGCCTATGATGGGTAATAATTAGGAGCAGCTGTAGCTACATAAGGATTGTAGGGAACTTGAGTATACCTATAGGTGGTGATAACATTGGTCTCGCCCTTCTTCGAATTATTGTCTGAGTACCTTTTTTTGCTATGTTGATTAGATGAGGATGACTTCCCAGTCTTCCCACTTTTCAAACCATTCTCAATTCTTTCCCCAATTATTACTAGGTCAGGGAATGCGATGGATACCAAACCAATCATTTTCTTATAATATGGGCCTTGCAAGGTACCCATGAACATGTCAACCAATTCGCTTCCAATAATAGATGTTATACACGAGAAGCTAGTTCCCTTCATCTTTGAACGTACTCCTTAAAAGATTCATTGCCCTTTTGAGACATGTTCTGTAGTTGCATACGATTAGGTGCCATGTCCATGTTGTACTTGTATTACATTAGGAAGGAATTATCAAGGTCTTCCCAGGTATTGACATGAATTCTTTCCAACTGCATATACCAATCCAATAATGCCCCACTTAAATTGTCTTGAAAGGTGTGCATAATCAGTTTCTCATTTATAGCGTTAGCAGCCATCTTTCAGACAAACATCCTGAGGTGATTTTTAGGACAGTTGACGCCCTTGTATTTTTCAAAGTTGTGTGCTTTGAACTTAGGAGGTATGACCACATTAGGTACTAAGCACATCTTTGCAACACCGACTTTGAAAAAATTGAATATATCAACAGTCCTTAGTCTATCTTCTAACATTTTATATTTGCTATCAATCCTTCGTCCTTCCACAGCGGTATTCGACCTGTTTTCAGGGATCACTTGTCTCAAATCTTCATCCTTATATTAGAGGTTCTAGTCTACATAGTTTTCACGGGAAACATGTATCTGTGTAGGACGGGATGGGCATTAGCTTTTTGTTTGGCGGCCTCAGATTCCTCGTGTTATAGATCTATGACAAAGCCTAATAGAGGGTTATTGTCCCCAGACTAAGGGGTAGGAGTTGGATCATTCCTTTTGTTGCTATGCTCAGTCTCCCTAACTATCAAGTTTTTGAAGGCGCGAGTCAGATGATCAATCTTGTCCTTCATCTCTTCCATATTTCCTTTGACATCATCAACGTCTCCTCTGAGAGCAACTTGATTTTGTTTTAACTGCTCCATGGCCTTCTTTTGGTGAGCTCGAGTTCAAGGTCGGGAAGTCAGATTGTTTCTTTACATATCTTTTTTTATGCATGCTAATGTATGTGTGGATGTATGAACATGCAAAAAAAATTTTTTATAGGAATCTTAACCATTCATCGATTATAACTAAGCCAAGAACACTAGACATTCAAATACTTTATTAATCTCAAGAGAAAACATTGCTATATATTTAGTCCGATTTTGATTGTAAACTCAAGTTTAGAATGCAATTGATTTAAAAATGGAAACTTTGGATTTAGCCCTTTTTTCAATTTTGATCCAATGTAACTTCTGATTGTGTGCAACTTATGGTTTTCAGAAGAGTGATATTGGGATTATATTTGGTCGACAATTTTGACCCAAAAATAAAAATAAAAAATAATAATAATCTGATAAATTACATTGACTGTTAATGCTAATAATAAAGTAATTTTATTTAAAAACTCTAACTAAAATAATGAGTCGGCCTCCTCCTAATTAATAACAAAAAATAATAATAAAACTAATATTAATAGTCTTAATAATATAATAGTTAAAACTGATATAATAACCTTAATAATCTATAAAAATAAATAGTTTAAAAGCTAATATTATTTTAATCCCCCCTTAAATAAATCATGACACATCCCCTAATATCATTAGTAATTTTTTCAAGCTACTAGTGTTATAAAAATCCAATTATCATTTCAATTAATAAAATCTGGCTATATAATAATCCAAATAAAAATGATTTATAATTATTGTAAATTATTTTAGCATTAACCTATATTTTATAAACTCCCAATAATGTTACTATTTTTTTTAATAATACCTTCTAATAATACAAATTGTCTTAATTTCTAGGTAACACTCATGAATTATAAATTGTCTTAATTTCTAGGTAACACTCATGAATTATACTATTTACATAATACCCCTAAATTAGAATCATACACTTAAGAGGGACTAAAAAAAAAGTCAAAAGAGTCTCTCTTTCACTTTTTGGATTACAGGGGTTGACCAAAATGACTGGTAAAGGTATTCAGGATCTGTTATTATCCTACATTCTAACTAATAAAATAGAAGAAATGATGGTCAAAATTTGGGATACAACATTGCCAATGTCACGAGAATCTATAAGGTCATACACATAAGAATATATTGATGAGAGATAAAATAAATAAGGAACACCGTAAGGTACGATATACTTATGAGAATTACTTAACACTATAAGGTACGGTGAACTTAAGTGGAATAAGGAATACGGTAAGGTATCACACGCTTAAGTGAAATACGGTACACCATAAGGTAGATTGCACTTAAGTGGGCTTTTTAACTTGCAACTCACGCAAGTGATTCTATAAATATAACCCTTGTGCATAAGCTTTCTCACTTGATGAAATTCAGTGTGTGAAACACTAGCCGTAATTTATTTCTCTCTCTCTCTCTCTCTCTCTCTCTCTCTCTCTCTCTCTCTCTAAGTCTTCATTCATATAAGGTAGCACAAATATTGAAGGCACTCTATTCATCTGAAATAAGTAGATACATTATTATTCATTCAACTCTCGTGATCATTTAACTGATTCTACATCAAAGGTGATAATCACCACAAGAGATAATTGTTCTATCACTGATCATGCATCATTCATAAGGATCTACTAAAGGTAAATTTTTATTTTCTATTGCATTTTGTATCTCGATTTCCTTTCACCAAGACCTCTATAAATACTTTTCCTCTAACGGGAGAGGACGAATCATATTTTGTGTGTGTGTGTGTGTGTGTGTGTGTATGTGTGTGTTGTGTGTGTTGTGTGTGCATGTGTGTGATGTAATAAGAGTTTGGTGAATGATGAAGTAGTGATTGCTACAATGGACTATAACTTTCGATGTAGTCAAGAGGGGGGAAACTTATAAGGTTAACTGTCTAACGCCCAAGTCAGTGAGAGACTCAAAGTGATAAGAGAGTGAAAATGAGTTTGAATATTAAAAAAATACATGTTTTTCCTCTTATGTACTGAGAACTGTTTAAAATATGAAACATGGAGTGAGATGCGGATCGCGATCAGTCGTCAGATTGATATGGACGGATAAAAGTTCTCCTGAAAGATGACTTACCTTATTTATAGGTCTATTTGTTGCGGCTTAAAAACTTGAGGGTTTCTCAAAAAACAATGAAGTCACCGTCAAAGTTTATTTAAATAGGGAAAACATTGATAAAACACTTTAAAAAAAAAAAGGTCTTCGAAACCAATTTTCAGTTTTAGGATTCTATTATGCGTAGGGAAGGTGTTTCGCGAGGGAACCATAATTGATCGGTAATCAGAGATTGTGGAATAACAACTGCGAACTTTAGCTTATGATATGGTGAAACAGGGGCTGACCTGCAATGTTAGCACTCCAACACCAAAGTCAGTATGAGAGTAAGATTAATAGCTTGTTAATCTTTAAGTATGAAATGCAAAGATCCGTATGATTGATTTTGTATCTGGATCACCTGTACTCTAGACTAAGATAATGTTCCTGCTCTGTGAGTGACATGGTGGGTCAATGTGCTCTTTGGGCCTTCATTATTGGTCCTCTTGTCTTGCCCAAAACAATTGCATTCTAAGCCCTTACTTATGCTCTGTAGGGTGAGGTCTTTGTTGCGCTTGTCTTCTTTTCTAGCCTGTAGCCCGACTTTAGTGAAAAGTCAAGATGTGACGTCATTGTCATGGAGAATTCGTACTTTAAATACGTCTCATGCGTTAGATGTCTTTTCATGTGCTTTATCAAAATTACTTTTGAGAACTAGAGTACTTGAGGTTTTGTTTTTTAGAAAATTTGGACCGTTGATAGTGTCTGTTTACTTTCTTTTAGTACATGATATTCTTAGAACAATTATATTGTTTCTTTATTAATTACATTTGTTCTTTTGTCATATCTATTCTTGCAACATACCATTTTTATTAACTAATTGAAGTGGTATCCATCATGCATAAAAAAATCAAAGGAGAATTTATTTATTCATCCCTGAAATTTTTTTTAAAAATTTCTAAAAAAATCCAAAAGTATTCAGATTATAGATTTTGAAAGCCTCTTGTAATATATGAAGCATTTCCCTTTTCCATCCCTTATTTTTCTTTTTCGGACTGAAAAGATTTTTAGAATTTGAACTCACAAATGCCCCTAAGTGTATATAGATTTTATGATCACGCAAATTACGTGTCAAATTATTTGTCTTTATTCACCTTCATATTGAGATTCGAGATTCCCACATTAACATCCCCAATAAGCTTATCATTATTTTATGAACCAACCTCTTATTATGCTGCTATCAATCACCTAAATATGAAACTTAAATTCAGTGTGGAACCTGTCATAGTTCAAACTATAGAATATAGAAACCATGCTTAAGGACGTATCTGGATTTTACAATCTGAACTAAACTAGTAATTCTGAAGAGAGGAAAAAAGTATGCATTCTATCACATAATTAAGCAAATGTGTGCTAACCTGTTTCAAAATAGGTAGATAACTTATGATTTGAACAAAATTTGGTTTAAAATAAATCAATGATGAAATTTTCAAATTTTAAGATTCAAGAGATTTGAAGTTGCAAAATGCAGAAGCCTTTAAAAAAAATTTCTCTTTCGCGCAAAAAATCTGGTATGCATTTTTTTCGGACATTTTAAAAAATTCACTAAAACCAAGTTAATTTTCTTATTTTTAAAAAATTCGATAGGCCCATTATTAAAAAGCAAAGTTAGTATTATCAGAATTTTTTTATAAATCCAGTATATTTTTGTAGTTTTCTGAATTTTTAAAACATTTGGATGTTCATATCCGATAGGCCAAGTAAAAAATGAAGTTAATATTATTGGATTTTTTGATAAATTAATATGTTTTGTAGTTTTTCGGATATTTAAAGAATTCAAAATAAAAAAATGATTTTAGGTCAGTTTTTCCAAAAATCCGATATAAAATCTTAAAACTTTGAAAACAAATTATGATTTTACACTAACTTTTTTAAAAATAAATATAAAATTATTGATTTTAAACCAGTTTTTTTAATTTTAATAATTATTAATGAATCTTACAAAAATCTGATACACGTAAATTTGATAAAAACTCAAATAAAAAATCAGAATTTTTTTTTAGTAAAAATCCGATATATTAATCTAAAAATGTCTAAAATGCAGGCTTGTATGGACTTATTTAATTTCAAATTTCAATTGAATTTGGCCCAACAAATCCAACACAGTCTAATATGCATTATAGAGATTAACTTGCCACCCTCTTAATTAAATCTGACACCGGTACATATTTTTATAATTCTCAAATTATATTTGGATAAATTTGAGTAAAAAGTACAGACATAATTTTCTATAGTTCATTCAAAATTTTTAATAATAGAACAAATAAATTTGTTTTTAAATTTTTGATATTAAATAAAGAAATTAACATATCGGATTTTTCAAAAAATCCAGTAATTTTTTAAAATTACGGTAATTTAAATTCAATAAGCAAAAAAAAATATTTAATATTATCGAAAATTTTGAAAAGTGTTTAGTTTATCAAAAATTCTAAAAAGTGTTGTAAATTATCGGAAATTTTAGATAGTGTAAAATTTTTTTTTGAAATTTTCAGAATTTTTTCAAAAATTCTGGTATTTCTTCAAAATTTTATCGGAAATTATTGATTTTTATTAGAAATTTCAAAAAATTCCGATATTTTTTCAAAAATTCTCATAAATATAATAGAAAATCCGAAAGCAAAATTTAAAGGCATAAAAATAAGGGAGCTTCTATGATAATGTTGTACAAATGACAATTTTGAAAAAGTCATTCGGTGACAGATCATGTGTTACATGAGGGTGTACAATCCCCATTCGTTTAATTAATCTAACAGTGGACAAAAATTCCAGCGAATACTACAATTAAGTAATATCAAAAATCTTCATCATTTGAAAAGGTTGAAATTTGGAAATTCATGCAACTTTATAATTTGCAAATATCAAAAATCTGCAAATTTCAGCAACTTATGATTAATTTAAAGGTTGAAAAATTGTCAAAATGGGTGTGTGATCTTCAATTACATCTTATGAACAAAAAGTTTAAAAATAATCAAATCAACTAATTAATTCACAAGTTATATACTGTTGGAACCAGAATTTCACCACGATTTTAAATATGTATTCAAAATTGCAAAACAAACTGTGAACTTGATTGATCCAAGCAAAAAAGTGGTGTAAACATCAAACACAAACACGCTCGATCCGACTTGGTTATGAGATTTTATAAAAACTAATTATAGAATTATGCTCGTGGTGAAATCGAGCTTCTAATAGTGTATTCATTTGCTTGAAATAATTAAGAATCATGATTTTGTCATTTTTGTGTTCTTGAGCTTATTCCAAAAATCACCAAATAAATGAATTAATTCACAAATTATATACTATTGGAATCAAAATTTCACCAGATTTCAAATATGTATTCAAAATTGCAAAACAAGCTTTGAATTTGACAGATAGAAGCAAAAAAGTGACGTGAAAATCGAACACAGACACGCTCGACCCGACTTGATTATGAGATTTTATGAAAAACTAATTATAGAATCAAGCTCATGGTGAAATTTCGCTTCTAATGGTGTATTCATTTGCTTGAAATAGTTAAGAATCATGATTTTGTCATTTTTATGTTCTTGAGTTCGAGTTTTTGAACATGAAAATATGAATTTAGATGAGAAGAATATTAAATATTTTGATCTATGAATTCCACAAAGATACAAAGTAATGTTGTGCACTATATAATTTTGTGTTACATTGACTAAATCAACACTGACATTGACTAAATCAACATTGCTTTCTAATTGGACAAATTCATGAGTTCACAAAAGAAAGAGAATTTCTTAATTCACATCTTGACACTCTTAGGCACCTAGCGAAATTTATTTTATTCTCCCTGCTTTCAGAGATACATATTCGGACGCACCCTTTTTTTCTTTATGCTGGATGCTTTCAGAGACACACGGAAAAAGCTCTGTGGATGCATCTCCGAAATCTTATTAGAACAAAATTTTTTTATAAAAAAAATCAAGTTTTTTTGGTCGCAGATGAAAATTAATTGTTGCAGATGAATATAAAATGACATACATCTGTAAATAAAATAATATGATAATCATAATAAAAAAAATAGTACATCAATGTCATCAAAATATAGTACATAAAAAAACATCATAGTCACTACTATGTGTACCTGACAACATCTGCATCCCCTCCTCCGCCTATGCCTCTGTCGCCTCGTCTACCTCTCTCACCTCCTCGACTGTCCGATCTGCATCCTAGGCCATCGATCACACCTGTCCTAGCGCGATGTCTGCGGTACATAAGTGTCTCGTTGCCACCGCAATCATGTCATCCAATACACACCTGTAGTCAGACCCCTCAGGAGAAAAACCAACGACAACATCTGCTCGCCCCATCTCCACTATCTGACGACAACGAGACAGGACATCCTGAGTGTGGTCCAACTTAGACTGCTGCTCCTCTTAGATCTCCTGATGAGCTGGTTCGGATGGTGACTTTGGCAATTGGTACCATGTAGGGGTGTGAGACAGTGAAGAACCATATGATGTAGCCATCAAGGCAACTTCAGTCTCTCGGCGCTCTGGTCGCCCGAGCCTCGTCAGGTACCATGTGCCTCTAATAGTCATCATAGATCTCTTTTATCTGCATACTGGTCAATCCGATAGGAGCGAAGACAATTGGGTGTCTGAGAATGGTCTAAGTGTAGTTGAACTGCCACATGACGCACTCGGATAAATATGGAACTGTGATTGTCGAATTGCATGCCAACCATCCTGAGAATAGGGAGATCTCGTCATACGGGTGCGTCACATGGTGATCAACATAGACATCGTACCAGATGTCCTCAACAGCCAAGCGATCGAGATAGACTCTGTAAGGGATGGCCGCCTGGTTCCCCCTGAGAGGAAGAAAGGCACAAGCACACGACATCAGCTTTGTGTAATCAGGCACACTTTCCAACCCGGTGATCATGGGAAAGTGCTAGAATATCTAAGACTGGAATGAAAATAAAAAACATCAGGATCAAGCATTATCATGAATATAGAATGAAAAGAAATGAAAAATAATCGAAGGATATAAGATTATTACCACAATTAGTGCCACGCTCCCTGCCACAGTCTTGGTCTTCCACAAGCATCCATCTTCCACCCTCGAATACATGTAAGCCAGGGTAGCCGCCCCCCAGTTGTACTCATGGATCCGTGTGGAATCCAAAAAGTACCTCAAGTAAGCGACATCTGTATATGTGGAGGAAGTGTGCACAAAAAGATGAGTGCCGACTAAAAATAAAAAATAACATCTCAGCACATGCTGCCTATGTATCTCAACCTCAGCTAGATCACCATCTTCCTGGCGTGCAGCAGCGAGTGCCTCACCAAATGTACGCGTGAGAAAGGAGAATCTCACATGATCCCCTCTGGTCTTATCCACCTCCTCAAGTGCATCCAGTGGATCATCCCTAAGCTCCTCGACCAACATCTCTCTCGCATCCTCTTTCGTCATCCTACCGTGACGGAGGAGGATACCCCTGATCGATATATAGCAGACAAGAGATGTCGTCCAGTGCGATCGTGACCTCGTCGTGCGGTAGATGGAAGAAGGGTGTCTCAGGGTTCCATCTCTCTACAAAGCCCATCAGCATCCCGTTGTTAATCAGGCTATAACCGATCTCACAAAGGTCCTTTAAACCAGAGGCGAGAAGGACATCCTAGAACTAAGCCTCATGTGGCTGCTCCAAAGATAATATCTTTCGCCTGTGGTTATAGAACTTCTGCAGCTGGCGAGTTTGAAAATTTACATAAATAAAAAACAATGTTAGTAAAAAACAATGATACAAATTATAAATTTCCAATGAAAAAAAAGAAATAATCTGAGTAATGTTACCTCTCCATCCCATATATGTCTGCTAGTATGGTCAGCGTACCATGTCAACAGGGACATATCTGAGGGACCCCCTAAGAAACTCTCAGGCTCATCATCGTCGTCGTCACCAGTATCCTCCGGTGGTGGTTCATCACCCTCTGGAGGTGGCACCGGATCATCGGCAGGAGGAGGACCAGGAGTATCCCGACGAGGCTTGCGGGAGGACGGGGCCCGTGATGAACCCTCAGCTGAATTCCGACACCTCTGGTATAAAGAAGTGGATGATGAAGTGGGATACGAGATTGAGGGAATGCCATGGGCATGTGATGAAGAAAGATGTGCCTCAACTGTATCAGTCTCTATAACAGTGGCCTGACTCTACTCGCGTCTCACAAATGCATGTTGTGAAACCCGTCCAAGTCACAATCTATCTTATATGTCTAGCATAATGTCTGCAAGGTATAACCAAGAAAAAAATTAGATACAAATAAATTAAAAAACAAAAAAGAAAAAAATTAACATTTTTTTTTACTTCTGGATGTGATCATACGGAAAACTTCCGTATATGTATCTACAGAAGAACCCATAATTCAGAAAGTTTGATTTCTTCCGGAGCTGCATCTACGGAATTGCCCTAATGTTAATTTGTTCTGTAGATATAGCTCTGGAACTTCCTGCAGCTCTAACAGTCACGACAATGACGTCCCCTACCCATAAAAATCGATTTTTTTGAAGCCCTGGTCGTCTATTTTAGCTAACAAACAATACCTACATTGTCTCTAAACTATATTTCTAAAATTATCTAAGAATTTCTACCCCTAAAACTATATTCTAACTCGTTTACGGGAAATATTTGAAAATACCTCAAAAACTCGAAAACTTACTGATTATATCGAACTTTGAATGAGTTTGAGTGTCTTGATCGTCGAAATGAATGCTTCTTGTCGAATTTGATTGAAAAAAGTTAAGTTAGGTGGAAAAAGATTTTTTGAGGATTTAGAGAGTTTGAGAGTGAAGAAGATGAAAAATGAAGAATGAGGGAGGAGAAAGAACTTTGACGCGAATGTATTCCAATTTATTCCGGAGCTATATAAACCGAAACATTCCGCAGATATATCTCCAGAAAAAACCAACATTGAGTCAAAAAAAAAATGCGTAGAGATATTTTTAGAAGCGCACATGGTGTTCAAGAATTCCAAAAAATAGAATAAAAAATTCTATAAAAAAAATTAATTTGATAAATTCACCTTAAAATTTTCTTTAAAATAATAGCATTCAATATATGGAGGTATCAATTTACTATTAGCATTCACTATATGGGCTATTATTTAAGTAGGGGCGGCAAGTTGATACCTCTATTATGCATATTATGCAGGACATATGATAACTTTTCAATGTCCTCGTATTCCTGAAAGCAAGGATAATGCAAGGTTTTTTCTTTCAAAAATGTTCTACTAATTAAATATGCTACAAAAATAGAAAATAATATCAGCTGCAACCATTAATTAGAAAAAAGAAGAAACAAAGTTATACCATTACATGCAATAAACATCTTATCATTCATATATAATTTTCAGATCACAAAGAACTAGTAACAACAAATGAACTCAGCACCAACCCTGTGGCCACCTATTTTTATGATCCAATCTCGGAATCCATATCTTGTTCGAATTCGAACCTAACATAGTCACCTTCTTCTCCTTCCGCATAAACAATACTTCGAAAACAACTAGACTTTTAACCCGTGCGACGCCTCTATTGAACGATCTCTTCACACTCCGACTGTGTTTGAGAGAATACAAGTTATCCGAATCAGCGGGGAAGATCTCGTCGCGCGTTCGGGTTGTGTTGAGTTTTGCATACTTTTGTTCAAGTGATTCCTCGGGTATGTTCCTTGCTAACAAAGGTGATGCACCTCCCCAGTAATTTATGCCTAAAGATGGATGCTGAGGTGTTCTGAATTCCAACACAAGGTCTCTTTGTTTTTGCTTCATTCTTGAAGTGTTCTCCGTTGTATCCTTCACCACTTGTATTGGACCCCTAGGTATCTTCTTATACTATATTCTTAAGTATTTTAATATTTGAAGTGGATTAATCTTAGTTGGGGTAATGCCGTGGAGGAATCTCAATGGGGGTAATGCCGTGGAGGAAGGTATTCTAGTTCGATAATATCAAGAATTAGGTAGCAGCTAGCATAGATGAGAGTGTAAAACTTTTTCCGACAATGACAAATTGTTTGAGACAAACGTAATTTAATAGTGGAATGATGTCAATGTCCTTATAATTATTAGATTAGATTAAGAAACATGATCAAATGTCAACTTAGTGCAACAAACAAAGTTCTTGTTTAGTTCATTGAGTTATTGCTCGTCTATTCAAAGATCTCTTAAATCTTTTTGGTTTAATAATTTTAAATTGGTTCGAAATTTATGATCATCTTCTCTGAATCAGGTGGGAAGAAATTTGTGTTTATGGAAAATTTATATATTTAAAAGTTTCTCTTAAAGATTTGAGTAAGTGTTTGATAATTTAGATTATCTAAATGAGTCTATCTGCCTTGAGGTTAGGAATTTGGATTTGGTGGCCAACCATAGAGTCCTATCTACTAAAGAGTTGGTCATTTGATCTAGGGCCACCGTTGGTCTTTGGTCTCTATTTAGGACGAAAGACTTTCAACTATACTAAAGAGTGAAAGTTAAGTGACTCAAAGAAGGGAATGTCAATTCATGTTTCTTTCATGCTTTGATTAATAGTAGGAGCAAAAGAAATATGATCTTAACCTTTAAGATGGGTGATAGTTGGATATAAGGGGTAGTTTCTATTCGGCAAGAAGTTTTTAATTATTTCTCAAAGCGGTTTCAAGATGCAGATTTAAATCGAATCATACTTGAATAGGTTTGCTTCCGGTCCCTAAGTGTGGAGGATAATCTTGCCTTGACATCCACTTCTTCCTTGAGGAGCTTGATGAGGTTGTGTCTCAGTGTGATGAAAATAAGAGACCAGATCCTGATGGGTTTGATTTCTCTTTTTTCAAAAGGTTCAAGAATTTGATGAGGGAATATGTGGGTATTTGGTTTTCTAAGTTTCATCGGTTTGCACCTCTACCCTATAGTTTTGCCTCATATTTTGTGACTTTTACCCTAAGATTAAGAATTCATCTTCCTTGGGTGACTTTCAGCTCATCTCCCTTGTGGGGTCTCTTTATAAGTTAGTAGCTAATGTTTTGACAAGCTGATCTCACCTAATTAGTTGGCTCTTTTAAAAGGAAGAATGTTGGTTGCTAGAATAATTGTCGTTAGTGAGGTGACTGATTTGCCAAAACGCGTTAGAAAGGCTTTTTCTCATCTTTAAAGTTGCCTTTGAGAAAACTTATGATTCAGTAAGTTGGAGTTTCTTTGATTATATGTTTATCAGATTTGGATTTAGTGTTAAGTTGTGATCCTGGATTCGTACATGTGTTTTTTTGGTAACATGGATGTGTTAGTTAATGGCTCCCCAATTAAGGAGATTAAGATCCAAAAAGGGATGAAGCAAGAAGATCTTCTAGCTCCTTTACTTTTCCTCTAAGTGACTAAAGGTTTCAATGGGTTAATTATGAGGGCTTCTGAGCTTAGTCGTTTTTCTGGGTTTAAAGTTGGTTCATATAGTTTGGAGGTATCCCACCTCCAGTATGCAGATGATACCTTAATCTTGGTTGATTCTTCAGTTGAGAATTTGTGGACTATAAAAGCAATTATAACGAGATTTTAGTTAGCTTATGGCATTATGGTTAATTTTCACCTATAGTGATGACGATGAATCAGACTCAAAATTTGTTATATATTTTTACTTTAATATTCTATGTAAATAATGTAATATTATATATAAACAATTTAATTTGTAAACAATTTAATTTAATATTCTGTCTAAACAATGTAATTGTATTATTTTTTTTAATTGTTCCCCTCGATTTTGGTTATAAACTGAGAGGTATGTGACGCTAGTTTTGGAAATATAAAAAATGTTGTAGTTGGGGATCCAACTGATGACCATTTCAACTATCCCTTCGGTTATTAAAAAAAAGGTAAAGTGACAAGTTTTCATGATGCCTTTTGTTACCTCACTTGTATCACCGAGGTAAATCTCGTTCACGCCCAAGGTAACATGTGTTTTTTATATTAGTGTTAATATGAAAGAGACTTCATTCTTGGAATCACATGTATGTCAGCCTTGGGGAGAGCTATTCTTCTTAATTCTTTCTTTAGTGCTCTTCCTGTTTTCTTCCGTTCTTTCTTTAAAATGCCAGTGAAAGTGTGAAAGAAATTAGTCAAGATGCATAAGAGGTTTCTTTGGGGAGGTGTGAAAGGAGATTACAAGATTTCCAGGGTGATGAGGTTTTATGTGTGCATACTTAATAAAAGTGGGGGTTTATGTGTTAGAGATCTCAATCAAGTTAATCTATTGATTTTAGTCAAATGGCGATGGAGACTTTTATAGGGTACTTTTTATCGTTGGTTTGATATCATTTATGTCTACTATGTGATCTCCTTTGTTTCTTCCTTGTGACATATTAGTTCTATGGGCCTTCACTCCATTTCATCTTGGTGGAAAGGAAAGCCCCTTTTTGGCTCCAAAAAAATATTATCATTCGAATTTGCTTGAGAGAGGGATAATTAAGAAGGTTGGGTCAGGTCTTTAGACGTCCTTTTGGGAAGACCCTTGGATATGGGCTATACCTTTAAGTTTAGGTTTCAGATAATCTATACAATCTCTCAATTTCAATAAGGGTTGGTGGGTGATGTAACACCCTTTTCTACTCCACAATTTTAATGACAAAAATATTCACATTTATCAAAGTAAACTATTAAACTAAAAAAAATCACCTCAAAGGGCGTACATTTCCCAATAAATCAAATATAGGTCAAGGCTCCGTAAACAACGGGTTTTCCCAAAAGTTAACAAAAATTGCTCAAAAGGCAGCGGAACTCAAAAAGGCATAATCCAAAGTTTTTCTTGTACGGAAACATAATCAAAATAACAAAATCAAATGAAATATGGTTTAACTCAAAGACCCCAACCCGGTGTTACACTATCAGAGCAAGACCCTCTAAGTTAACCAAAATGGCCAACAACTCAAAACTCCAACAAGATCCTCGACGACATCCACGGTTAAACCTGGTCATCTGCACGTTACCCACGTGGAGGCAACAGTCAAACAGACAGGGTGAGTAAAACGGTTCATAATAATCAATATAGGAAATCAATATATAAAACAACGTCATTTCATATTATGCATCGTCATATTCATCAATGGCATCAAAGGCCACAACATCATAAATTACTCAAGATTATCTCATAAATGCAAATGCAACAAGACTCATGCATGTGGTACCAATCATCACAGCTTGATGGACACTGGGCCATCAACCCTCCGTAGATCCTTATAAATAGGATCGATTATATACAAGAACTGGAGCACATCAAAATACATCACATTCGCACAATGGGATTGAAGCCAAAGAAATCAAGGTCCTGAACCAAAGTCCGGATGCACATGAATGCATGATGCACACGTCAATAATCATCCTCATAATAACATCATAGGTGCATCATCATTCCTCAAAATCATCATCATAACGTATTAATTCGTCAAAGAAATCACAACATCAAAACATCAAGGCATCACTATACAAAATCAGAATTCGCAAAACTTTACTACGTTCGCTAGCAAGTTCGCTGTGCGAGTCTAGGGCGAGTTTATTCGCTGTGCGAACACGCGATTACAACAAAACACTATTACGTACCAGAACCTAAAACCAACCCAAAAGTCCAATGATTTCCTTCCCCAATGCCCCCAAAACATCCTTAAAGCATCCCTGAGGTTTTACAGCGATAAAGGCACAAAATCTACGACTTATTAGGCCAATCTTATATCATATTCACGCTCTAATTCCCATAAATCCTTACAACTACACGACAATCATTAGATTTTCTCACAATCTAATTACTTTACAGGGTTGAAACCTTAACGACAGATTTTGGCCACGAGGGCCAACTTTTCCTCAAACCCAAACCAGCCTCAAATATATCCGATCATCAGTTCAAATCCCTATGGTAAAAACCTCAATAATAGATTTTGGCCACGAAGGCCTAATTTCCTTTATCTCAAAATCAGCCTCAAACCCTTTAAACCCTTAAATCGGTTTTAAATACATTGAAATCACATATTAAAAACAATGAAGACAATACTCCTCATACCTTAATTTGCCGACTCTAAGCCTTCTCCTTGATTCTAAGAAACCATGCGAAGCTTTTGCCTCAATCCTCTTTCTCAGAGCTCTGACTTTTATTTCTTCTCTTTTCACGGTCTAACAAGAATGAATCCTAATTCCTTCAAAATTCCCTTTTTGTTAAACCTAACTTTGGGCCTATAAATTGGGCTTTTCCAACATTACCCTCACTAACTCCTCCTTAATTGTCTAATTTGCCCTTAGTTAACTTATATTTATTTAAATTAATAATAATACCAATATATTCATATTATATACTATTATTTAAATAAATAACCCAAAATCCAAAATTCTCAATATTTCACAGCAACCACCTGAAATTACCAAAATGCGAATATTCTTATTTAAATAAATTAAATTAAATATTCCAATAAATTTGGGGTGTTACAACTCTCCCCCACTTAAAAGGATTTTTCGTCCTCAAAAATTATCTCAAGGAAACAGAGTCGGATACGACTCCCTCATCTGATCTTCACGCTCCCAAGTCCAACTTTCTCCAGCTGGTCCTCTCCAAACTACCTTTACCAAGGCAAACTCTTTACCTCACAGTTACTTCACTTCTCGTTCATCAATCTAAATTGGCAATGCCTCAACAGTCAAGTCATCTCTCACTTATACATCATCCATCTAAATCACATGCGACGAATCTGGAATGTACTTCCTCAACTGAGACACATGAAACACATCATGCAAATTCGCAAGCGACGGCGGTAAAGCAATCTGATATGCTACTTCCCCCAACCTCTGTGACATCTTATACAAACCAACAAAACGTGATGTGAGCTTTCGAGACTTCAAAGCTCGGCCGACATCAGTTACCGGCGTATCTCAAAAACACGTGATCTCCCTCTTGGAATTCAAGTGCTTTCCTCCTCTTATCATGGTAACTTTTCTGACGACTCTGCGACGCTTTCATCTTTTTTTGGATCATCTTGATCTTTTTAGTCGTCTCTTGCACAATCTCAGGTCTGAGTACAACACTCTCGCTTGACTCATACCAACACAAAGGAGTCCCACACCTCCTACCATACAAAGCCTCATACGGTGCCATTCCGATACTAGAATGGTAACTGTTATTGTAGGTAAATGAAGGTGAGAAAATACTTAGAAGGGGGGGGGGGGTTGAATAAGGATTTAGAAAATATTATGGCAATAAAAACACAAAGATTTTTATCCTGGTTCGTTGAACTCAACTAATCCAGTCCACCCTATCAAGAGTGATTTCCCTTTCTCCACAAGGACTTAATCCACTATAAATCAAACTGATTACAATATCAAACTCTAAGAACAACTGTCTTAGTCTTCTCAAGAACTACTGACCACAACTTGGTCTTCTCAAGGAACTTTTACAATCAAATGTAAACTAAACAAGTGTTTAAATGCTTCTAAGAAAGCTATATCACAACTGTGATTTACACTTAAGTTTTAGAACGAATGAAACTAAACAGCAAAGAGAATATAATTTGTATGAGAGTTTTGATAGAGTTTCAATATGTCAATGTTCGTCAACTGAAGAAAGTTGTTGAAGGCTTGCTTTTATAGACTTAGAAGTCCAAGACGTTGCAAGCTTGAAGACCGTGTACTGCAAAGTAGCTATAACCTTTTGTCTTCTTATGACTTGACCTTTTCCAGAATTAGAACGTTCAGAGAAATCCTTTTTGCCTGTGTTCTTGTGTCTAGCATAAAAGAGGAAAGAGTCGTTTGGCATAACCAACGGATATAACTTTGAATAATCTTCTTCAACAAGTTTCTATTTCACAGCAATCAATCATCAGAGCCTTGAGTGATCAGAGTCTTGATGTTCTCAGAGTTTGTTGTATCAGAGTGTTGCAGCATGTGTGGTTCAGCGTGAGTAATAATCAGAGCAGAATTTAGAGATCAGATCCTCAGTACTTGCAGCGAACAGTACTATCAGAGTCTTCTGAAAAACAGTGCTTGAAACTCTTCATACAAAGTCTTCAGTTTACGCTTCAGATGCTTCTGTAGCTTCTGCTTCAGATGCTTCTGTAGGCAGCGCTCAGAGTCTTCTGTAGAGATGCTTCTGACGCTCAGAGTCTTGCGTAGTTCAATGTTCAGATTCAATTTTTTGCTTTCAGAAGGATATTAAATTTAATATCTGCAGCAAAAATACTTGAACAAATTTAGAGTATATAATTTCTTAATAAAAAATTTCATAAGTGTTATCATCAAAGCATAGAGATATAACTAAGAACTAATCTGTGTTCTAACAATCTCCCCCTTTTTGATGATGACAAAAACATAGGAAATTTTGTTCAATAAAGAGATAAAATTAAAACTCCCCCTGAGATTATGAATCTCCCCCTGAATTGAATACTAAGAAAGAATAGAAACTTCCCTTTTTGCATGAGTATTCTTTTCAGAATCAGAGCCTGAATGTTCAAAATTAGAGCTTGATTTTGATGAGCGTTTCAGAATCAGAGCCTGATTGGTTAAAACTTGACTTGGGGATCTCAGAGTTACTTTAAAGAATTTTGTCAGGTTTATCATTATAGTTCTGAAAGACTAAAAAAATCATGTTAGTTATGATTTGATATGTCTGAATTCCATTCAGGTAAAGTTTATTTGAACATTCAGAATTTCATTTTCTCCCCCTTTTTGTCATAATCAAAAAGAAAACTTTTAAAGACAAATAAAAGGAAACAGAGAGAAAAGATATAATCATATAGAGAAAACATTCAGATTCATTCATTCATTTAAATAGTCAGATAGAACAGACAAAACATCAAATGAGAAATTCAAAACAAGTGCTCAAACATCAGATAAAGAAAACATAAATCTAGGATTGTTTGGAGAGAAGCATCTTCAGAAGGTGAGTGATCTCAGAAGAAGATTCTTCTTGCTTGGACATCCATTTCTCAATGTTCCCAGTCTTCTAATCTTTCCTTGCCATCCAGGACTTTATCTCAGATTAACTAGCTTCCAGCACAACAATCTTATCTTCTAAGTCTGAGTTCTCTTTCTTTATCTCGGAAGAAGTAGACGGAGCAGATTCTGATGTAGGAGTAGGAGCAGAGTCAATATCCATTGCAGTTGCAGAGTCTGGAGCCACAGATTCAGATGATTTGTCCACAATCATCAGAGCTAAAGGATTTTCTTCCAGAATGACTTTAGAAGCAGACCCTTCAATAGTTTCTGTAGCAGACACTCCATAAGATGAAGGTGCATCCTCAAGAAGCAGTGTAGGAGATCTGGTAACATTCCAAAGCATTGTTCTAGTAGTCTCAGCAAATCTGATTTTCGCATCATCAGAGCGGACACTCTTCAGATTTGAAGCAACAGTGTTGAATCTGGAGATGAAGCTATTCCAAATAACATCAGATTCATCTGAATTCATGGTTGAAAGACATCTCTTCTTCACATAGTATAAACTCATCCTTATTTCTTTCATAAAATTAGCAAATAGAATATCAACATTTAGCCTAGGTTTAGGTCTAAGAAAGGCTTCAAGAGTTGATAGCTTGGATGGAACTGTAGGAGGTGGTATGGTGAAAGTTGGGATGATGAACAGAGGACGAGGATAAGAAGGAAAAGGGGAATGGTCAGATGATGAAGTAGAGGTTTTGAATCTGGATGAAGTGTGAAACAGAAATGGTTTAAAACTTGATACAGAGGGAATGACATCAAATGGTGTGGAAGTGTAGGGAATAAAAACTGATTTATCAGAAAGTAGAGGTTCTGATGGAATGACATCTGGTAGTTGTTTTAGGTAGGTTTGAAGTTCAGATGGTAGAATAGTTGAAGAACTAGGTTCGTAAGGAGTGATAGGGTCAGATGGTTCTATTCTGGTATAAAAGTTTTTAAGTTTTAGACCAAAAGGAAGCGGATCAGAGGGATGTGGTTTAAAAGATGCAAATGAAACAAACTCAGATGTTCTTGGTTTAGGTTTTGGAGTGTGTTTAGGAATGATAGCATCAGATGAAATAGATGTATCTTGTTGTTTTGGTTCATATCCTCTGAGAGAGGGGGTGGGCTTACTTCTGGATGAACATCAGATTCAGAAGAATCAAATGAGGTAGATGAAGGACAGGATGTGGAAGATACATCAAACATAATATTGAGGGGTTGGATATCCAGAACCTCGAAATCAGATATGTATGATTCAGTAGGTTTGGGTTGCTCTGGTTGAGGATTAGGTTGTGGATTGGAAGGTATAGATTTTGGTGGTTTAGATACAATAGGTTCAGATGGTATTGGTTCAGGTACAGAACTTTGTTGAAGTTCAGGTTGTTGTGGAGAAGGTTCTTGTGGTGTTGGAGTTGGTTCAGCTGGTTTTGTTGTTTGTGGTTCTGAAGGAGGAATGTCAGATGATTGTTGTGGTGCAGATTTTGTTTGAATGGGTTCTGGGAGTGTAGGAGATATAGGTTTAGTGGGAACATAATCAGTTGGAATTTGTGATTCAGAAACTTTTGGTTGTTCAGGTTGATCAGATGTAATGGGTTCACAATTTGTTGGTGGTTCAGAGGATTGAGATGGAAAAGAAGTGGTTTGAGTTTGAGAATGAGGGGGTTCAGGAATAGAGCTAACTGCTGATAATTCTACTGCTATTTCAGAAATAATAGGTAAAGATGATTTAGTACCTGTTTTCTTGACACGCTTGACCTTCACAGATGAAGCTTCTCCAGAAGCTTTTCTCTTCATCATCTTTTGTGGTTTTTCAGCAGTTTTCTGTTTCTTCTGATCAACAGTTTCTTCCACCTCTGACTGTCTTCTTTTCCTCATATTCTCCTCATAAACATTTGGGATTAGTTCTCTTGCACGTAGCAGAATATCAGCAGGTACAGGTGTTCCATCTGCCTTGCACATCTGAATGTACCGAAGAATTGCGTCTCTAGGTTCCTCAGCACCAAAAATAGGAAAGTCTTTTTTTGGAATCCTCCTTTGACTGACTTCAGCAATATTCAGCTTAGCAGAAGCAGTTGTGAGTTCATCCACAACTCTCAGCCTTTGGAGACTCTTCCCATTCAAGGGTTTTCCTATAATTGAAGCAAGTTTTTCTTTCACTTCAGCTTCATACAGATGAGCTACCATACCATTCTCATTCAGAATGTCTGAGATTAATCTTCCAAAAGGGATCCAAGTTCTGATCTTCTGACCCTTAGTCTTGAAAGATTCTCTGGATGTATTAATGTGATTCCACAGATGCATGAAAAGAATGTGTGGCAGATCCACTTTAGTACTCTAACTCAGGCAGTACATGAAGTAAATCTGTTCAGTGTTAACATAGTCAGGAGAGTTTGTGGATTTTCTGTGGTTTATACAGTCCAGAAAAATCTTGGCCCAGATCTTGTATTCAGGTTTCAGATCCTTGAACTTGTTGGAAGCTTGTCCAGATGAAATTACTTCAGCATAAACTACATCCATGTCAACACGCCCAGTTGGCAGATGAGAAACTCCATCAATTTCTTCATACCCAATGAGTTTTCTGATCAAATCTTTAGTTATAATAATCTCTTTTCCCAGAACTGAAGAGATTATGAACTTGGGGTAGACAGATGCGTGAATCCAGAATTCTTTCACTAAATGTGGATAAACTGGTCCAAACAATCCATCAAAGTATTTCATCCAACCTTGAGCATCAATGATAGGACGCAAATCAAAACCATTATCAGCCAAGGAGTCAAATTCCACCATTGATTCACATAAGACTTTAAGCTTATCAACTGGTGTTAAAAGAGTTCTCACTGGTTCCTTAAAAGGGACAACACCCGTGTTTGATGAAGAAACAACAGCCATTGAAGATTGGAACTAAGCTGAGGTTGAAGATGAAGTAGCCATTGATGAAGATGTTGAAGGTTTAGGGTTATGGGCAGATTTGGGTTTTGGGTTAAGATGAAGGCAAAAGAACAAGCAGAAATGCATATAAGTGTTTGTGAGAGTGAAAAGTGTGAAATATTGAGATTTGTGGAATTTATAGAAGAAATTTAGAGCACACAGAAGGTCACACGTTATGCACGTACACAATTATCATTTAATGGCATTTAATGAAAAGAATATAATCATTTCAAAGCATTTATGATTCTGACAATTGGGGGGATAAACAAGAAACCTCAAACGTCTTTTCAGTATTGTGCACTCCATCTTTTCAGATTCTGAGTTACACGTGTTTGCTTGCATGTGCTTCTGAAAACTCTTTGAGAAATGAAACGTTAGCCAACGTTCAGATCCTCTGAGATTGGTTAGTTCAGATACACACAGAAATAATAAATCAAGAAATTAAAATAAATGACAGATGAAATACTTCAGAGTTTAAACATTTTGCATATGAGAAAGTTGCTTCTGATAAATATTATTCTGGACAAAATTCCATACCAATATTTTTCAGAATAAACTTAAACCTATCTTCAGCAAGGGGTTTTGTGAAAGTATCAGCCCCTTGATGATTTGTATCAACAAAGTCTAATTTTATAATACCCTTCTGAACATAGTCTCTGATGAAGTGATGTTTAATTTCTATATGCTTAGCTTTAGAGTGTAAAATTGGATTTTTAGACAAGCATATAGCAGAAGTATTATCACAGAATATAGAAATATTACTCTCAAAGATCTAATAGCCTTCTAGCTGACTTTTCATCCAGAGCATCTGTGTGCTACATCCAGCAGCAATATATTCTGCCTCTGTAATTGATAGAGCAATTATAGGTTGTTTCTTGCTGTACCAGGAGATTAAATTTCTTCCCAGAAATTAACAACTTCTAGAAGTACTTTTTCTTTCAACTCTGTCTCCAGCGTAATCAGCGTCACAGAATCCAACTAGTTTAAATTCATCAGATTTTCTGTAACACAAACCGACATTAGAAGTCCCTTTCAGATACCTTAGAATCCTCTTAACAGCTGTTAAGTGTGATTCTCTAGGATCTTACTGGAATCTTGCACACAAGCATACACTGAATAAAATTTCAGGCCTAGAAGAAGTTAAGTATAGAAGAGATCCAATCATACCTCTGTAGAGTTTCTGATCTACTTTCTTACTTAACTCTTCCTTACCAAGAGTGCTTGTTGGATGCATAGGAGTCTTTGCCATCTTACTATCAGTCATGTTGAACTTCTTCAGAAGCTCTTTTACATATTTAGTCTGATGAATGTAAGTGCAATCTAGAGTCTGGTTGACTTGAATTCCCAGAAAGAATCTCAATTCTCCCATCATGCTCATCTCAAATTCAGCCTGCATACATTTTGCGAACTCCTTTCTCAGCGTAACATTTGTAGATCCAAATATAATATCATCCACATATATTTGACAAATTAACAGATCTTTCTTGAATGTTTTACAGAAGAGAGTTGTGTCCACTTTGCCTCTGATAAAATTTTTCTCCAGAAGAAAATTACTTAATCTCTCATACCAAACTCTAGGAGCTTGTTTTAAACCATAAAGAGATTTCTTAAGTTTAAAAACATGTTCTGGAAATTTATCACTTTCAAAACCAGGAGGTTGGTGAACATAGACTTCCTCTTCTATAATTCCATTTAAGAAGGCACTCTTAACATCCATCTAATACAGAGTGATGTTATTTTGTGCAGCAAAAGAAATGAGTAAACGAATAGACTCTAACCTGGCCACATGAGCATAAGTCTCTGTGTAATCAATTCCTTCTTGCTGGCTATAACCTTGAGCAACAAGCCTTGCTTTGTTTCTTTCAACTTCTCCTTTTTCATTCAACTTGTTTCTGAAGACCCATTTAGTTCCAATTATATTTAATCTTTTTGGTCTTGGAACCAAATCCCAAATGTCATTTCTTGTGAATTGGTTGAGCTCTTATGGCATGGCAATTATCCAGTCATTGTCTTGCAGAGCTTCATCCACAGAAGTTGGTTCAATAACTGACACCAAACCAAATAATGACGCTTCAGATGATCTGAGGTAGGATCTTGTTCTTATAGGGTCATCCTTCTTCCCAATGATCACATCCTCTGGGTGAGAGGCCTTGATTCTGGAAGATGATCCTCTAACATTTGATTCTTCAGAAATATTCAAGTTATTCATTTGAGTAGCCAAAGGAGTTGCATTTGGCGTTGCTTCTGGCTCTTTCACTTGAACCTTTTTTGCCTCTGAGCCTTCAGAGTCTGTGAGAATTACTTCTCTATTTGCAGAACTTTCAAACTGCTTTGGCTTTTGAATGCCAAGCTTATCATCAAATCTAACATGTATAGATTCCTCCACAATCTGTGTTTCAGTATTGTATACTCTGTAGCCTTTAGAGCGTTCAGAATACCCAAGCATGAAACACTTCTGTGCTTTAGAATCAAACTTGTTTAGATTCTCTTTAGTGTTCAACATATAACATATACATCCAAAAGGATGAAAATAAGAAATGTTGGGCTTTCTGTTCCTCCACAATTCATAGGGAGTCTTTTCCAGAAGAGGTCTTACAGACACTCTGTTCTGAATATAACAAGCTGTGTTTATTGCTTCTGCCCAAAAATGTTTTGCCAGATTAGTCTCGTTGATCATGGTTCTGGCCATTTCTTGCAGAGTTCTATTTTTCCTCTCTACAACTCCATTCTGTTGTGGAGTTCTAGGGCAGGAGAAATCATGAGCAATGCCATTTTCATTAAAATATTTTTCAAAAAATTTGTTTTCGAATTCCCCACCATGATCACTTCTGACTTTAACAATTTTAAAATATTGTTCATTCTGGACTTGTTTGCAGAAGTCAAAGAACATAGAATGTGACTCATCCTTGTGTTTTAGGAATTTCACCCATGTTCATCTTCTATATTCATCAACAATGACTAATCCATACTTCTTGCCTCTGATGGATGCAGGTTTCTCTAGTCCAAACAAATCAATGTGAAGTAACTCTAATGGTATTAAAGTTGAAACAACATTCTTAGTTTTAAAAGAAGATTTTGAAAATTTTCCTTTTTGACATGCTTCACAAAGAGCATCTGAGTTAAACTTCAACTTTGGAAGTCCTCTGACCAGATTGAATTTATTAATCTGAGATATACGTCTCATATTAATATGCCCCAATCTTCTGTGCCAGACCCATTGCTCATCATTAACAGACATAAGGCATTTTACGTTCTGAACCTTAAGTTCTGAAAGATTGATTTTATAAATGTTGTTATTCCTCTTTCTATTAAATAGGATTGAGCCATCCTTCTGACTAACAACTTTGCAACATTTTTGATTAAAGATTATGTCATAACCACATTGTCACTTAATTGACTTATGGACAATAGATTATGCTTTAATCCTTCTACAAGTAAAACATTAGATATAGAGGGAAGGTTACCATTACCAATAGTACCAGAGCCAATAATCTTTCCCTTCTGATTCCCTCCAAACTTCACGTCTCCTCCAGATTTAAGCTCTAGGTTTTGGAACATAAACCTTTATCCCGTCATGTGACGAGAGCAGCCAGAGTCCAGGTACCATGACTGGCGTCTTGACTTTGCTGCTAAATACATTTGCAACAAGTATTATCTTATCCTTAGGTACCCAGATCTTTTTTGGTCCTTTTGGGTTAGTTGCCTTAAAAGTTTGTCTGAACTTCTATCTTTTTACAACAGGTTTGTTCTGACTAACTTTTGGTTTAAACACAGGAATATTCTGATCATAACGTGTGTGTTTAATATCATTCAGATGACCAAACTTAAAATGAGAATATAAAGGAGTCTTCTTAATGATAAGTTTATCAATAGACATTGGATTTAAATCCTTTCCAGAGGAAGATTCATATCCAATTCCTTTCCTGTTGTTTCTGCTAACTCCATAGATCATTGAAGCCATCTTGCTTCATCTATGATTTTAGCCAGAAACTTCTGAGAACTGTAGTCATATTCTTCTAAGATATTTTTGCATTTTGACTTAGTTTCAGATTCAGAGTCTTGTTGAGCTTTTTCAAAATTGTTTTTCATTTTCAAATTGTTTTCTTTGAGCTCAGTAACTTCTGACTTTAACAGACTGTTCTCAGATTCAAGATTGCATTTAAGCTTCTTGCATTTGAGCTTAATCTGATTATAGTTTTTCAGGACTTCTGATAAAACCTTAATAAGTTCTTCCCTAGAGAGATCAGAAAGTACCTTTTCTGAGTCAGATTCAGAATCAGATTCAGATCCAGATGATCCTTCATCCTGATCTTCTACTCCAGCCATCAGTGCCATGTTGGCACATTCTTCTTCTGACTTTGATGAAGATTCAGATGCATCTGAATCATCCCATGTAGCCATCAGAACTTTCTTTTTATGCTCAGGCTTCCTTCTTAGCTTCTCCTTCTGAAGCTTTGGGCATTCATTTTTGTAGTGCCCAGGTTCCTTGCATTCATAGCAAACAACCTCCTTCTTTGCAGATCTTTTTTGTCCAGAGGACTCTTTGGGTTGATCTGGCTTTTTGAAGTTCTTGAACTTCCTCTGTTTATGCTTCCAGAGTTTGTTGATCCTTCTGGACAGTAGGGACAGTTCATCTTCTTCTTCAGAAGAAGACTCTTCAGAACTTTCTTCTAACACCTGCAACGCTTTAACATATTTGTTATATTTTAAAGCAATTGACTTACCTTTCTTTTGAGGCTCGTCTTCTTCAAGTTCAATCTCATGGCTCCTCAGAGAGCTGATCAGTTCTTCCAATGTGATCTTGTTCAAATCCTTTGCTAGCTTCAAAGCAGTGACCATAGGTCTCCATCTGATTGGCAAGCTTCTGATGATCTTCTTTACATGATCAGCAGTGGAACAGCCTTTGTCCAGCACTTTTAATCCAGCTGTGAGGATCTGGAATCTAGAGAACATAGCTTCTATAGATTCAAATTCTTCCATTTTAAAGGCTTCATACTTCTGGATCAGCGCCAGAGCTTTGGTCTCTTTAACTTGTGAGTTCCCTTCATGTGTCATCTTCAAAGACTCAAACAAATCAAATGCAGTTTCTCTGTTGGTAATCTTCTCTTACTCAGTATGAGATATAGCATTTAATAAGATTGTTCTAGCTTTGTGATGATTTCTGAACTCCTTCTTCTGGGCTTCAGTCATAGATTTTCTATCAATTTTCTTGCCATCCCCATCAGTGGGGTGAACATAACCATCAATGACTAAGTCCCACAGATCAACATCATAACCAAGGAAGAAACTTTTTATTCTGTCCTTCCAATAGTCAAACTTCTCCCCATCAAACATAGCGAGTTTTGTGTTGATTCTATCCCTTTCTTCATATCTGTTGTTGTTTGATGTTGAAGCTTCATCCATAATATCAACCAAGAATATATATCAAAATTTTTCTCAACTGGATCTTTTCTGTTCACGGTGAAGTGATAGCACACACAGAACCGGAGCTCTGATGCCAACTGAAGGTGAGAAAATACTTAGAAGGGGGGGGGGGGGGTTGAATAATGATTTAGAAAATATTATGCAATAAAAACACAAAGATTTTTATCCTGGTTTGTTAAACTCAACTAATCCAGTCCACCCTATCAAGAGTGGTTTGCCTTTCTCCACAAGGACTTAATCCACTATAATCAAACTGATTACAATATCAAACACTAAGAACAATTGTCTTAGTCTTCTCAAGAACTACTGACCACAACTTGGTCTTCTCAAGGAAACTTTACAATCATATGTAAACTAAACAAGTGTTTAAATGCTTCTAAGAAAGCTATATCACAACTGTCATTACACTTAAGTTTTAGAACGAATGAAACTATACAGCAAAGAGAATATAATTTGTATGAGAGTTTTGAGAGAGTTTCAATGAATTTGTCAAAATATGTCAATGTTCGTAAACTGAAGAAAGTCGTTGAAGGCTTGCTTTTATAGACTTAGAAGTCCAAGACGTTGCAAGCTTGAAGACCGTGTACTGCAAAGTAGCTGTAACCTTTTGTCTTTATATGACTTGACCTTTCCCAAAATTAGAATGTTCAGAGAAATCCTTTTTGCATGTGTTCTTGTGTCTAGCATAAAAGAAGAAAGAGTCGTTTGGCATAACCAACAGATATAACTTTGAATAATCTTCTTCAACAAGTTTCTATTTCACAGCAATCAATCATCAGAGCCTTGAGTGATCAGAGTCTTGATGTTCTCAGAGTTTGTTGTATCAGAGTGTTGCAGCATGTGTGCTTCAGCGTGAGTAATAATCAGAGCAGATTTTAGATATCAGATCCTCAGTACTTGTAGCAAACAGTACTATCAGAGTCTTCTGAAAAACAGTGCTTGAAACTCTTCATACAAAGTCTTCAGTCTATGCTTCAGATGCTTCTGTAGCTTCTGCTTCAGATGCTTCTGTAGGCAGCGCTCAGAGTCTTCTATAGAGATGCTTCTGATGCTCAGAGTCTTGCGTAGTTCAATGTTCAGATTCACGCTTTAATTAGGCATCCTTAAAGCATCCCTGAGGTTTTACAGCGATAAAGGCACAAAATCTACGACTTATTAGGCCAATCCTGTATCATATTCACGCTCTAATTCCCATAAATCCTTACAACTACACCACAGTCATTAGAGTTTCTCACAATCTAATTACTTTACAGGGTTGAAACCTTAACGACAGATTTTGGCCACGAGGGCCTACTTTCCCTCAAACCCAAACCAGCCTCGAATCTATCTGATCATCAGTTCAAATCCCTATAGTAAAAACCTCAATAATAGATTTTGGCCACGAAGGCTTAATTTCCTTTATCTCAAAATCAGCCTCAAACCCTTTAAACCCTTAAAACGGCTTTAAATACATTGAAATCACATATTAAAAACAATGAAGGCAATACTCCTCATACCTTAATTTGCCGACTCTAAGCCTTCTCCTTGATTCTCAGAAACCTTGCGAAGCTTTTGCCTCAATCCTCTTTCTCAGTGCTCTGACTTTTATTTCTACTTTTTTCACGGTCTAACAAGAATGAATCCTAATTCCATCAAAATTCCCTTTTTGTTAAACCTAACTTTGGGCCTATAAATTGGGATTTTCCAATATTACCCTCACTAACTCCTCCTTAATTGTCTAATTTGCCCTTAGTTAACTTATATTTATTTAAATTAATAATAATACCAATATATTCATATTATATACTATTATTTAAATAAATAACTCAAAATCCAAAATTCTCAATATTTCACACCAACCACCGAAAATTACCAAAATGCGAATATTCTTATTTAAATAAATTAAATTAAATATTCCAATAAATTTGGGGTGTTACAACTCTCCCCCACTTAAAAGGATTTTTCGTCCTCGAAAATTATCTCAAGGAAACAGAGTCGGATACGACTCCCTCATCTGATCTTCACGCTCCCAAGTCCAACTTTCTCCAGCTGGTCCTCTCCAAACTACCTTTACCAAGGCAAACTCTTTACCTTACAGTTACTTCACTTCTCGTTCATCAATCTAAATTGGCAATGCCTCAACAGTCAAGTCATCTCTCACTTGTACATCATCCATCTAAATCACATGCGACGGATCTGGAATGTACTTCCTCAACTTAGACACATGAAACACATCATGCAAATTCGCAAGCGACGGCGGTAAAGCAATCCGATATGCTACTTCCCCCAACCTCTGCGAAATCTGATACAGACCAACAAAATGTGATGTGAGCTTTCGAGACTTCAAAGCTCGGCCAACATCAGTTATCGACGTAACTCTCAAAAACACGTGATCTCCCTCTTGGAATTCAAGTGCTTTCCTCCTCTTATCATGGTAACTTTTCTGACGACTCTGCGATGCTTTCATCTTTTCTTGGATCATCTTGATCTTTTCAGACGTCTCTTGCACAATCTCAGGTTCGAGTACAACACTCTCGCTTGACTCATACCAACACAAAGGAGTCCTACACCTCCTACCATACAAAGCCTCATACGGTGCCATTCCGATACTAGAATTGTAACTGTTATTGTAGGTAAATGAAGGTGAGAAAATACTTAGAAGGAGGCGGGGGGTTGAATAAGGATTTAGAAAATATTATGGCAATAAAACACAAAGATTTTTATCCTGGTTCGTTGAACTCAACGAATCCAGTCCACCCTATCAAGAGTGATTTGCCTTTCTCCACAAGGACTTAATCCACTATAATCAAATTGATTACAATATCAAACACTAAGAACAACTGTCTTAGTCTTCTCAAGAACTACTGACCACAACTTGGTCTTTTCAAGGAACTTTTACAATCAAATGTAAACTAAACAAGTGTTTAAATGCTTCTAATAAAGCTATATCACAACTGTGATTTACACTTAAGTTTTAGAATGAATGAAACTATACAACAAAGAGAATATAATTTGTATGAGAGTTTTGAGAGAGTTTCAATGAATTTGTCAAAATATTTCAATGTTCGTCAACTGAAGAAAGTTGTTGAAGGCTTGCTTTTATAGACTTAGAAGTCCAAGACGTTGCAAGCTTGAAGACCGTGTACTGCAAAGTAGTTGTAACCTTTTGTCTTCATATGACTTGACCTTTCCCAGAATTAGAACGTTCAGAGAAATACTTTTTGCCTGTGTTCTTGTGTCTAGCATAAAAGAGGAAAGAGTCGTTTGGCATAACCAACTGATATAACTTTGAATAATCTTCTTCAACAAGTTTCTATTTCACAACAATCAATCATCAGAGCCTTGAGTGATCAGAGTCTTGATGTTCTCAGAGTTTGTTGTATCAGAGTGTTGCGACATGTGTGCTTCAGCGTGAGTAATAATCAGAGCAGAGTTTAGAGATCAGATCCTCAGTACTTGCAGTGAACAGTACTATCAGAGTCTTTTGAAAAACAGTGCTTGAAACTCTTCATACAAAGTCTTCAGTCTACGCTTTAGATGCTTCGGTAGCTTCTGCTTCAGATGCTTCTGTAGGCAGCGCTCAGAGTCTTCTGTAGAGATGCTTCTGACGCTCAGAGTCTTGCGTAGTTCAATGTTCAGATTCAATTTTTTGCTTTCAGAAGGATATTAAATTTAATATCTGCAGGAAAAATAATTGAACAAATTTAGAGTATATAATTTCTTAATACAAAATTTCATAAGTGTTATCATCAAAACATAGAGATATAACTAAGAACCAATTTGTGTTCTAACAGTAAACTCAATCAACGACAAATGACTATCCCACGATCCACCTTGATCCAACACACAAGCTCTCAACAAATCCTCTAAATACTGGATAGTTGTCTCTATCTGTCCATCCGTTTGCGGATGATAGGCAGAACTCAACCTCAACTTAGTACCCAAAGTTGTCCGCAAACTCTCCCAAAACCTCGATGTAAATCTTGGATATCTATCAGACACAATACTTGAAGGAATACCATGCAGTTTCATAATCTGATTAATATATAATTTGGCAAGCTTCTGCAACGAATAATTGATCTTCATCGGTATAAAATGAGCTGATTTGGTCAATCTATCAACAATCACCCAAATCGAATCATATCCCTTCAAAGTCTTCGGTAAACCTGTCACAAAATCCATAGAAATGCTATCCCATTTCCATTATGAAATATTCAACGGTTGCATCAGACTCGACGGTCTCTGATGTTCAATCTTTAACTTCTGACACGTCAAACAAGTATACACAAACTCTGCAATTTGCTTCTTCATACCCGACCACCAAAACAATTTCTTCAAATCTTGATACATCTTTGTGGCACCAGGATGAATACTTAACCCGCTTTTGTGACCTTACTCAAAAATGCTCTTCTTGATTTCGGGCACATCGGAAACAAACACTCTATCTCTGAACCTCATCATACCATTCTCATTGATCTGAAAATCACCCCTGTTGCCCTGATCGATTAACGTGAGACAATCCAATAAACTCAAATCAGATTTTTGACCTTCTCTGATTTCTTGGAGAATACCATTGGTCAACTTCAACATACCTAACTTCACACTATTATGAGTCTCTTCACAAACCAAACTCATATCTCTGAATTGCTTAATCAGTCCTAACTCTCGAACCATAAGCATCGACATATGTAAGGACTTCCTACTTAACGCATTAGCCACAACATTAGCCTTACCAGGATGGTAACTCAATTCAAAATCATAATCCTTCAGAAGAGGTTAGCAAAAGAAGGATACCTCTAGATGATTTTCCTATGTTCTACGCTGATGAACCAAGGGAAATTATTTTGAAGTATATAGCAACGTGTCTGGCAGATGGAACTCCTCTACCAGCAAATCTAGTTCAGAAAGCAGGCGAACCTGCTCCATATCTTTATGAGGCAAGACACAAGAAGAAAAGGAAGGTTTCTGAAGAAGAATCTTCAAAACCCAAGAGGAAGGCTACTGGTGAAGCTGTTTCTGTTAAACCCAAGAGAGTCAAGAAGCAAAAAGCTAATCCTCCTGAGAAATTCAATTCCACAACTTCTACAAAGGGGGGGGGGGTTGAATTGGGTTTCACTAAATGTGAACTTTTCTTGAAATTTAAACTTTAATGCTAACAAGAGAATAAAAATAAATAGACACAATTATTTTTATCCTGGTTGACTGTTAACAAAGTTACTCCAGTCCACCCACCAAAGTGATTTCGCCTTAAAAAGGGAATTAATCAAATAATCTAGAAAGATTACAACCTTTAAGTGTTAGAAAATAACTTATCTGTCTCACGTATTCAGACTAACAACTTAGTCACTTGAGAAATAACCACTTTGAAAGTGTTACAAATGTGTTTACAAAGAATTGCTTCTAAACAAGCATATTACACAAGTTTAAGTACAATAACACATAAGTGTTTTCGAGCAATATATGAACAACAGTTCCTTGCTAATATACAAAACTATCTTAAGAATAATATCCAAGATATTTGCATCGTATTAGCATGAGTTTTATTACTTAAAAGCTTCTTTTAATGCTTCTCTCTTTTTCTTATAGAGCAACACTCTATCTTTTGTTTGAGCATCAAGCATCTTCTTTAGGAGCTTACATCTTGGTGCTTTGCTTCCGATTCGCACACATAGTCTCGTGTTTTCTTCAGCTCTTTCTATTCTTCTTGTTATTCTCTGTTGATCATCTTTTCTTCTTTGTTTTTCTTCACCTTTTCTTCAAGAATTCAGATCTTCAATATATAGAGCTTGAGAATAGATCCGCTGAAGGGTATAGATGGAAACATATTCCAACAGTAAGTTCCCAACGGTCATTAGAATGAATGGTTTATATCATAGTCAAAAAAGTTGTCCTTGCGCAATCTTATCGAGGTAGAGGTCACAATGTACTTTGTACTTTTATATTCAACATATTATCCAACCATTCTTGATCTTCTATCTTCTAGTTCTCCAGAGGTTTCAGATGTATATTTGATGAAGCATATGGTAGAAGGATCAATACTTGTAACTTTAGAACCCAAGTTTTCAAACTCTTAGATCTTTGTTTAGCAGAACCTTGTCTTAAAAGTCTTCAGCACTTGGTCTTTTAGAAAGTGATATCTTCAAAAACTTCAGAGTTTGTTCAATTAGAACCTCGTCTTCAGAATCTTCAGAACTTGTTCAACACATACTTGTCTTCAGAGTCTTCTAAACTTCGTTCAACAGAACCTTGTCTTAAGAATCTTCAGAACTTTGTTGCAATAGAAATGATGTCTTTAGAATCTTCAGAACTCGTTCAATAAAACCTTATCTTCAGAGTCATCAAAGCTTGTAGCGATAGAAGCACACCTCTTAGAAATCCTTTAAGGTTTTACTTACAAAGTCACAATCAGAAACTTTAGTACAAATGTTCTTTAACATTTTTGAACTTTGACTTTATCTTGCACACAACATATAATTTTCTTCCAGAGTGTTTAGATCATAGTCTGATGACGTCACACGCCTTTCTATCAGAGTCAGATTCTGTTTAGCAAAAGCTACACACTAGACATAAACTATAGAGTATTGAATTATTCTCTATGATAACACGTGCAATTATCATATAAACTTAAGGCCAAATGTAGAACCAATCTTTTTGATGATGAACCATGTATTTTAATAGAGCAATTCGTACAGGGTAATAACCATAAACCACATAATCAAAGTTAAGCTAACTAACTCCCCCTGAATCTGTTACTTTCAAAATTCATTTATACTTGTTCAGAGTCTCCTCCCTGATCCCAAGACTAACAAAATATTTTTGAAGTACAGAGCATAATAACAGAGAAGGAATATTCCCTTCATTCTCTTTTATAAGAAAAAAAACATATTTCACACATATCAATAAACCTAATTAAAAATCAATTAATTATTTTACTTCTATAAAAATGAGTTAAATATTTAGAACATTACCCTTTAGTAATTATTAAAGAAATGTTTATAATTATAAGCCACCCTAATAATAATTAGGGCATTAATTGATGGTTTTTACAGCACCTCATTTTCATCTTCTTTTCAAGTGTTCCACAACTTTACTTTTCCTTCTTCTTTCAAAAAAGTTTGCCGAATTTTTATTCAAAATTTCATTTTGCCACTTTCTTTGTTCCTTAAATTGAAAACTGAAATGAGTTTGCTTTTCTCTCTCTTTACTATTTGTTCATGAGTGCAACATCTCCTCAATTATAAACATGTCTCTAAACTTTTATTTAAACAAATCTCCTATAGAATTTTTGGATGATGAAAGTAGTACATCTTCCATGAATCCTTCTTCAAGTTTGATTATGAATAACAACCAAACAAATCTAAATTTTTTTGATGATGAAAACAGAACAAATTCCATGAATCATTTTCCAAACTTGGTGATGAGTTACAACAGAGCACCTTTGGAATTTTTTGATAATGAAAATATTACAGCTTTCATAAATCCTTCTTCAAGCTCTGTAATGAATTGCAATCAAACATCTTTAAGCTTTTTTGAAGATGAAAATGTAGCAGCTTCTATGATCTGTTCTTCAAACTTGGAGATGGAATACAACATAACAAATGGAGAATCGATTGATGATTATAACATGTATCCTTCAAATATGATTTATTTATTTTTTTGATGAAGATGATAGCGGAGAAGATGAAGAAAGTGCTCAAATAACATCTTAGGAAGGTACATTAATTTTTAGATTTTTTATATTGTTTTTTCTGAAGTTTATTGATTTGTTTCTTTAAGCATCAAATTATTGATTTCTTTCTTGAAGTATCAAATTATTTATACCATTTTCTATTCAACATCAAATTATTGATACTACATGATCGGATGGTATCCCAAAATATTTAAATTTTTTGCGTTTATTTTTTTTTTGAAGATTAATTATTAGTTTAACATTATTTATGCATTAAAATTTCCTTATATAAAATTCATGTTTTTTTCTATTCACATTTTCATTTCCTTATATAAAATCTTTTAATTAAATTGATTTTGTTTGTTTTTTTAGAATGTGGCATCAATGATGAGACACATTCATTCAGAAGAAAAAAAAAATGTCATTTTCTGAACAACAATCAAAGGAAAACCATTTATGAATTATTGTTGCATTCAAGTTATAATGTAAAAATTGAAAAAGGCACAGTTAAAAAGATGGTTTCTTCATTTTCAGTATCTAATGTTGTTATTTATCGGATTTAGAGACAACTATTTGAAACAGGAGATGCTTGTCATAAGAAAACAAAAAATTACGGTCGAAAAAGAGTTGAGATTGATTATGAGAGAATGCATGATACTTCATTATCTAAATGTAGAAATCTTCTATCTTTATTGCGTGCGTTAGGCATTTGCAAGACATCATTATTTAGATATGTAAAAGGAGTTTTGCGTCAACATTCAAGCGCATTAAAACCACACTTGAAAGATGATAATATGAAAGATCAACTTATATTTTGTTTGCCTATGCTTGAGGAAAGTAACATTCATTGTGATCCAAAGTTTAAGTCCATGCACAACAGTGTGCATATTGACAAAAAATGGTTTTACATATCTAAGGAATCTACAAACTATTACCTTCTAGCAAATGAGGATGAGACATATCGTACACACAAAAACAAAAATTACATTGAAAAAGTCATGTTTTTAGCTGCAATTGCAAGGCCTAGATTTGACAATGAAGGTAACATATTTTTTTAGGAAAAATTGGCGTGTTTCTTCTTGTTAATAAAGTACCAGCAAGAAGATCAAATGTTAATAAAGCGGCAGGGACACTTGAAACAAAACCGATAACTTCTATCAATAAAGAGATTAGCCGAATGCTTTTGATTAATAAAGTTCTACCAGCCATCAAAGAAAAATTTCCATGAGAGCAAGCATCAGAAATAATTTAAAAACAACAAGATAATGCACCTTTCCATTTCTCTATAGATGATGAAGAATTTCGTCAGGTGGCTTCTGAAGATGGTTTTGACATCCGTTCGACTTGTCAACCTCCGAATTCTCCTGACTTGTATGTTTTAGATTTGGGTTTTTTTAATACCATTCAGTCATTGCAACAAATGGAAGTGACTAACTCTGTTGATGATCTTATCTAGACCGTGCAAAAATCTTATGATAGTTTTTCTAGCAAAGCTTCAAACAAAAATTTTCTCACACTTCAATCGTGCATGATTAAAATCATGAAGGTCAAAGGATCCAATAATTATAAAGTTCCTCATGTAAAGAAAGATGTAATATTTCATCAAGGAATACTACTTGTTGAACTAAAATGTGATGGTGAACTAGTTCATGAAATTATGAAATATTTAGCCAATTAAATTGTTTAATTATTTTGGCAAATGATATTGTATTTTAAAGCAAAAATTTTATTGTTGTTGAATTACTTTGGCAAATTATACTAGTTCATGGAGGATTTATTTTAGTCCTGTCTTACTATTTAATAACACTTGAAAGTTGCTGGGTTATAAAGACAGTTTTCTAATTGTGATCAACATTCTCTAAAGATAACTTTGCCAATTTTTTTAATATGATAAATTTTGTCCATATTTACTACAGTCCCACCACTACCACTTTCAAAAGGTCATTCACATTGCCTACTTTGAGTCATTGATGTTGTACTCAATCATCTTTACTAGCAAAAAATGCAGTTGTCTCGGCCTCCATGGGCCTAATCACATACAAAAAATAAATTTAAGATGTTATTATTGTTTGTATTTAAAATGTAATTAGCTATAGCCATGTAATTCTGTCAATTTATTCTAAAAAGTAATAGTTTTGGAGATGATGTAACTGGAGTACTATATTCTCCATATATTCAAAAGATAAATAAGGAACAAAATAAATAAATATGCAAAAGTGAGAGAAATAACTTTCATTAACACACAATTGTTTTTCAATAACATTAATTTAACAAACACTTGTTCTCAATACTAACCAAAATGATGAACATGAGACAAAATATTAATCATAAACTCTAACATGAATACTAGTGTTTTCCTTTCATTTTTGAAACACACTTAATACAAAGAGTATAATAAAATATTCAACATGTCATGAACCTCTTTTCCTAACTCTTCATTCTCTAAGCTAAAAACTAGCCCATCATCTGGAAATTTATTCATATCCAAAACAACTTTGTTGAGGTTGAAAAATGCTCTCTCATATGGTTGAAAAACTTCATTACACACACGTGAACTCTTTGCATCTCTAGAGCATGTATTCAATGAGTACATAAGGAGATTGTTGAGGTCAAAATGTTACATAGACTTGTGTATGTTTGTTGCACCTTCATCCTCCAGGTCATCATCAAAGCCTAAATCAAATGAAGGACCATTGAAAAGATCTTTTAAAGCATCCATTTTTAATATCAAAATAGATTTTGTAGTGAACTTATCCTTAAAGAAAATGATGGAGAATAAAATGAGAGAGTAGTTTCTTTTATAGATAATCTTGTGATTTTTGGTATCCTATGGTACGTACTCCGACTTACTACCAGTAAAGTGGCTCTTCCACTATTTGGCATTGAAAGTTGCAACTCATTAAAATGATATTGGAACAACAAATACTATAAAAATTAATGAAGGGCAATATAGGTAAAATAGTTTTATACTATAATAAATGTAGTAACATTTACTTATAAAAGAGAACAAAAAAGTTGTAATTTTTTTTCTTATAAAAGAGAATGGAAGGAGTACTTTTCAGTGACGTCTCATCAAAGTTTGATTAGAACTTCCCGGTCTTCATCTAAAAACATGACTTGCTATCAGAACACGATGGCGTATCAGAACCTGGTTAGTAACTTGCTTGACATATCACCAAAAGGTGCTCAATGCAGCAAGTCATCAGAAGGTAGAACTTGAACATTTCCTGAATGACCTTGTCTTAATAGGATATCCATGAGGTCCACAACCTTTGAAGTACTAGAGTCTAGCTACATTGCTTTCATAAAGTTTACAACTTCTCACAAGCCTGAGGTATCAAAGCACTCATAGACGTTCTTTCAGATTGTCCTTTGCTTCTGATTAATGAATGGTCAAAACTAATTTTTCATTGAATAATGTATTAAATCAGAGCAAGCTCATTTAGAGCATTTTTCTTGGTCATATCTTTTGATAGCCTTTTCTAAAAGATAGTGAACTTTTACAAAGTTCTTGATCAAATATTAAACACATGTTAGAAGTAAAAGCATATTGAAATATGTATTTGGGATCAAGATTCTGAGAATAGGTATATCAAAATCATATATCACTTTCTCCCACTTTGTCATAAACAAAAAAAGAATAAAAGAGAAAGACAACATCCAAAAGATAGTAAATAAAGGAAGATAATTTTCATTTAATTTTAAACAAACAATAAAAAAGAGAATAGTAAAAAAAATGGGGGTAATCCTAAGGTGCCTAAGGTAGGGAAGAAGGAGGGGTTGAGCTAAGCAAACAAGTTTTAAATATTATTGTTGAATTCATCTTGATTGTCAAGTATGGTTTTGAGCAACTTTTGTTCCTTCTGAATGTCTTCTAAGATGTTCATCAGACGAGGAAGAAGATCAGTTTTAGAATGAAGTGACTAGTCAGACTTAACTGCATGACCCATAGAGGTTTCTGCAAATTCTTTTTCAATGACGACCATTTCGACAACTTTTTTCTCCTTTTCATTAGACAAAATAGACGTTGCAACTTCTCTCTTTCTCTTTCTACTAGAGAATGTTTCTAGATTATGTTATTCAGGTGTCTTAATCACACTAGTAATTAAAGACATGTCAAGCAAATATTCACTATTTAAGGTTTTTCCAAACAGAATTTCTGGTGTACCTCGAGGATTTAACAACTCCAAGAACTTGCTATCAGTCAAAATGGAAGAAATTAATCTTCCATGGGGAATCCAAGTTCTTTGATTCTGGAATGATTGATAGAGAAACAGAGATAGTAGAAGATACATGCCGATAAGTTGATTTTATCTCCTTTAGTCAAATGATACAACATGTACTTGGTGTCTATATCCACGTGTTTAATAGAATTTGTTGTGAACCTGTGATAGATGCTACCAATGATAATCCTGAATCAAGCCCTTAGATCATCAAAGAGATTTGTTACCGAGGTCGAATCCTTTCCATTTTTTGAAGATGGTAGAAGTGATAATTTCAATGATCTCTAAATAGTTCATTATTTATTTAAGCAATACAACAACTTTCTTGTTATAATTCTGAACACCAAAATTATCATGAAGAAGCAGTCTAGTAATGCCAGCTTCACTTATGCAGATATTACTCCCTTAATGTTTGAGTGAACTATATTGTCATCCGAGACATATGAATTTTCCCAATTTTTTTTACTATCTCTAGGTAAGTTGTGGCCATTTTAGAAGGTTGAAATAGCTTTTTCAACCTTGAGTTTCCAGCATCTCCGAGAAATCAAAGCCATTAGCAGCCAGATTATTAAAATTTACTGTTAATTCTGATAGAACAGTCAAGTGTTCTATAGGAATGGCTAAAGTGATTTGAGAAGTAACATTGTTTTGAATATTTCACAAGCGTTGTTATTATAGAGCCACACGTTAATCATCAGACATGTAGTTAACCATTTGGCGAAGATTGAAGGAACACACACACACACACACACTGAGTTTTTAGGGTTTAGAAAGTAAAAAGATTTGAAAGATTAAAAGTGTGGGAAGTTGTAGCGTAAGTGTGTCATGTGAAATGAGTGAGTATAAATAAGAGATTTTGGAATGTTTATAATAACTAGAAAAGAGAAAACAATTTGACAAAGAGAAGGTTAAAGATATTTATCGCATAATCCCAAGAAAATATCATCTCCCAATGTGTCACATTAAGTACAAATTGTGGTTCATCAAACGACAACTATCTTAATGAATAAAAAACTCTTCACTTTCCTGATAACATGTTGATGAAGTAAACTCTTAAGTTTCCAACAAACAAAAAGCAATCTCAAGATAGCATTCTAACCTAGGATACTTCAGACACATGATAACTTCACTTTGTCAGAAGCCTTACATCTCAGAAGCAAGATGCTATGAATCAGGCATTAGAAACTTATTTTTCTATTCTAGAAGACATGCATTCTGAGATATTCATTTTCATTTTGGACATAGAAATGAGTTCACATGTTTTGGAAAGAAAATAAGTTTATTTTTCAACAAGGAATTTTGAAATTGATACCAGCCATAAGGACTGTATCAAAAAGGTTTTAAGAAATAGTTCCTTTCTAAACAAAATCTCAAAATATAATCCTAGAATATAAAAATAAATTCTTAGATAATTAAGTAAAAATTAGTAAGAGTTAGAAAAACATTACTCTCAATTATTTGGCAGTCTTCCAATTGACTTTGTATCTTGAAGATGTAGGCGCTTCTTTAAAATCAACACACAATTAGCTTCTGAAGTTGAGAACGTTGTTGATGATTATCTCTAGCTGGACCGCTAAATTAAATTCTCCTCAGAACTAGACATCACACTAACATTTTCCTTTCTTCAAAACTTGAATGAGATGCATAAGAGTCCTTTAATCTTGCACTGAGACAAGACCGTATTCATAGCTTCTTTGGTTTTCTCATTCTGATGGATGAAACATCTCTCTTGATGTTTGTTATATCTAGATCATCAGAAGAACTGAATTATCTCCTAAGTCTTTTGATTTTGATCATCCGCTTATGTCTTCACTGTGAATTGATTCAAGAAATCCACGTGGTTCAATCAACTAATTCTCAAATCCGGATATAGAATACCAAACACCATATACTGAGAAAACTGGTTGAATTCTTCTTGCATCACCGAAGTTCAATCTTTGACCAGACGCTCTTCTTCGACAGATGCATATATCATCATGAACATTAAACCACAAAAAATTTCTTCAGAGGGTTTGAATGTTGATCTTGTTCTTATTGACTTAGTCTTATGAATCAGTACTTCAAAAAGTGAAGATTATTTTCTAAGCTTTCTCATAGGGGTAAGAACTGTGACAACTTCTGATTTTTTCTGATTGAGCATTTTCTAATTTCTTCATCTTGTACTTCTTCAGCAACTCCATTACCTTCAACATCTGAAAGGGTAATCTCCATATTTGTAAACTTCCAATAAGCGTCAGCTTTTAACTACCAAGCTTATCATCAAATCTGACAACAATTTGATTTATCTGCAAAAGGACTTCAACTCAAAGTACTTTGTAGCCTTTTAAGCATTTTAATCACGATGCACCAAAATAGATCTGAAAAGAATTCTATTTTGAATAGCATGCTACAATTCCTTAGAAATGCTTTGTCATGATGGTCTCGTAAATCGTGATTCTAGCCATTTCTTTTTAAGATCATGTTCTCCTTTTTACATCTGCCTCTAGTTGTAAAGAACTAGGACATGAAGATCTCATTCTCATAAATAGCTTCTCAAGTTGTTTATTCTCATATTGTTGACCAAGATTATTTATGTTCTTGAATAATCCCTGACTTATATATATGCACATTGAGTATAGAAGGTAGAGAATACAGAGGGGTTAATCCTTGTGTTAAGATCCTTCACCCATGTCTATACTATAGATACTAATAGTAACTGATCTAATACTTCATACCGTAGTATTTCACTGGTCCATATATGTCAGTGTGCAGAAACTCCAATGGCTAACTGTTCCGAAGCCAATGATTCGTTTACCTCAGAAAAACCATTTCCTGTAGGATTAAGTTCCAGGCTTTGGAACATGTACCTTTAATATGTGTAAGTAGTCAGAATCCTGGTAACAAGGCCAATGCTTTAATTGCACTACTGAGAACATTTGCAACAAAGACGGTTTATGTTGTATCTGAAACAAAAACTAGTTCATCTTCTGGAGGGATCCTCTTCATAAAAAATTCTACCGCTAGCCAACAATGCTACATTAGCTTGTTCTTCACATCCGTCATTTTTTGAGAACTTAGAATCATCATGTGTTACCTTTAGCCTTTTCTTCTTACTTATCAAAGCTTTTTACTTGGCTTAAGGTAAAATCGAAACAACTAACATAATAACTAGTTCCTTTGAGTCTGTTATGATGTCTATTCTTTCAAAAACAATTATTCCTTATGGACATATGTGACACTCTATCTTTATCTTCTTCAGAATCTTCTTATTGATCCTTGATCTCTTCATCTTTTGAACTTCTGGTCTTCATTTCTTCTAAAAAGTGTTGTTGTAGATCTTCTGTAAATGGGATGCAGTTACTATAAGCTTCCATCAGAATGGCAAGCTTATGATAGTCTTCTTTAAGAGATCTGACGAAGAAAGAACATATGTTCAGAACCCTATGTCCTACAATCACGGTTTGAAAACTTAATGACAAGATTTTAAAATCGTCTTCAACATCCTTCATCTTGAAGTTTTCATGCTTATGAATCAAAACACGGGTATTTGTTTCCTTGACTTAAAAGAGTTCTTAATGAGTCATTGAGAAAGTAAAATGTAGAATTAGAAGTCTTTTATTTGAAAACATCTCATACTCAGTAATAATTGACTTTCAATAAACAAGGAATTTTGCTTTCTGATGATTCTTGTAATCCTTTTTCACCTGATCATTTAGATTTACTTTCAGGCTTTTATCAGCGTCATCAGAGAAGGATATGTATTCATCAACCACTAACTCCAAGGATTAGTTTCACCGTCTAAGATGAACTTTCTAGTTCAACTTTCCAATGCTTAACCTTTTCACCAACAATGGTAGAAGATAAAACTAAGAACATTTGAGATTGGAACCACAAGTGGTGGAGTAGAAACCATCAAGGTGTTTCTCAAAGCTCGTCTAGATCTTTATTTGACATGGTTAAGTGTTTGGTAAACATTAATAATAGAACCAGAGCTTTGATACCAATTGAATGGGCGAGAAACATAAGAAATTGGGGTTTGAATTGGGTTTCACCAAATGTGAAAATTTATTAAAATTCAAACCTCAATGCTAACAAGAGTATAAAAATAAATAGACACAATTATTTTTATTCTGGTTCACTGTTAACAAAGTTACTCCAGTGCATCCACCAAGGTAATTTCACATTAGAAAATGAATTAATCCAATAATCTAGAAAGATTACAACCTCCAAGTGTTAGAAAACAACGTAGCCATCTCAAGTATACAAGCTAACGACTTAGTCACTTGAGGAATAACCACTTTGAAAAGTGTTACAAATGTGTGTACAAAGAATTGCTTCTAAAGAAGTAGATTACACAAGTTTAAATACAATAACACATAAGTGTTTTCTAGTAAGATATGAACAACAGTTCCTTGCTAATATACAAAGCTATCTTAAGAATAATCTCCAAAATATTTGCATCGTATCAACATGAGTTTTGTTGCTTAAAAACTTCTTTTAATGCTTCTCTCTTTTTCTTGTAGAGCAGCACTTTATCTTTTGTTTTAGCATCAAGCATATTCTTTTTGAGCTTACAACTTGGTGCTTTGTTTCCGCTTTGCATACATACTCTCGTGTTTTCTTCAACTCTATCTATTCTTCTTGTTATTCTCTGTTGTTCATCTTTTCTTCTTTATTTTTCTTCACCTTTTCTTCAAGCATTCAGCTCTTCAATATATAGAGTTTGAGAATAGATTCGTTGGAGGATATAGATGGAAACATATTCCAACAGTAAGTTCCCAATGATCATTATAATGAATGGTCTACATCATAGTACAAAACGTTGTCCTTGCGCCACCTTATCAAGGTAGAGGTCATAATGTACTTTGTACTTTTATATTTAGCATATTATCCAACCATTCTTAATCTTCTGTCTTTTAGTTCTTCAAAGGCTTCATATGTATATTTAATGAAGCATGTGGTAGAAGGATCAACACTTGTAACTTCAGAACCTAGTCTTCATAGCTATAGATCTTCGTTCAGCAGAACCATGTCTTAAAAGTCTTAGCACTTGGCCTTTTAGAAGTGATGTCTTTAGAAACTTCATAGCTTGTTTAATCAGAACCTTGTCTTTAGAATCTTCAAAACTTGTTCAGCACATACTTGTCTTTAGAGTCTTCTGAAACTTCGTTCAATAGAACCTTGTCTTCAGAATCTTCAGAACTTTGTTGCAATAGAAATGGCGTCTTTAGAATCTTTATAACTCGTTCATCATAACCTTATCTTTAGAATCATCAGAGCTTGTAGCAATAGAAACACATGTCTTAGAAAGCCTTTAAGGATTTACTTATAAATTCACAATGAGAAGCTTTAGTACAAACGTTCCTTAGAACCGTTGTATTAAAACATTTTTGAACTTTTACTTTATATTTTACACAACATATGTCTTCTTTTAGTGTTTTTAGATTAGATTCTGATGACATCACATACCTTTCTATCAGAGTCAGATCATGCTTAGCAAAATCTACACACTAGACAGAAACCATAGAGTATCGAATTGTTCTCTAAGAGAACATGTGCACTTATCATCAAAACTTAAGACCATATGCATAACCAATCTTGTTCTTATATTTCTTGCATTTCCAAGAAGTATTGTGTGTTAAAACTGAGCGTGCGGCCCCTACCAGAGTAGTTCAGATGTGATGAAGGGGTCATTGGTGTGCAACCTGGACGATTGAAGGGGGACATTGGTGTGAAGGCTTCGTTGGTAAAATGTTGAAATGATATTGGTGTTTGAAAGCCATAAGGTTATTGTGATGTTTGTGTGTGTAGGCTAGGGTGTGATGTCTGAGCGCTTTGGCTATGGAAAGATGTTTAGGAGTTATCGCTATGCTATGATGTTTGGACATTTTGGCTATATCTTGATGATGTATTGGGGGCATAGGCATTTTGGGTGTCTTGATAATAGTCATTTTGTTGGAGATGGTATGGGGGATGCTCTGGGTATTGTGGTTAGGTGTTTGGTATGTTTGGATGGCAGGTTTGTATGTTTGTGGGTTGGTAATTATGTTGGGTAGGGAGTTGTGAGTAACGGGTCCGATAATTTCCCCGTGGATTAGACATTGAAGCTTCTTGTGTGTAGGTGGTTTATCGTGGGTCGTATAGATACCTCTCTTTAGAGACAAACTCAATTGCAACTGATCTATACCAAGCTATATAAGTATTAGTTGGTATAGACTGGGTTGTCATCATTGGATCACGTAAGACATGGGCGCATCGGTTCCTCCATTTGTGACACTCAGATTTAGCAAAATCCTTCGAGTTGGGATAATCCCATTGATTTAAATTTTTTTAGATGCCTTTTACCGAGGTCAATCGGGGGATCTGAGATGTTTTGATGTATTCCAAATTGTAGTTTGAGACAGTCATTATGGTGCATCTCCACAATGGTGAATATGATGATTGGCACGCATGCAGTCCAAACGGTTGTATCTTCCTCACTAACTTCATGTAGGCGGTCCATGTTTAGATATGGACACCAAATGAACTGAAGAAGAGAAAAATATTAGATCATAAAATGGGTGATATAAAAAATAAATTGATTTATTTAGAGGCCTTACATCTCCAGGTGTAAGGTGATCCAAAAGATTGCGATATTGAATGATACAGTGTCTAGGACATCTATTGTAACTCATACCATGATCCGACCATCTAAACAACAAAAAGTTCAAATTCAATTAGTTAGACACAACAATTAATAAGGTGAATTAACTAATATTAAGTTATTAACTTACTTTTGTGCATACAGGAATGAGAAGCTGTTGTGGTTGATGGGCGCTAGGGATGGCAATCTAGACCAACCTCATGCTTGGAAAAAAACAACGCATCTAGAAAAAGTAGATGTGTTTTTTTTCGCTCACTTACACAAAGAGCTATACAAATAAGACAAACAAGCGGAACCTCAACTATATTCTCTTGTTTTATCTAGGTTTCTCAATAAGAGTAAATACATAACATGCATAGTAGAACCAGTACCTTCAGGAAATAAAAATAAACTAAGTAAAAGTATAAGATAACACCTGGTTTTTATTATTTTCATTTCTTCGGTAGAATTTTCATTTAATATTAAACTGTTGTACCATGTTTTTGAGATGCGAAAGTAATATACTTTGGCCTCCTAGGTTGTCATTTAGCAAGTTGGCACCCAAAAGTTTCTCACAAATTGAATTTTCAAAGGTTGTTTTTCCATTGACCGTCTTACCATCAATACACAACCGAGTAACATGTACACATCCTCTAACGTCATGATACATTCACCGATTGAAAAAAAGAAAGTGTGTGTCTCTGGGCACCATCTCTCTCGTAAAGTTAGTATAAACTTTGCATCAATCAAGTAAGATATGATTTTGCTTACATGTCCGAAATCGGCAAGCTCAATATAAGATACAATATTCGTCGGGGGAACATATTCATAGGCACGAGGATGAAACTTGGAGACATCCTATGAAAAAATAAACAGGTACGATAACACATTGTCTATTGAGAAAAAAATTAACACATACACATTTACACATTGTCAATAAAGAAAAAACACTTAGTGGAGTAAACGATTACATAAGTCTCAATATTAGCGATAATGCCTCTATACATTTCACCCATTGTCAATAGAGACATTATAGTTGATTAAATGTTTCTAATACTCGTGACACTCTACACTTGATTATCTCTGATAAAATGTTTCTGATGATTCATAGAATAATACCTCTAGCTTAATTTATATAGGAACATAGGTCATGCGTGTGAGGAAAGTGTCAAGCTTCATGCGTCAAGGTGGAGCCAATTGAATTGGCAACCATGTTCAATGCTTGTGAAGAGTCACCAATCCATTTGAAGACTCCTAGGCACGTGAATAGGCTGAGCATGTAAGTTGAGACATGTCCCATGCATGCATAGCAGGCTGAATATCACATGGCAACAATGTATAATTAGATTGTATCATGTCTCCATTTAGAATGACGCCCCCTTTTCAAGAAATGTACCATGTCACCAATTGATATGGAGACTGCATTAAATGCTCCATGCTATTTAACCAACCCCATGCATTGTCATTTGCAGCAAACAAATATAGTAACTCTCTAACAAGAAGTCTCTGGTGTCATCTGCACTGAGATACATTATTAATGTCCATTACATCGGAAAGGCATATGTCTCTGATGTATCTGGGTTTGGTTTTCAAAATATCGATGTTGTCCGATTCATAAACAATAGAAACACAAGTTTCTTACATTTTAAAGATAGATGTGAATCAAAATTAAGGTTTGGTCCTATATTACAAATTATATATCAAAAACTGATTTTTTTTAAACCAACCACGTCAAGTTTTATCCACTTAAAGTGCGAGATGATGAATATGTTGAAAATATGTTCGTTAGTCACAAACATTCTAGTTTCAACTATATTAAGTTGTATATGTTACTCCAACAAAATATTACATCTCAACAGTCTCAGATCATCGATCAATCAGAATATGTAGACTCAGATGAAACCGAAATGGAATACTCAGATGAAACCAAAGCAAAAGTCAACGTCATTGATGATGAAGAAGAAGGAAGCGAGACGTTGGTCGATCATCTATTGAACAACACCATTGAAGATGACGATAAAGTGCCAATACCTTCAGGTCATGTATACTGTCCACCTCAACATATGATAGACTTGGACTTGCAAGACGATGAAAGATTTTCGAATATTTTTTCAACATGTATATGCGGTCAAAGAATGAATTAAAAGTGGGAGACAAGTTTCGTACCAAGGAAGAATGTGTACGAGCCATTAAAAAATATCACATGGATAACTCTATTGATTTTAGCGTACATAGAAATGATTCGAGAAGGTACGTCATTATTTATTGTAACGAGTTTTGCAAGTTTCGACTTGCTGCATCGTATAGAAAGAGAAGTGATCCTTGGAAGATAGCTTCCATAGAGCCACCTCGCAGTTGCACTGCCACAAATATTGTTTAGGATCACCAAAAACTAAGTGCAGAATTTGATATGTTAAGACATTTTTCTGTTTGTTAACAAGGATCCATCAGTGAAGGTGAGTATAACAATCTCTCACATTGTTACCCAGTGTAATTACACTCCCTCGTACAAGAAAGCGTAAATTACAAGGACAAAGGTTGTTGAATATGTATTTAGAAACTGGGAGGATTCTTACAAAGAATTACCACGGTTTTTGGTAGCACTTAAGATATAAACACCAGAGAGTGTTGCAATCATGCAGACAATGCCGACGTGTAGGCCAGATGGAACTATTGTTGATGGAAATGCCATATTTCACCGACTCTTTGGGCATTTCAACCATGCATAAAAGATTTTGCATTCTACAAACCTATTATTCAAATTAATGGAACATGGATGTACGGAAAATACAAGGGCACTAGTTGCACAAGCCGACAACAATAATGTCTTTCCCATAGCATTTGCTCTAGTTAAAGGTGAGACCGCTGCTGGTTGGAGTTTCTTCCTTAAGAATCTTAGAACACATGTGGCTCCACAAGCCAATATCTATTTAATTTTAGACAGACCTGCTGCTATTTTAAGTGCTTACAATAACCATGATAATGGGTGGCAAAATTCTCGTTCTACCCATGTCTATTGCATTAGACGTATCATACAAAACTTCATGCGTGCAATCAAAGACAAGAACGTTCACAAAAAAGTTATGAATGTAGGGTATGCTCTAACTCAAGCATCATTTCAATATTACCTTAATGAAATTAGGATGTCAAATGTAGATGTAGGAAGGTGGTTGGATAACATTCCATTGGACAAGTGGACAAGGGAATTTGAAGGCGAATGTCGTTGGGGACACATAACAACAAACCTTGTGGAATCCATAAACGACGTCTTTAAAGGAATTAGAAACCTTTCAATCACCGTATTGGTGAGATAAACCTATTATAGGTTGGTATCATTTTTTGAAACAAGAGGAAAAAGATGGAGTGTGGTGTTAATGTCGAGTCAATTATTCAGTGAAAGCATGAAAGATGAAACTATCAAAGCCAAGACACATGCAGTTACAATCTTTGATCATCATAGGCAAACTTTCAGTGTACAGGAAACAATGGACCATAATGAGGGGATGCCAAATTTTTTATATGTTGTCAAACTAAACAGATGTTGGTGCGACTGTGACAAGTACCAGGTCTTCCGTGTACCTTGCTCATATGTCACTGCGGCATGTATACATGCTCATCAGGATGCTTATAGCCATCTATCTTATGTTTACAAGGCCATTAATGTTATGAATGTCTACAACAAAGGATTTGCAGTGCTAGTAATGTGTCGTACCCCAAATTTGTCCTACCCTCTCATTTTCTTATACTAAGCATGTGTGTTGCTTCATGATTTTTCTCAAGATGATCATCTTGCCTTTGGCCATGATCCTCTAGGGTTTAGGTCATGGAGGTTTTATGTATGCTTGTGGTGTTTGTAAGTTTTTTGTTGAGGGGATTTGATTTTAATAAGGAGTGTGCCTTATTCTCATGATCAAGCAATAATGAGGTGATCAAGTGCCTAGGATATATGATAGAACCCATTTCAAGGCATAAGCATCGATGTTCAAAAGGATTTGAATTCTATTTCAGTTTGATTACAAGCTTTGCCTCCATGGGTTAAATTATGCTCAAAATTAATCTTAAGGATATGTGATTCATCAAATAAGGTGTTGGCTAAAGTTATTACAAGTTAGTTCAAGAAATGATTATTCAAACTTCAGGTCATGGTTGTGTTGATCCAAGTTGGCAAGAGGGTTGTGGCATGTTATGAAAAAGACATTTGTGTGTTTCAAGGATTGGTTCCAACTAGTTCAAGGCCAAGGTACACTTTCAGAATAGGTTCAAATGTTGAAATAGAATCATGAAGTGGTGGGAGCTCACTTGTAAAACATAGAAGGATTATTTCAAGTTCTATCTTGATCTTGCTTCAAATCGGTTTCTAACCATAACTAGAGTTGGTTCAAGCTAGGTCTTGTTTTAATTTTGATCCTGAAAGTCAAATGATTATTATTTGAGAGATTGATTTCAAGACATGGCTAAGAAGCAAGCCATGACCAAACCTTGTCTAACCATAGGCTATGACATGCCATGGGAGCCATCAAGTTAAGCTAAATTGTGGGGAAAATGTATTGAATTGCATAGGGTGCACTACTTAAATTGGAATTGAAAGCTACTTTCAAAATGTAGCAACATGTAAATTTAAATACAAATGGTTACAAAAGTCAAAAATCAAAATAGGACACAAGCTTCAAGTATGGCACACATTTGACAAGAATCAAGTGTTCATGTTGTAAGGTGCTACAAGATTTAAATTACAATGAGCTCAATTGGATCCTAAGGTTACATTCCAAGATATTTGATACAAAGGTTCTTATTAAAGTATCTCATCAATAACCAAGGCTACAAAACCAGTTCAGAATTTTTTCCAAAGAGAAGAAAAGGTTAGAATATGTGATTACAAGAAATTAGGATTTGAAAGATCAACAAAACATTTCATTTTTTAACGACAAGTTTTGTTACAAGAAGATACAAGTCTAATCTTACTATTTGCAATTATCTTACTATTTGCAATTAATATAACAACATAATTCTACTAAACCTAAAGGACCGAGTGTTGAGTAAAAAATCAAGTTTAGAAAATATGCTCCATTAGAGCCACGAGGTGTCAAATTCTTCAAAACACCAAGACAGTTCAAGTCTTCATGAGAAACCTCAAGTCTAGGGGCAACTCGTGAGTTTGTTGTGCTCATGTTAAGCCTTTATGACAAGATTCCCTACGCCTCCTATTCATCAACCAAGACACTCCAAGTTTTCATAATAGACCTCAAAATAACTATTGGACTCTCTTTCTTTATACCAATTCACCTCCTTACCCAACAACCATGCCTCATTCGTGCTACATCATCTTACTTAATTTCCCCTAAGTCGTGCTCCCACAAGCATACTTGAAAGATGAATCAATGGTTAGTACGAGTATGAGTTGAGCGAACTTGCAAAATATAAAGTGAGTAATTTCAGAGCTAGACCATTTAAGTGCATAAAAGAGCAAGTTACTAGCCATGACAAAAGACATCATAATACACACCAAGAGAAAAATTTGTAACTTGTAAAAAGAGAGTCATATCTGTCAGTGCACCAAGGTCATGCCAAATGGAAGAATAAGTCAATTCAAAAAAATTAAGTGTAAGACCAAGTGCGGAAATAAGTTACAGTTCATGAAGGAAAGATTGTATTCAATACATAACTCATCCAAATACTTCAAGCAGGGCAAAATTCAAAAGACATGTGTAAGTACATGAATAAAATGAATACATTAAATATCACAAATATGCTGTAATTTACAAGCAGTGCAAGTATTTTGTATAGTTTGACAGCAAGACAAAAACCCATTCACATGGGACTACACAACCACAATCACAAAATAAGACAAAGAAAAGACATTGGAGAAAATTCACACACAATGAAATCCCACGAAATTAGGACTCACAAAAAATTCACAACAGATTCATTCTCAGACACTCCACCTCATCATTCTCCCTAACAAACTTTTTTCTGGCCTTATAAATCAATGGTCCTATTCATTCAAAAAAGAGAAGAAGACACCTGAAAAAGTTACACAGTTGTACACCTAACCTTATTCACTAAAGCTTTAAAATCCTAAATTACTAAGAGTTTCTCATTGAAACTCTGAGCTAATTTTGAGCTAGAACCCAATCTACTCAAACACCAACAACTACACACTCAGATAAATCAGAGAAATAGAAGCATAAGAAAGGAGAAGAAACAAGAATAAGATTGAAGCAGAAGTACCTGGGAGCTACTTGCGCAAGTCTGTTTGCAGAAGGGCTTCAAGAGGTAACTTTTTTACTTTGTTTCTCTACAAACTAGGCACCATAGATGATTTTGTCTTCTTTCATTCCCTCTAAATAATGTAGTTTCTTTGTCTTGCTTTTTTTGTTGAGTTTTTTGAATCAGGGTTTTGTTTGGGAACAAGGCCGATTTGAGGATTTAAGTAGGTTTTAGGAGAATCTAGAGGTAGATTTGAAAAGAGGGTAAGATTTGAGGTAGGGTTAATGTAGAAAGTTTAGGGTTTTGTGGTGGTGTCGTCGGAGAAGAGGTGGTGGCTGCCGTTGGACATCATCTTCTTCGACCATTTTAGGATTCCGATGGAAGGCACTAATTGCACAGAGAGAAAGATGTGAGAGAGTGACAACATTGAAATTTGAATGAAATGAATATCTTCATACTTATCCTTGCTTTGATCGTGGGCAGTGTTTGGTGGCTGAGTGGGGATGCGACACTTGTCCCTCTCTTTGACAAGTGTCCCCTGGAGGTAACTCCCCCTAGTAATCTTGTGCGTGAATCCTCCAAACCTTACTGTGAACCCTAGAGTTTTGGCCTTAGATTTGAGTCTAATCTTGACTCAGTAACCAATCCAACGCCCAAGGTTTGTTCAACGGGTCAACTTAGTTGACCAAAGTCCATTGTGAACTCCCCCTGCATGGACTTGCTAGCAGGTGGGCCTGGGGTGGATTTCCCGTTCACATTCTCATTTCACTTACATACTGGCCCATCTCTTTTTATTATTTGTTGTTTTAGTTTTTTTATGCTTATTTGTTTAATATATTTTAAAAATTCAAGAAGATTTTTTTTATTATTATTAAAAAAATCTTAACTATTTTTCTTAATTAATTTTCATTAATTTTATTAAAATCCTTTATTTAATATTAATTAACCAATTAAATAATCAATTTACGAAATATTTGATTTTAATTTAATTAATTATTTTAAGTTAGTTTCCTTAAAAAAACAAAAAAAAGCATTCAACTTTCATTTGCTTCTATTTTACTGTTAATTAATTTTTATTTATTTTTTATTTAAAAAAGATTAGTTTAATTATTTAAGTTTAATTACTCAACTTTTTTTAATTTTAAAATCTAAAAAATCCTTTTAATTAACTCATAAACCTTTTGTTAGCCAATTTTTAATTAGTTTCATTAAATCATTTTATTTAATATTAATTAATTTTAATAGTTAATTTTATTAAATATTTTAGTTTGATTTAATTAATTATTTGAGTTTTTTTTTTATCTCACTTGTTTCATTTTTAAAAATTTTAAAAACTTTGGTTTGTGTTTTTCCTTTTAATTTTAATTGAATTACTAATTAGTTTTAGATAATTAATTTGTTAATTAATTAAATTGGTATGTTGGATTTGATTGACACTTTTACCCTTTTGCCTAATTTAAGTTTGTTTATGTGATGCTCATACATTATGCTTTTATGCTTGATATCCTGCTTTGATTATTTTATGTCATTCCCCACATGTTTGTGCAAACCAATCATTCTCAAACTAATATCTTGATGTAAAGTCAAGCCACTTTCAAATACCTTTTAAGTCGATTATTTTCACGATCGCCATCAACCATATAGCCTCCTTTTAGCCTTTATACAACGATATTTGTTGCATATTTCACACTTTTGTTTGCATGTATATGTGTGATTGATTTACTTTAATTATGGCTTGACATAGATCCCATTTGAGCAAATGTATCTCTCTCCCATGAGATGTAATATTTGTTTTACTTAGATAGTTTTAACACAAGATTAAAATCAACTTTTTTTCAAATGAACAAACAAGCTTGACCCAACGTCAAACATTTTCAAAATAAATTCAATTAATCATTAACCTATTCTCAAGCATACTTGATCCATATATCAAGTTCCATCAACTACTTGATAAGTCGAGTGCTTTTACCTCGCCATCGATCTTACCCTAAACCCACTAGGACCTTCTTTCCATTTAATTCAAACCTTAATCGTTTCGTACACAAATTCAAACCCCGATCAACATCGAGCACTTTATTAAAGTTAACCTAATAAATTTAACTATACTTAGACCAAATTTCATTAAAGATGAAAAGAGAGCTGAAATAGAGTCTTCGATTCCTCTCCTCAATTGTTTGGGCCCGATGAGCCTTTCTTAAGTTCGAATAATTGTCTTCTCTAAAAAATTTTATAACCTGATTCTACATCAAACTATTTTTACAACAAAGGAAACCAAACTATTTTTCCAATACTAAGATGAAAAAGAGAGAGAGTCAAGTCTTTGACTCACTCTCTTGATTACTTGGCCCCGATGAGCCTTTCTTAAGCCTCGAGTAAACGTCAATCGTAAATTACTCTAACTATATCGAAATTCTTTCATATTTAAGGGTGAAAAGGAGAGAGAGTCGAATCTTCGATTCACTTTCCCAATTGCTTGGGCCTAAATAGCCTTTCTTAAGTTTCAAGTGATCGTCACCCAATAAAAATACAAACACGTTAATTCAACTTCTCGCCACCGTGCGACTAAAACTATTTTCTAAAAGAACAATGTTGAGTCCTAACTAAACACTTGCTTGATAAAACAATCAACCAATCGTAGTACCACGAACTATGATGCTCTGACTTTTCCATTGCACGAGGGAATACATAGGCACAAGGATCCCAATCCTTGGCGAGCACCCTAATAAAAACCACTGATTTTTCCTCTTCGAAGTGAATTATTAGAAGAAAAAAAACAAACCTAGCTAACGTTTCTCTCGAATCGAATCAAGAGGTTTTCGTTGAGTGCAACAGACGTAAAGGGTGCTAATACGTTCCCTATTGTGTAATCGACTCCCGAACCTAAAATTTGGCTGCGATGACCATGTTCTTATCTCTTTAAAGGTTTTATCGATATTTTTCTATTCTTTCTTTGGAATGAATAAAATTCGGTGGCGATTCTGTTTGAAATTTTTTTCCGCTTCCATCACGAGGATCGTATTTTTCGAGGTACGACACAATGGAGGAATATTGACCTCCATACCAAGAGGACATAGTTTGACACAACAATGAGATGTGAAGAAAGAAAAAAGGACGTTCAAACAACACACGTATAAGAACAGAAATGGACACGACTGATAAAATAATAAGATTATGCAATATATGTCTTCAGTTGAATTGGCGACACCATTTTAGCATATACACTGTGTCGCCAATTGGATTGACAACATCATGTGTTGTCTCCAATCCAATCGACAACAACCCTTATTCTTTGCGAAAGGTCGCCAATTAGTATGACGTCTACACTCAGGCGGCGATACTCTAAAGTGAGGTACTTTAGAAAATAGTTTAAAAATTAAGTTATTTTAAGAATTTATTTTAAAAAATCGAGATATTTAAATAAAATTTTTCAATTATAATGATGACTTTAAGAGTTAAAACATTTTATTATGATTTTTGAATTCGAACCAAAACATAAATATGAATATTTTCCACAGTACTACTATGTTATGTTTGTTTGAGAAAATTTGTTGGAAAAACAACAAAACAAAACAAATATAGCAAGCTATTATATGATAAAAACAGTAATTAGTACTTCGATTGTCATTAAAAAACAAAAAAAAAATTAACTTAGCACGTAACTTTTTAAAATTCAGTTCACGCTCAAAATAATCTTTTTAATTAAAGAAACATATAAAGTTTTCAATTAATATACAATAGAGCTAACGATGGACAACCCGAACCGACCCGTTTTCGTTTAGCGAGCGAAACGCGGCGTTTCAATTGGGCAATCTTGTTGGGAAGGAGAAGAAGAAGCGATTGAAGAAAAGCAAGAACAAAGAACAAAAAGCTATGCTCCTTCGTAACGCAAACTTTATAAATTAAAATATAAATTAAAATTATGATTATTATAATAATATTAATATTGTTGCTGTAATTTCATCTTCCTCCACGCAACTAGAAACAAAAATCCCTCTTGTTCATCTTCCTCTTTTCCCTTTGCGTTATTCTTTCATTATTCTCGCGATTCTTCAACTTCCACTTCATCTTCCCCAATTTCATTACTTCACTCGATTCATCCGTTACTGTTCCATTATCACCTCGCAACTCCAAACCCTTCTATAACTTCAACGTACGTCACTTTATCCCTTTCTTTTTCATATCTATTCGCTTTTTCATTTTTATTTATTTATTTATTTATTAACCTTTGATCAATACATATACACGTGCTATAACTATTGTATTTCGCATGCATGATTTCCGTGCTGGTTTGCAATTTTTTTTGAATATTTTGTTTTGTTGAATCAGTTTAGATAAAGAAGTTGTGCAGGAATTGATGTTACTATTTATTTGAATGACTTGTAGACTTGTAGGAATGAGAGGAAATATAATATAGCTGATTTTTTTTTTTCCTTTTTTTGGTATGATGTTTATGGAAGTTAGTATACAATTACAAAATACAATGATTTTAGGGTTTGGAATTAGTAGCTTGAGGCAAAAACTATGTGCAAATTGTTAATTTCAATGAAAGCAGTTGTGAATTACAATTAGTCGATAGTCATTAGCGGCCGGAGGAAAAAATTCTGTGCGAATTGTTGATGTCAATGAAATCAGTTGCAATCAATGAATAGTCATCTTTTAGAGTTTGGCTGGTGCTTATTGTAGATAGAAATTACTAGTGTCGTTTGGCTTCCCTTCCTGAATGTTGGTTTGGATTGGAGGTAGTCTCATCTATATCGACGACATTTAAAAGGGGATTACTAGTAGTAGTTGAAATGACATGACATTGATGCCAATTTGACTCATGTTGCACTTATCTATTTATGATCATTGGTCGGTTGGTTTGTTCAAAATTGTCTCCATGAATTTGTGAACCGAGATAAGTTGATTTACCAAATTTATGGAGCCAATTTTGAACAAACCAACTGACCGACCTATGATCATAAAATTGATAAGTGCAACATGAGTCAATTTGGCATCAATAGCTTAGGACTTCCTAACTTATTTTCACAAACTTTAATTTTTTATGTGCTTTTGTGAAATGGTTTCATGCTGACATTTTTGGATGTCGCTGCAGGTGCTGCTCGCCCTTTCAAATCATTTTCGGATTTTGGTGTTAACAGTTTCGTATGACTTTTCTCATGATCAGGTATGTATGATGTTCATTAGCTTGTAGAAATCTTAGTCTAGCTACTATCGACAATATTTTGTTTTGCCAACTAGCACATGATGCAAGGCCCATATCTGGCTGGTGATTCATACTCTGTCTTTTCTTTTATTTTTCTGTTGTTGATCTGAGTTGCCAAATAGGATTGCAACTACATAGTCTCTTCCAATATCTGTTTGTTTGCCTTTGTAAGATTCTAATATTTACTCGGTCATGAATGTAGAGTGTTGTTATAACCGTTTTGGCCTTTGGGGAATGGACTGGCTGTTTACACCAACTGTTAGTGTCTGTGAACAATGTTTAGCAGACCAAGTAGTTCCGGTGCTTTTAGTATATTCAATTGGAAAAAGCGAGGTCCTTCATCTTTGACAACAGGTTTACTTAATGATTCATCAGAGATTGAATTGTCTACATACGGAAAAATCCCAAGTCCAGGAAGTGAGAGCCCTTCAGATCTCCTTAATAGCGAAAGTGTATATGTAGAACCAATTGCTGATTTGGATCTCTTCTTTGAAAGACTTTACTGTTACTACTGTGAGAAAGGGCTATGGTGCATTGTTATAAAGTGGATTGTTGAACTTCTAAGTCTGGGTTTCACCATATGCTTTTCAGGATTTTTTTTATTATATGTTGATTGGAATGGACTCCGTAATGCAAAATGTGGGATGGATGCAGTCGAATCTGGAATTAAGCCCTGTGATCTTAGCAAAGAAGCTCTTAATCAACACCCTTTAACCCCACTGACATTTACCAAAGCTATTATTGTTGGATACTTGGGAATTTTTTCAATCTATTGGATATTTTGCTTTTTAAGATTCTTTGCTCAACTAAGGGATACTCTGGAAATCCGTCAGTTTTACTACAACAGGTAAGTATGAATGATGAACAACCAAAATGTATTGAAGAAAATGGTTAATTTTCCACAGTTTCACATGTTTTGTTTTGTCATAACATACCATGGCTGTCTTGCAGTCTCCATGTTACTGACAACGAAATTCAAACTATGCCCTGGGCCACAGTTGTTGACAAAGTTGTTCTCGTTCAGAGTACTCGAAAACTATGCGTGCTAAAGGATCTTTCTGTCCATGATATAGTCATGAGACTGATGCGGAAGGAGAACTACTTAATCGGAATGCTCAACAAGGGTGTGCTGGCTTTCCCCATTTCACAATGGTTTCCAGGTGCTGGTCCTACAGTTCAATCTAGTCCTGATGGAGCACAACATCGTTTAGTACTTACCAAGACCCTTGAATGGACTTTAAATTGGTGCATCCTGCAGAGCATGTTTGATCGGTATATTGATTTTTGTATAATGAGAGTGTTCAATATCATTTGGTTTTGTAATTTGGTACTAATGACAATGTATATGTATATGAATTATTATATTTTGATGCTTGTTCTCCAATTTTCTCTTTTAACCATTTTTGTGAAATCGGTTTGTTTGTTTGAAGGATGGAAGGACTATTTAGATGCACACTACTGTCTTATAGAAGGATACAATTTATATCTGATGCTTAAGATATACTTTCATGTTAGTCTAGGCATTACGCTTGTAACTTCATAGTTGGATAGGAGTTGGTTGTTTTATTTTGTATTTGTCTTTGACATGAATGTATTTGGATTGACCTATTTGGTGGTTCGATAAAGTAATTAATATGAGAATTTTCATATAATTAACTCTTACATATTTTCATTCTCCTTTGAACATGGCTTTTTCTGCAGGAACTTCTGTGTCAGAAGGGATTTTGTGTCAAATCCAAAGACATTAAAGAAAAGGCTTATGGTAGTTGGGTTTGCAATGCTTTTACTCTCTCCATTCCTGGTCATATTCATGCTGGCATATCTATTTCTGAAGCATGCTGAGCAATTTTATAATCATCCAAGCACTGCATCGTCTCGAAGATGGTCAAATTTGTCTAGGTGGATGTTTAGGGAATTCAATGAGGTATCTTTATTCATTTTCTTGGTCTTCCATTTTTTCAGCTCATCTGTCGTTGCCTTAAACTCATTTTGTTGCTTTCAGTGTCCATAGACACTTTAATAAAGTGTCAAAGACCAAGTGCATATTTGATTCAGTTTATTTCCAGGAAATAAACGGCAACATACATGCAACAGTTATCCAAAAAGCTTTGATAGATGCCCATCAGTGGTTGTGTATTTATTCCATGCTTTCTCTGTTCATATATTGAAAAAATCACCATCGAAGAAGAAAGATTTGAAGCTGCACACAACTATTGATGAAAATCCTTATTAGAGAATTTAGGGAAATTACAAGAAAGGAATTCTTGATAAAAAAAATATTTAGTTTAGGAAAATTCAACACTTACTAGTTGATGATGTTTGAAAAGTGGTTAATAAGTGACCATGTGATGTATTATTCTAGCCTAGTCACCCATCTTAGCTGGCTTATTGCATATTTTTTGCAACAGCTTGAACATTGATGAGAATTTTAAGTTTCTTTAATGTAATTATTTGACTTCGTTACCACGTAAATCGATTGAACCTTTATATTACCGAACAGTAGCCATGTAGGTCGTATATGACATTTTTCGAGATTGATTTTTATTTGCATTAGTATATGTCTTCTGTTGTGCCTAGTTATCATTTTTAACATCATGTAACTTATATTCTTTTACTTTTAATGCTAAAGTTTATCAATAACTTGGGTTACAGGTGGATCATCTCTTCAGGCATCGGATTAATAACAGTGTATTGCATGCTTCTGATTATCTCAAGCAATTTCCAACACCTATCATATCTATCATTGCAAAATTCATATCTTTTGTATCCGGTGGATTTGCTGCAGTTCTGATAATCATTGCTTTTCTCGAGGAGTCTCTTCTAGAGGGTCATGTAATGAACTTCTGTTAAATTTTTGACTAAGTTTACTTAATGCCATGGTAGTCATTGAAGGTTTTTATTTTTTCCTAAATTTCATTGCAGATATTTGGTCGGAACTTGTTTTGGTATGCTGCTGTTTTTGGAACTATAACGGCTATTAGCCGGGCTGCAATTGCAAATGAGCTTCTTGTATTAAATCCTGAGGGAGCAATATCAATGGTGGTTCAACATACACATTATATGCCAAAGAGATGGCGTGGCAAAGAAATTACCGAACTGGTTCGCATTGAGTTTGAAACCTTATTCCAGGTACCCTACCTGAGGTGTTTGTTTAATGCATTCACATTATGTTAGATTGACCTTTATTTGTTATTTATTTACACGATTGCTTAGGTTTGAATACTTCTCATGCTCATGAATTTCTTCGTATGGCGCAGTATACTGGAATGATGTTACTTGAGGATATGGCTTCAATTTTCCTCACTCCATATTTACTTCTATTTGTTGTCCCAAAGGTTATTTTCTATTTATTGTCCCAAAGGTCATTTTTTCGTACTTGGAGTTTATTTATATGGCATCTAAGCATAAATTTCACTTTAGTTTCTTTTTCTCTCTTCATTTTGCAGCGAGTTGATGATATCTTGCAGTACATTGCTGATTTCACTGTAAATGTCGAAGGTGTTGGGCATGTTTGCAGGTTAGCATGGATTGTTTTGTTTTGCGATGTACCTGTCTAATTTCTGGCTATCCTCTAGGACTTTTATGATTTCGTCTCGGGGGAAGGGGTGTCTCAATTTCCATGTGCTAATGGTAGAAATTATTGATTACATTGTTATATCCTTGATGTTGTCACAGTTTAAGCACCTTTGATTTTCAAGAGCATGGGAACACTCATTACGGTTCCCCATACAATGCCCCTCGTAGCCGGAGAAGTTCACAAGGAAAGATGGAGAAATCGTTGTTGAGGTATGGTCTTGGAAAGCTTGTTATTATAATCAAAAGACAAATCCACACATTGTGTATTCATTGAGGTTGTTTCAACAAACCTCTGAGGACTTTGGTTCTCTTTCATTTGCTGTCTGCAATCACATCTTCAACTTTTTATAGCAGTTGCAATGGAGTAAATATTGCTCTTATATGCTTTTTTTTGGTGGGGTGGGGGTTGGAAGAGGAATGAATTCATCGAGAAATGTATAATTTGTAACCTAACCCGGTGAAGGAAAAAGTTTCATCAGTTATATATATATATATATATATATATATATATATATATATATATATATATGTATATATGTATATTTATACATATGTATATAGATATATATATATATATATATATATATATGTATATGTATATATATGTATATGTATATATACATATACATATAGATATGTATATCTATATGTATATATATACATACATACATATACATATGTATATATACATATGTATATGTATATATACATATACATATATATACATGTATATGTATATATACATATATATATATATACATACATACATATACATATGTATATATATACATACATACATATACATATGTATATACATACATATATATACATATGTATATATATATATATATATATATATATATATATATATATATATATATTATATATATATATATATATATATATATATATATATACATATACATATTAGAGGTGGCAATTAAATCCATTAAGGCAAAATCCATCCAATCCATCCATCAAAAAATCCATCCAGTCCATCCACCACATAAAAAATAAGTTAATGGATTGGATTAAATCCATCCATTTATATGCATGGATGGATTCAATCCATCCATGCATATGCATGGATTGATTCAATCCATCCCACATATTTTAAGGATCCAATGGATTATTTTTATTTTCGTTAGATTTATTTTTTTAAAATTAGATTTTTTTAAAAATAATTAAAAAATTATATTTTTTTCTGAAAAAAAAAAAATTTTTTTTTCAGAACAAAAAACTGATTTGTTTTTCGAAAAAAAAAACCGACTTTTTTTTTGGAAAAAAATCAGTTTTTTTTTAGAATAAAAAACTGATTTGTTTTTCGAAAAAAAAAACCGACTTTTTTTTTTTGGAAAAAAAATCAAAATTTTTTTTCTGAAAAAAATCGGTTTTTTTTTTTAGAATAAAAAACTGATCTGTTTTTCGGAAAAAAAACCGACTTTTTTTTTTGGAAAAAAAATCAATTTTTTTTTCTGAAAAATCGGGTTTTTTTTTTGAATAAAAAACTGATTTGTTTTTCGAAAAAAAATAAAATTTTTTCTCGAAAAAAAAACCGACTTTTTTTTTTGGAAAAAAAATCGGTTTTTTTTTTTTCAGAATAAAAAACTGATTTGTTTTTGAAAAAAAAATATTTATTTTTACGAAATTAAAAAAAAAGTTGGATGGATGGATATCCATCCATTAAAAATATGTTAATGGATGGATTAGATGGATTTTATTCTTAATGGATGGATCGGATTGGATAATTTTAATAAAATTTTAGTGGATTTTAATGGACTAATGGATTGTTTTAATCCATCCATTAGCAATCCAATCCATATCCATCCAATCCATCCATTTTGCCACCCCTAATATATATATATATATATATATATATATATATATATATATATATATATATGTACATATATATATACATATATATATATATATATATATATGTATATATATATACATACATACATATACATATGAGCAAGGAGTGGTCTAGGGTTCTATTTTTACATATAAACTAAAGTCAAACTAAATGTAAACACTATATATATATATATATATATATATATATATATATATATATATATATATATATATATATATATATATATATATATATATATATATATATATATATATATAAAATAGTGTTTACATTTAGTTTGACTTTAGTTTATATGTAAAAATAGAACCCTAGACCACTCCTTGCTCAGAATTTTTGTGAACCAGGCCTATTCGAACTGTTTTATTTAGCTATTTATTTATTAATTTAATCTTCTGTTGTCATTACAGCTTTCAGAGTAGTTACCCATCATGGGAACCAAATGCTCAGGGGAAGCAGTTTTTTCTAAATCTAAGAACATTCAGAGAGCAGAAGTTATCAGTAAATGGAAACAGACACAGATCTTCATCTTCTAGAATGTGGAGGGGTAGTCCCAATATGGGAGACAATGGAGACAGAAACAGGTTTCCATCTGGGGAAATGCCATACAGTACTCTTGTAACCGGCAATCACTTGGGTTCTTTGTGGCTGATTGAAGCCAACCAGAACAATCACCCCTATCTTCTTGATTGGTACTACACGTCTCAACCTCATGAAGCAACTTTGAGTGATGTTTCATTAGAACCATATGGAGTAACAGAACATTATTCCAGAGACTATTCAATGCCCTCCAACTTGCAACAGAACGAACCCAAGTATGAAGAGTACTCAAACGAGTTCCATGAGGAACGGGCTGGATCTCATCTTGGGGCTTCCACATCAGCTCCCATCTTCAGGGAGAGCCTTATTCAGGATCAAAATTATAATGAACTTCCCCAAGCTACTAGAAGCCAATGGTGGGCAAGAAGTCGCCTACATAGTGGAAAGGCTCAGACTAGCTTCTTTGAGCCTCCAGATTTCAATGACCAAACAGGGTGGGCTAGAAGTCGCCTACATAGTGGAAAGGTTCAGACAAGCTTCTTTGAGCCTCCAGATTTCAATGACCAAACAGGGTGGGCTAGAAATCCCCTACATAGTGGAAAGGCTCAGACAAGCGTCTTTGAGCCTCCAGATTTGAATGACCAAACAGAGTGGGCTAGAAGTCGCCTGCATAGTGGAAAGGCTCAGACAAGCTTCTTCGAACCTCCAGATTTCAATGACCAAAAGGCATATAATTATCATGACAAGTTTTCTGATAGAGGTGCCGAGGATCAAGATCAAGAACAACACTCTTACTGGAGAGATCATCGGAACAAGTTATCTAGCCCAGCACTGACTGATGACTTAGAGGCAGGGGAATTTAATCTACATTTTGGTGATATATATAGCAGACCTCCAGAAACCCCTAATGCAAGCTTTTGAATAATAGCTATGCCCCTCTCCCACATTATTTGTTAGGGAGGTTCTTGCTTTCAATTAAATGGAATGCATGAATTTCCAACTCATGATATTGTCCCTTTCTATTTTAGTTACTTGGAAATTCTATTCTTTGCTGTACATAAATTCTTTAAGTGAGGTTAGACTGCTAATTGTGCCTCAGCTTGATGTTAGAACTTAAAAATGTCTTTGATAAATTTTCTAGTGGTTTCTCATTCTCTAGGTCCCTCTATTCTCTGTCTTCCAATTGATTGCATACCCTGCAATCTTTACAATCTTTGGGCCCAAATGACACTAAAAGAGAGGACAGAGGGACCATGAATTGAATATGAATGAAAGCTGCGTGCGTGCAAGTAATCATTTGCGTTCATTTGTGATTTCAAGTAATGACACACTAAAAGCAACGCCTCTTCTATTTTTGAGAATACTTCTAATAATGTCATACTAACTCTATTAAAGCATTGTCTTTTATTTTCTTTATATCGTCCATGTCACTCCTCACTGACCCCACTAAAATTTGAAGTTCTCACAAGCAAAATTGGAATGAAAGTTCAGAATACAACATTAAGGGGGAAAAAAAAAACTCTTCTAATTGCATCACAAGTTTACATAATTAAACAGTATTATTATCAATGAAGCAATGAAGTTTTTGATCCCCTACCATAACGAAATGGAAAGAATGATCTTCTACCCCTGCTACTATTACAATCTTCACTGTCACGATCCTCATTTTGATGATGCCTATTATTCTGTCGGATGATATCTTGAACTTCCAAGTAAGCTTTTCTATCACTTGCAGAATCCAATGAGAAAGATCTTCTAATAGGCTGAATAGAGAACTGCTCATCTTTTTTTCTAACATCAATGCACTCATCACCCATGATGGAAACACGGTGACATTTCCATGGTTTCAACTCCACCATCTTCTCCTTCTCCATGTTTCTAGCTCTAGAGTGAGTTCTACTCAGTGATGATGCTATGCTTTCCCTTGATTCATTTCTTTCTTGCTGCATATGATGAGACATTGTTCCCCTATGCTCTCCTTCTCCCCATAATTCAATCACCACAAAATCTTCATCACTACCCATGTTAGAGAATAACTGAGAATCCTGTGGTGAAGAACTTGGCGCTGCGATGTTACGGTTCGTCGGAAACTGCATATTTCCTGAAATGCTTGTTCTACATAGAGGACAGTTAGCATTTGTTTGAAGCCAGATGTTAATGCAATCCAAGTGAAAGTGGTGGCTGCAATTCGGAAGCACTTTCAGCATATCTTGTTCTTGAAAAGAATTCAAACAAACCACACATCCTTTGACACTTTGACGATCGTCACCGCCTTCTCCTTTCGTGAACTGAAACGTTGGGATTTCTTGGATGACGGATTCGTCGACGCCGCGGTTCCATGTCCTCGGCGAGAACGCTATGAAGGGCTCTTCATTCTGCGAAGGTGGTAGGATTGATATCCATCTCAATGGATGCCACCAGTTTGAGTAACATTTGGTCACAAGAATCAAGTAGCTGATAAATATGAAAACAATGGCTACGATACTTAGTACAACAATTGCAAAAATAGGCAAAGAAGATTGTGACATTTGAAAAATATGAGATTGCTTTGTTTCTTAGCAATGTGAAGGAAAGAAAGATTGTGTTTGATAGAAATGAGTGTAATTTAAAGAAAGAGTAAAATAGTGATGAAAGTGGAAAAGCAATAAAATGAATGCATTGGATTATTACTATTATTATTATTATGAGTTCTAAGTTGTAAGGAACAGGCACATGCATTTGTCACAAAAGGAACTATATATTGAGAAGTACGAGGGGTCAGTGTTTGACTTTACAAGTAAGGTTACCTTTTTCTTTGTAGTAAAAAACAATCTTTGTAGTGTGTCATTTTTGGAATGTGGTTTGTCTTGTTTGAAATTTGAATGAATGTTGTCTTGGCTCTTGTCCCTCATGCTTACTAGTATTGAGCTCATATCTGATTAGTGTCTTGGATGGTCCTACTAGCTAGTGGTGTCCCTTAGTGACAGCCATGGTTCATGGTCAACAAGATAATTTGGGTTGGTCCAATCCAAAAATATTGGATAGGTTCGGTTTGTGTTTTTTAAAATCCATTGTAGATTTCGGTGTCATTGTGAAAGAGATTTCAAAGATTTTGATATCCCAAACTGTTTTTTTAGAATATGTAAGGTGACTTACTATTCAAGATCTAAAATTTGTTAAAATTAAACCATATATTAAAAAAAAAAAGATTATTTAGCGAATCTTATATATTACTATGACACCTCTGTGAAAAACTCAATATTTATAAAAATTGAAGATGTATCTTTATACGCACCTCAAACACATACAATAGATGTTAATTTTGAGTTATGCTACAACTTTGTGTATATTTACCTTTTAAAGATGTAACTTCTTAAACCATATGAAAATGTATTTCAGGATCATACTAAACCAGAAATAATCAGAAAATAAAAAAAATACAGTTTGACAAAATAAAATTAGCATTGATAACATAAAAAACAAGACATTACATACACAATCATTAATATAAATCAAACATTACATTTTAATATTCAAGTGCACGTTTCAACACATTTATAATATTTTCGACCGATCTCGAAATCGTCGCATCCACCTCGATCATAACTTTTATTTCAAATCGGAAAAAGTATTCCACATATTCCTTAAATCTCCACATGACTTCAACTCAAAGTTGCTGAACTCAATCTTTCCTTTGATGTCAATCGACGGTTAATGGTACTCGAGCTTCACAATTTTTTTTCGATTGTCGAAGTATGGTAGAAGATTTTGCAGTATGTGTTTCAGATCAACAAGAGAGGCGTACTCAATGATCTTAAATTCAATTGAGGATTTTATGCCATTGAAGTAGACATTTGCGACATTGTCAATTGATGTTCATTCTGGTGTATTTCGTATGAAACATAAGACAAGAGCCCATACTTATAGTAGTTGTAGACAAATATGGATCTCATAAATTCTATCTTGTATCAAAGGATGTTTCGGAGATGTATATCCAGTACCACCTTATTCTGTTATTTCAGAGATGTATTTCTGGAACCACTCAAAACAGAATAAAATTTTGTTCCAGACAGAAACAAAACTTGTATTAAATGCAATTGTTTTTGGGAAACTTTAAAATGTATTGACATATTCGTAAATGTGATATTAGACATCATTAATATTAATACAAGATTACACACAATACATTGTTGAATGAAAACTAAAATGAACCGAAATATTTGTCACTGTCTAAATCTATATCTATGGGTGGTACCTCTTTTGACTTTTGTTTATTTGATTCTCTTTTAATCTCGCTCAAGTGTGTGATCCTCTTGTCTTTTACTGAACAAAGCAGAAACAACTCAAAAACCGTAGTTATCGTCACTCTCAACATTGATGACCTATTCAATGTATTTGTGTATAAAAATCGATATCTCATCAATGAATGAGATTTTTGGTGGAGGCGGTGAAGGAGGTGGATTTCTAATGCGAGCTCATTTGAAAACCCTTTTTTGTTGAGATTTTAGAGTTAGAGAATCGGGAAAAAGTTTGTCAACATGTTCAAATAATGAAGGAGACCGCATCGTTGAATTGTCACTCGGTGTAGGTTTGACCTTCTTAGGAGCACCTTTCTTTTTTTATTGGTTGAGAAGGTGGTTTCAAGTCTGTGATTTTCGGATAAGCAATCTTCCTCAATTACTCATTGATGTGGAGTTTCACATTGTCACCGACTTTCAAAAGTCTCTCTCGTATCACTTTCCATTCGATTGAGATAGAGATATTCGATTTACCATCTTTCATGACTCCATCATTATCAAACCTGATCCTTTTTCTAGTGAGGGCAAAATTCATCCATTTGTATCAGGCTATTGAGTTTCACCTTCTTAGATATAAGACAATCACATGGAATACTATAGGTTTTCATAGTGTGCAACCACAATTTAAACTATCGGAACCTACAGTTTCAGCTTATTTAGCTTCGTGAAAAATATAATTCAGTCCTGCTCGAGATATGTTGCCGACCAACTGAGAATAAAGATTGTTGCCTTTGAATATGTGCTCTAACACTATGATGCTATGACCAAATGATGTATGTATCTCATTATGACAATTTTTGATCATTTGGTTCACACAATCCTAATTTCTACACAAATCACCATTGCTATTTTTCAACTAATTCTTCAGTGTAGTGTGAACAGACTCAACTCAGTTTGTTAATGTACTTCCAAGGTGTCTAATCTGATCGGTTAAAACAAATACAATCTTCTCCTTTACCTAATCCAAAATTATACTGTCAACATATTTAAACAATTACTTTCAACATGTCTTCTTTGTCTTTCAACATTGCCCGAAACACCTCTAAAGTTCAAGTAACATTCTCCTATTTTTTTGTTCTCTAGAAACGCAAAGTCGACAGAATAAGTCTTCTCAGTAGAGGTAAAGCCAATAATTTCTAATAATGTAAGTTCATACTTGTTGATTTTATATATTGAATCAATAATGAACACAATAGAAAAGGTGTTGAACAACTAGATGGAATCATAATGAGTCTAAAATATATTTCTAACAGTTACTCCATCCTTGTACATTCGGTACCTAGCCACATTACTGTTATAATTCAAAAGTTTCAAAAGTTGTTGCATTTCAGTTGTATCCCCACTCAACGCCTTGTTATTTTGGGCCTGAATATTGTAGACTTTCCTGATAGTTGCGATATTTCTGGGTCTTTTACGCTTTAAACTTACAAATATGTTTTTTGGTTGCACCATATTTAATGTCATGTTTGAAACACATTCCTTCTCTTCCGGCATGAGGCAACATGCAATTGGATGACCGACTAATTTTTCACACATGTCATGGTTATGTAAATCACATATCACATTAAATCTATATTTGTTATTTGCCAACAGATAACCACACAACTTAAATGGACACTCACATTTTCTTGAGCCAATGTCATCTCGTTTAAAATTTCGGAGATAATTTTCATTCTGTCACAAACGCACCTCTTCTATCCGAACCATTATCGGACATTCTGTTTACAACACCAAACCCCGATTTGGATGCCTCTGTACGAATCCACTAAAACATGTGATCATGAAATTCAAACTATTGTCCATTTGTAAATTGGTTGTCAAGATCTACCTCCTTCAGAACAACACGTTTGACATCCAGAGACACAATATGTTTGAGAAAAACATTGGGGTGCACTATATCTAATGAAAAATAACATAAAATGTTCAAAAATAGATTGGTGTTAAATGAGAATAGACAGACTCTGGAAATGCATTTCTGGAGAAATTCATATAGAATCCAAAAATACATTTACGCATACAGCGTAAGTTTTTTCAGTTGCAAAACAAGATTAATGTGAGTAATGAAGGTTGAAATAAATGATCTTTATCTTGAATTTAAGATTCTTTTTCTTCTTTTGATATGATGAAACACAAGAATGAATGGTTGAAGTAAAAATCTTAATTAAGAATGGAAGAGTTTGTTGAAAGGGTTTTGAGCAAAAATGAATATTGTGATCTAATCATGCAGGTGATTGTTTTATTAAAAATCATGTTTAACATTTTCGAAAATGCATCTTCAGATATGCCTGACATGTAAAGGAGACATGTTTTCAACTTTCTGCATCAAAACTTCAAAAATGCATTTCTGAAAAATCTACTAGAATGTTCAATAATCAACAAATTGATTGGATTTGTCCGGAGATACATCTCCAGAATAAAATTTTGTATAATATTGAGTAACACTCATTTGAAACATCATTCAATAAAACGAAAGGTGCGTCTGAAAATATATTTTCAAAATCTAAAAAGTAATTTCGAATTTTTATAGTGACTTTCTATCTCATAGAATGGATTAATAACCCTGTAAAAAAAATCTCACAAAATATTTATAATAGTTAACCATAATAAAACAAGACTATGATTTATTTTTTCACATTTAAATAATGATAAATATACACACCTTCATAAACTTAAGTTATAATATTTTGTTTAAGGAGATGCTTACTTGGTTATGGCACCAGTTTGTCTTTTTTTTTTTTCAACTTTCCTTTTGTTTTCTTCTAAATTCAAGTTCCAATATTTGTTGTTGACTCTTACAAAAGACAATTAGTTGGAAATTGTTCTTGCCCATTGAATTCGCATCCAAAAATTACATAAAAAGCAATGCAAAGAAAATCGTTCCACTTTAGTTACAACACCTCTGTGATTGATCAGAGTCAAGCACAAGAATGTCATTATGATTCATAGTTTTAAAGGGTCTAGAATATGATAGCTAAATATGATCTATGACATGAATCAAGTTTGACTCTAAATTTTTATCAATCATCCTTATCTTAACAGGATTGCTATGTTGACACCCATCTTTACACCCTACACCTCAATTACTGTTCACAAATACTTGAACAAATTCCCCAGAACATGGTTAATAGTGTGTATTTTATTGGTTAATGAAGTAGTGAAAGTGGTTAATAAATTATAGGTAAAATAATTGGTTAATAATGTAGATTTTTGTGGTTAATGCAACTGTGAAGTTGGTTAATGCGCAATCTTATATTTGTGTTATAAAATAAATTTTAAAAATAAAACTTTTTTAAAAAAAAAATTAATATTTTAAAAAAATATATTATTTTAATAAAAAAAACACTGTTCACCGTATAAATACGGTGAATAGTGCATACGGTGTAAGTATTGGGTGTAGGAAATGGTGTAGGAATAGCATTTTTCTTATCTTAATATCAAATTCTACCATACAAACATTGCCGTTTTATTTAATTATTTACTAAATTTAAAAACGGATTAATCTCTTATAAAACTGTGATAGAGGATACTTAAGAGTAATATAAATAAATGATGTTATTGAATATCTAAGCAACATACTTGGACACATCATCTTTTAGATATAGAGTTTTTTATGGCACCTTTTGGAGTTTTTAGACATTTTACGTATTGACAAAAATGCTCTATACTTTTAGAGATATATTTTCGAACGTATATTTTTTCAACTTTTTTTAATTAATTTTGTAGATACATCTACGGAATATTTTCGTATGTGTATATACAAAAGAAACCTAGAATCAGTAAATCAGAAAATCAACATTGCAATGATAAACATTTATAAAATAAAATCGGCATTATATTGATAATTTCGATAGAAATTTAAATACTACATTTCAATAGTCCGGTGTACTCTTGCACATCTCTAAGACGTCATCGATCGTTCTCCGGACCGTCGCCTCCAATTCGAACGGAATTTTATCTTCGAAACTGGAATACGTTCCCTACGTCGCCCTAACATCGTCTTGATTCTTGAGCTCAAACTTGTTGTAAACAATGTTTCCTTCATTGTCAACTGAAGGTGAACGATACTCAAACTTCACAACCTTTCATTTGTCATTGTAAGGTAGGCGATATTAGATATCATCTATGATATCGGCGAGGGGGTGAGATCCATGAGCTTGAACATCCTCCTGGGTGTTTTACCGTCGGAAAAGGACACACTTGCGACATACCAACAAATCTTGATTTGAAACAATTGATACATTTTTGTATTTGTGTGAATGATAGTAAATGAAACCCCAAATTTATAGAAAACCTATGTGAATATGGACCAACCATATTCTGTCAATATTTTTTCGGAACTATATCCACAGAACGAACCCTTAATTATTGTTTCTGGAGGTGTATCTCCGGAACTTTTCTTGATACTACAAAATTAAGAACCTTCCGTAAATGCATATCCGGAACTTTCCCTGCTACATTTTAAAACCAGAACTCAATATAGAAGCATGTCATAATAGACAAATAAAAGACATAAATGCATGAATAAGGCATAAGAATAAAAAGTAACTATTTTACACTTCAAAAATTTTACAATTAGTCATTCGATATACCAGAATTCAAAACGAATCAAAACAAGTGTCGCCGGCTAAATTTATTGGTGGTACCCCTTTGAACTTTTCCGCATTCGATTCCTTTTCAATGTTGTTTAATCTTTCGAATTCTTGCATTCTTTCAACAAAATGATCTGGCCACGTCTCAGCATTTGCGGTTGAATGAGTCGTCCATTCCGATGATTTAGGTGGTATGGGGCATCCCGGTTTCAAGTAAACTTGTACAAAATGTCTTGATTTTTCAAGCCATCTAATACACATGATGCGATCATTTGAATTTTAAGGTGGTGCGGTGCGGAGTGGAAAAAAGGTTTCCGAAAACCCGTATCGCGTCAAGTCAATGCACACCCTATCATATGCACATGCAATAAGATGACCCATATCAGGGAAGGTCATCCATTTCGACACCGATGCCAGACCACTCAAGCAAGTAACAAGAGATTCATAAACCGTATCGAATTTTTCTTTCTTTCCATACATCCGCATGTACGATTCTTTATACGTCTTCAACTCTTGGATTAATTGACAACGAACAAGCACATGACTATCCTCTCCTCTACCAAGCAAAGCATAAACGGCTCGGTAACCACAATTACCATGCCCTTCAACATTGACGATACAGTCGATGTATTTGTGCATAAAAACCGACATCTCATCAATGAATGAAATTTCGGTGGAATCGGGGTCGGAGGCGGTTTGCTTATGCGGGCTCCTTTCATGACACTTTTTTGAGATTTAGGAGTCGGTGATTCGGGATAAAGTTTGTCAAGATGCTCACAATAAGAAGGAGACCGTGTGGTCGAGTTGTCATTCGGTGTAGGCTTCATTTTCTTTGGAGCACCTTTTGTCTTTACCGGTTGAAAAGGCGGTTTCATGTTGGTTGTTTCGGGATAGGCAATCTTCCTAAATTATTATTTGATGTGGAGTTTCATGTTGTCACCGACCTTTGAGAATCTCTCTTATATCGCTTTCCATTTGATCAAAATAGAGATATTCGGTTTACCTCCTTCCATGCAACCATCATCATCAAAACTAAGTCTTTCCCAATGAGGGAAAACTCCGTCCATTCTTATGGGCTCACCCAGTTTCAACTTTGTAGCAATAACACAAGCACATAGAAGACCATGGGTTTTCACAATAGTGATAACACACTTTGCACTATCGGAACCTACAGTTTTAACTCGTTTGGCCTCGTGAAAAATATAGTTCAACCTCGACCGAGTCATATTGCCGATCAATTGAGAATAAAGAATATTGTCTTTAAATTGATGCTCCAATACAATTATACTCCGACCAAATGTTGTTTGTATCTCATTATGTTGGTTTTAAATGATGATATTTACGGGTCCCAATCTCGGTACAAATCCCCCTTGCTATTACCCAACCAATTTTTCAAACTAGCATGGGCCGACTCAACTCTGTTGGTGGTTGTATTTCCAAGGTGTCAGACATTATCAGTCCATGCACATACTATCTTCTCCTTCACTTGATCAAGAATGATACTTTCAACATATTTCAATAAAGCAAGATACTTTTCACAAACTTTTTGAAATTGAATGACACAATCGACATATAACTCTTTTGTGGAAGAATTTAGTATACGATTCCATGCATCAATTATTTTTCTAACAATCACACCGACCTTCACCAATTTTACACCATTGGACTATACTTGTTTTTCCCCCACCGCGAGTTTAACTCGACTTCTCCCATTTTTTGTTATGTGATATCGACAAAGTAATGCATTAAAAAAAGGAAATACCTTTGCAACCGCGTTCATCAACGCGGTATCACGGTCGGTAACAATCACTTTAGGCATCTTAACTTAGTCCTTCAAAAGTGACCGACACACCTCTAATGCCTATGAGAAATTGTCCTTTTTTTCACACTCCAGAAAAGAAAAACCAACGACATATGTTTTATCGGTAGACGTAACACCAACCATCTCAAATAAAGAAAGTCTATATCTGTTGGTCTTGTAGGTAAAATCAAGAATGAACATTGTCGAGAACATGTTGATCAACTCTTTCGAATACGGATAAGTCCAACAAATATCTCGTACTGTAACTCCATCGTTGCAAGTTCTATACCAGGACATGTAACTGTTATCATGCAACAATTTCAACAGTTGATGCATCTCACTTCTATTCCCCTAATCGCCTTGTTGGTGCGGTACCGAATGCTATACACTTGCCTTATATTTGATATATTGTCAAGTTCCTTCCGTTTCAATGTAGCAAGTATATTTTTAGGTTGAACAAGATTCAAGGTCATGTCACTAATACATGTCTTCTCTTTCGTCTTGAGTTGACATACACTAGGATGACCTTGTAACTTTAAGCACAATTCATGGTTATGCAAACCACAAATAACACTAAATTTCCACTTTTTGGTACTCAACATGTAACCATGAATCTTAAAAGGACATTCACATTTTCTACTATGGTGTCGTCTCTTTTAAACTTCCATAGAAGAGTATGATATTTCCCGCTTCTTTTGCACAATAAAGTTACAAAAGCGTTTCTTCTTTTCGAAACATTATCCGATCTTCCTATAACCACACCAAAACCAAGTCTAGTTGTATTCCTACGAATCTATGTGAGCATGCTATCACGATCATCAAGCTCTTGCTTGTTATTAAAGTCAACGCCGACATCTGTTGACTTTACGACAACCCCTTGAATATTCGGAGAAACATTGTTTGTGGAAACTAATTTTTTGGAGATACTATCGGAGTGCAACATATCTATTTGTAAACAATAAGAAAAATAAACAAAAAATACAAATCTGCTATAAAAAAACAAAACAGACACGCTTCGGAGGTGTACATCCGAAAGTGTTCATCTTCAACACGTTCCGGAGGTACAACTTTGGAAGAAACGTTATTTTTTTTTTTACAAAACTTTGATGATTAATGTGAGCAATGTAGTGGACAAAGTGAAATCTTTACCTGGAATTTTACCTTCTCTTACTCCCTTTGATTTGTTGCACGAAAAAGTTGGAGTTTTGGAGTGAAAATGATATTGAAAATGTAGAGTTTTTTTAGGTTGGTGAAGGTGAGTCTGGAAGAAGAAAAAACAACAATAAGGGAGTGATCATGCAGGTTTAAAATATAGCAGTAACTTCTGGAGCTGTATCTACGAAACATTCTGGTGCTTAGACGTTCCGTAGGTGCATCTCCGGAAGTTCTCCTAAATTGATTTATTTTCAAGTTTTTTCCAGCATATGCTAGTAGAAAATTATTCCGTAGTTGTAGCTCCGGAAACATTCAAACTTTGAAAAAAATAAAGTGCACCCAAATGTGTATTTTTGAAAGGAGGGGGTATAAAAGAAAATTCACTAGGTGCCTAAGAATATCAATGAGTGAATTAAAAAACTCTCAATGGATAATGAGAGATGACTTGGGCGGCCCAAACCCAAATGGATAGTATGCCAACCTAAATGATACCAATGAAGATTGAATAAAGAAGCAACATACTTGGATACGTCATCTCCTAAGTAAATGGATAAGGGGAGATGCCTTGGGTAGTCCAAGCCAAAATAGACATTATGTCAACCAAATCTGAGGGCCTCATGGAATATTAGACAATCTGCCATGGCGACACTAGAAATCTCCCCAAAGTTAAAGCCATGGGCTTGCATCTTGCATTCTCGAGCCTTCCTTTTTAAGATCTAGAAAAATTATCCGATTGTAAATTCTTTTCAATCACAACTCAGATTTTACAAATTAGATTAGATGATAATCAAAATGCAGAGATATAAAAATCGGTTTGAAATTTGTTATAATAAATTATAAAAAGATTGTTCAAATTCCACTGTACAATATCAAATTTTAAAATTTGCAATACCTCTATTCAACACTAAAGATCCAAATTTAAACTTAATTCACATTGGTTTTCACATGTAAATTTGTGCAAAAACATTCCAATGATTATTCAACACAAAGGACAAGAAAAAAACTTAGTATGTACATCACACTGCTACACTTTCATTTCATATTATAATAAATATATTGTTTGACTTTATATATTAGGAGAATATTCAAATTGACAAGGATAACAAAAATTGCACTATAAAAAGAAGCCACCAAGTCTATTTCATCATCTAAAAACACATGATGTAAGAAAAATGGACAAAGCTTGAAGTTCAATGTTTCACAATTACTACCTCAAGATACCATTAACCACGTGATTAATTTCATCTAACAATATTATATTATAAATTCTCAGTCTTTAATTAAGGACTATATAGTCTTATCATTAGTACTTCACTACAAACAAGTGGCACTTGTAAGACAAATTCTCATTTTTCTATATCCAAAATTTTCATAGATTATTACAAAATTAACTATTAAATTATCATTAGCATATATATAATAGCATATAGCTTCTGGATGCATGATCCTTCTTACCTCATAATTTGTCTTGTTAAAAATATATATCAACTAGGTTATTTTCTTTATCAACAATAATAATAGAAATTATAGGCTTATAGCATGGATCACAATATGTGATCTAAATACATTGAATATTGAATTCTTAATCAATCTCAATCATGGATGTATCTTTCATCACGTTTGTTAATTTACCAATCCATTGAACCTTGAATATATTTCCAAAAAAAATTCTATTTTCTTAGCTCAATATAAAAGACTAAGTTATTATATGTTCATTGCTAATAAAATTCTTGCTCACACAATGGAAGGTGAAATAAAGAAAGGTGAGTTACCAAAGCAAATAAAGTACAGAGGAGTAAGAATAAGGCCATGGGGAAAATTTGCAGCCGAGATTCGAGATTCGACTAGGCATGGCGCTCGAGTTTGGCTCGGTACATTCAACACGGCTAAGGAAGCCGCAAGAGCTTATGATCGCGCTGCGTTCGATATGAGAGGTTCTTCGGCTATTCTCAACTTTCCTCATGAACATTTTTCATGCCATGTAGCTTATAATTATTCTAAGCCATCTTCTTTACCTTCCTCGTCCTCATCCACTTCAACCTCGTCGTCGTCATCTTCATCTTCAAAAGTTAAATTAGAAGGTGGTGAACAAGTCATAGAGTTTGAGTATCTAGATGAAAAATTGTTAGAGGAACTCTTGGATTGTGAGAATACCATCAATCACAACTGGTTCAACTAGGAGTTAGCTAATTAAAAAGTGCTTAAATGTCAATTTAATAAGTACTTTATACTCAAATTAGTTATTTTGTTTGAATACTAGTATGTGATTTCTATATTAAGCAAGACATGTTTGACAATAATAATATGGTCAACTATACCTAATCATGTCAACCAAGCTATAAGACAAAAAACATCATTGTTATTCAAATTTTTATAATAGATAGACCATTAAAAACTCTCACACACACAATCATAAAATATCCTAGAGATGAAGCATGTAGTTTCATTCATTCTGGTAATGACGATTGGAGTATTGAGTTTAGTAGTTATCTTGTCATTTTCATCAATACTTGTGCGGAGCTTATGGCACTTTTTAGTCGATCCACTAAATGCCACCATTTAAAATTTGATTCGAATGGATTGGGTGGTATCTTTTGAGCACCTTTTTAAATGGTGACATTTAGTGGACAAAAAATGATAAGTGGGAGTTGCAAATTTTGAGAAATAAAATTCGGAAAAGTTTTACATTGATTAGAAAAGTGAAGATTTGAACATTTATATATAAGTGAGAGAATCTATACACTGTTTACTGTGAAATTTGGTAAACAAAAACAACTTTGATTTCGTTTAAGGGATTAAACTCGAAAAAATTTCAAGATATATTGTGTGAAAATCATAAAATTTGAAGATAATTGTACATCAAAGTCGAAATTGTGAAGAAAATGCAAAATAACTTGGAAAGTAAAATAAATACTTTAATTCATAAAATGGAATGCATATACATACATTCTTACAACTCTTTTATCTCCAAACACAAATACTTTGTGTTTATAGAATTTGTGTACAAATACGGACCCCTAAAACTATAAGTGAACACTATTTATATATTAGTCCTAACTTAACCGTCTGCAACGGTCGACTAAATAAATTATACCACGTCTTTGTCTCCATGCAACCTTCATCTTTGAAAGACTTCTGTGTGTGTGTGTGAGAGAGAGAGTGTGAGTGTGCACGTGTGTGTGCGTGCGCGCGTGCGTGTAGTGGCAGTTGCTCTCGAGAGATTCAGGTGTCTGGAAATATATTATGAGAGATATTTTGTCTACTAGATATTGTGTTTTTTCGACTTCTTCTCTCTTAGGAGGTAGAGTTGTCTACCTTTGCTCAGTGTCTCCTTAGTGGAGAGGGTTGTCCTTTCTTGGTGTCAAAGGGGAGAATCCCTCAGACTAGTTCCAAGACAGTGTGGTTAAGAAAGTTGGGTCTCAAATTTTCCTCTAGAGATAGATGCTCTCATCTCTCTAGAAAATTTCCCCCAACCCTTTAAGAATTGGTGCCTGCCTCTCACCTTCATGGTGGTTCTCCTCTCCCACCTATATAGTGGTCACCTGCTTCTCTATTGAGATTATCGCAGCAAGAAAAAACACTCGGGTGCATTGCAAGCTCATAATAACAACATAGTCACCACTGATCTTTATTTGTTCCAAAGGAACAGAAAAATATCAAATAAAACCCGTTAAAGCAAAGGGATATGGTCGTCGCTGTTATACCCTAATTCTTGACCTTAAGATCCCACCTCCTTCATTTTTCGTTCTTTTTCTGCGTGTTTTCTTTTTACTTTTGTACGTGTGTTTATTATGACTAACCAGTGTGTGCAGGTGTATTAAATTCAAATAGAGATGACACTCACAAGCCAATCCTTCCGGACGTGGGATTTTGGTTCTTACTAAATTTGATTCCAAGGTTTCAAGTTGAGTTAGGCCACTCCCATAATTGTCTCCCATGGTCGCGAATTTAGGCATGACAAAGTAAATCCAAAATGGCAAGTTTATGCTTACGACGATCTCACCATTTAAGTAGTCCGGTAGCAAGTTCACGGAGATCTTCATGAGATTGTATCCAATTCTAATGCTAAATGCAAGGGTGATTTACATGATAAGGAGGATTGAATCACCATCCGTTTCATTTCGATTGCAAAACAAGACATGTGTAAATAACTTGGCAGGTACAACGACGTACATTTTGTTTCCAACACAAGAGATTTCGGTTGCTTTGCTCGTTGATATGCTATGGCTAAGGGGTACCTTATTTATGGTAATTGGTAATAGAGACCATAGTCAAGTGATAAATTAAAAGGCGTTTACACACCACCAAAATAACTGGTTGTAACCCAAGGGATGTTAAATTAATCCTATCAACTCATAACATAATTTGATATTGAAGTTTATTCAAGAATGTGACGTTATTACAAGGCATTGAACTGATGATGCATTGCCAATTTATTTATCCAACATATTCGAGAATTCTATACAATGAACAAGTCACTTAAGGTAAGCAAAGAAGAACCCGTGAAGGATTCCGTCAGATGGACGATTTGGAACGGTTACAACTCCAACATTGAGACTTTAGAAATATTTTAATCGAAGTCCATGCTTAGGAAGCCTTGGTATTTTTGAAGCTTCTCCATAGCATTGAAATCGGTGGCCTCGCTTACATCCTTTGAGCATGTGAATTAAGTTACTTCGCCGATGATGAAACTCGTCACACAACTCCTTTAAGCTAATGGCGCTTGTTGGTCCGAAAGCTAGAGATATCCAAACTCAAACTCAGCACTGACCGTAAGTTAGGACCTGCCACATTAAGCATAAACAAAATTAAATCATAGATGTGTTGCTCATCTTATTTTCAGAAACAGAATTTACAAAGGGGCATGAGGAGGAACCAAGGACGACAAGGCTTATCTTGGATATCCAACCACTAGTACGCTGCCTGCACCTAATTCTAATACCGTACTTGTTGTTTCCACCAAGAACTCACCTGTAAAATGCAACCGGTAATTAGAACAGCCATTACATAAATATATTGAAGGTTGAGAAGTAAGAAATAATTGAGAAATTTCAGCCCTCAGTTTAGCTCATCATTGGGCATAGGTTCGAGCAGCCGGAAGGGCGACAACCGAAACTGTCACCGACTTCCTACTGAGCATCGAACAACTTAAGGATAAATTTATAATAGGCAACAAAGATTGTGCAGGACAACGACAATCCTAAACTCCTAGTTCAGACAGAAGTCATCATAACCATTTTTGAACCCGTTTTCGGCAGCGACATAAGATAAGGCAATATCTTAAGTTGACGGTTTGAAGGTTTCCTGATAGAAGAAGAGAAAAGTTAACACAGTTCAGAACACAGTCTGAAGTTCATCGAAAGAGATACCAGAACAATTAATGGTAATATCCTACAAACGCAGTGGGATGAACACGAAGCACTTCACACCGGCAGTGACAGAAAATCAACATGGATTTTCATCATTTAGTAAACCAAGATGAGAGTAGGGTTTGCTGAGAGCCAGCAAGATCATGACTTTCCGGAGCACGCCGCCGAAGAAATCTACTAGCAGCCTTAACTTTTAAACCACCTGCAATAACGAGGAACACTCAGAATGTTTCAAGCCACACTCAGCGAATCAACTTAGCTTTATGAAGTTGTGAGAATCATACCTTGCGAGACGTCGACAACCGTTGTGGGAAGAACTCAGTCCAAAAGATTCTCCGGAGGAAAACCTGCAGCTCTCAGACTTTACAACTTCCCAATTTTGTCCTTCGATAAGCCCGTAAGAGCAGGAGATACAGACAGACCAAAAAACATCATTCTGAACAAGTCCCATCATATTCGCGACATCCCCTGTATTACCACAAAGTACTATCCGCAGATTAGAGTGACCAACCCTGTCAAAACAACACAGACACCTTCAAAACAGGGGTAATTCGAAGAATATAAATGAGTTTCTTCGAGGATACAAATAGCTTCCAGGATCTTCCTAATACTGCAGCTCCCTTTCCAACCTGTCAGACACAAGTACTCACTACCAATCAGGACAGGTCGATAAAGAGATGTAGCGCAAGTTAAGAATCGGGACAATATAGTTATATTCCGCCCTCAGTTAAGTTCATCATTGGGCAGGAGGCTCAAGCGGCCGGAAGAGCAACAGAAACCGTCTCCAGCTCCCAACCAAGCATTGAGAAATCGAAGTTCAGACAAGCAAAGTAACTAATCTCAAACAACTTTCGATATAATGCAAGCAACAAGGAAAACTCAGGCAACAAAATTGAAAACAACGGCAACCGCGATTCTTAGCTCAGACATAGAGTCGTCATTGCCGGTTCGAAGCCCTTCTCAGCAAGCACAAGATTAGAGTGGTAGCACGGTTTCAGAATATCACCATGACTAATTCCTATTTTTAGCAACACAGCAAGAAAAAGCAAATTACAAAGTCAAGGGTGAATATCGAATCAGCACGAAAGAGGAGAGGTTCGGAACTTCCCAATTTTGAAGCCAACATTTCATCGACAGAATTAGAAGAAATTAAGTGTCGTTTCCCAAATCACCAAGTGAATCAGACAAGTCCAAACGAAATAAGGAAAGAATTGAAGCTGTTTCCTAAATCCACCAAGCTTTCTCGACAAAGATCAGACGAACAAGGTAAGTTTTAAAGTGCAAAACTTAAATGGAGGCCCACGAATCTCACTTATAAGAGGATGAAGAAACCCACAAGTGAAGAAAAAAAAACCGTCGTTACTACCGAAAGATAGTCGCCCATAGAGCTCAAAGTGAGAAGCCTCGTCACCGCAAGCGCTCATAGTTTTTTCTCACGTCATCATCGCCGCTCAAAGGAGAGGATTCGTGAACCATATCATCCCTTCGCCGCCGCCATCAAGAAGCCATTAACGGTCCTCTAAAGCCACCGCCGTAGCAAATCGTGATCGTAAGCTCACTAACATACAATTTGCATTGTTTGTATTTTGTAGGTTGGGAGAACCATCGCGACCGTTCATATGCAAAATCAATCGAAAAAAGGGACAATCGGAGGTTAGGAGAAGCCGATCGGAGTAAGAGAGCAAGACGAAGGAGGAGATCGCGAGTTGGGAATGAATGGGGGGGGGGGGGGGGTTTAGGGTTTGTTTAATTTTTTTTTTGTATTTGTTTTATTGTAATAGTTATATGTAGGTGCACATACTCACTTATCACACACCCTCACCATTATCACCCCTCAGATCTCCAACGGATCTGATCTAACGATTCAGGCTCCGCATGCCCACCGTAATTCGTATGCCTGCGCCACACCTAATCCATCCGCCTCCTAAACCCCTCAATTAACTCCCAATCAGCTTTTTAATTAATCATTAATCATTAATCAACCCTAAAATTATTTAATATACTTTTTTAATTAATTTAAACATTTTCTTAATAAAATATAATTAATTAACCAATTTTTTTATCAACACTTTTAATTAAATGAATTAGTAACCTTTTTTTTAATTAATTAACTTATTTTCTGATTAATCTCTTGTCTAATTAATAGTCTTTGATCAATAAATTATCCTAATCATCACTCATTTTTTACATTACTAAAACCATTCTTTTCTTTTTTCTTAATTTAAATAACCTTTATCTATCAATAACAACAACTTTTTATAAAATAATAAAACCATTTTCTAAATAAGCTTGAATTTTAACAACCTTTTTATAATTATAACTAAAACTATTTGTTTAATATGAAAACCATTTCATAATTAACTCATATTATTTGATAAGCTGGTAATTATTTAACTAAGGTCATTCTACCCAAATCTAATCTAGTACATTTCACCCAAAAATATAACTTTTTCCTTAAAATCAATTCAACTAAAATTAATCAAGTCGATGCCACCCATAATTAATCAACTCAATCAATCGTGCACGCTTGCGCCTGCTCCGATTTCCATTCACTTATTCACTCTTACACACTTGTATGTCTTAGCGCTTTCATGCGTCCGTGTATGGATTTATTTATCTGCCTTACTTTATCCGCAATTTATTTTTTTTATCATATTGCATCACGTCCAAAGGAAGAATCTACGCATGACCTAAAAAATTGTGCGTATGCATCTCATTTGCATCATAACCCCCTTGATCCTTGATCCTTGATCCCATTCAAGTCGATCTTAAGTTAGATCCTACCCCATAAGGAGGACCTTTTCCTTTTATCTTTTACAACATAGAAAAAGACAATTTCAATTCAAACAATTATTCAAATACAATAGAGAATAAGATGTTAGTCATCTTGACGATTGAGATCAATCTCCTGCCCCATAACAATACAATCAATATGTAGGGACTTTTCCGCTTAAGAGAGATAATGGCGTACTTATCGATAATCCGAGTACTTGAGCCCTTCTCTTAAGACGATGCAAAGACTATTTTCCTACAAGTTGTGGTGGCTAAAGTCGAGTAATCTCCTTTAAGATGACAACTCGTCTTTTCTCCTAGAATTAATCAATCAACCACCCTTATCCCTTAGAAACTTTGACCATAATCAAATAACTCCTCAAACCCTTTAGGGGAAATACAATTACTCTGATTCCATTCTCGTCAGGATATGTAGGCACAAGATGCGACGTCTTGGCGAGTATACTTAGAAATAAACCCCTTAGGTCTTTTATCCTTAAGCAGATAAACCTTAGCAATAAACAATATTAAAACAAGAGGTTCCTGTAGTGTACTACAGAAACTTAGGATGCTAGCACCTTCCCTAAGTTTAACCAACCCCCGAACCTATAACTCTCTAGCTTTTGCATTTGCATTGCATTGTGGGTAATTTGATCTTTTTCCCTTCCTTTGGACAAATCAAAGACCGATGGTGAACTAAATGAATTAAGATTCAAATTAACCAATAATTTGACATCCAATTCTCACCGCGACAGAAATGGCGACTTCACTGGGGAGAGCCTTGTGGGTTTCCCTAACTTGTTTTATTTACTTGTTTATTGCTTTATATCTGTTTATTTGTATAATTGTTTACTTATGCTTTTAGGTTGATATCTTTGAGTGGTGAGAAAAAGTCCTACACCCGGACTTGAGAGAAATTATGATAGGATGGTGATATATTCGATGAGGCTTATAGGGAGTGAGTCCTGACCAAGTTGACTCGAGAATGACCGCTTAGTTGAGGCCCTCTCGTAATGGTAATGTTGAACGAGTCAGTCGTGAAAACACTCACTATTTTCGACCTTGGAGCCTACGATACTGAGGACCGTAGTTACCTTTAACCCCACTTCGACCTTTATTAGGATGTAGTGCAAGGACTATGAGGGAGTAGTCCCAAAGTAGTTGCTACACGATGCTACACTCAAAAGAAGTTCTCTTGAGAATATTATTAACCACCGAGTTAGTCGGGAAATTGATAATATTCGAAAGATGGACTAATAATTTTGGGAACCCACTTTAGAACCTTGTTCTGCAGGTGCAATCCACCTTTATTCCATGTCCTTAGGGAATGGGTATACCCTTTGGCTCCATGCTTGTTGCAAACCTAGGACCTTCTTGTTTGTTTTACCTTTGTGTCCTTATGTGCTTACTTGTGTTTGTTGCATCCATATAACATCATACTGCATTGGACTTCATGGAATTCACTCTTGTTTATGAACATTGTAGGACACTATGGATTCCAACCGAAGAAATACTTTGAAATATACTTTTAAGAGTCTCAAATTGGATGACCTAAGGAAGTTGGGAGCTATGATTGAAGACCAAGAGAGATTCAAGAGCAAATATGGGAAGCTACTACCTTTGTTGAGTCGTGAAGTGAATGAGCTACTGCCTACCCTAGAAGAATACTCTTGTTTGGTTAGTCTACCTATCATGGAAGAATCTCCTTTCCCCTTCTTGGAAATCAACCCTAAGGAGCAAGACATTGCTAATAACCTCTATCTGAAAGTATCTGACATCAAGGAAAACATGGTTACCAAAGGCGGGACTTTCGGTCTGACTATGGATTTCTTAATCAGGAAAGCCCGGTACTACGCTAATTACACGGACAGGGTTCCGTTTGAAACAATCTTTACCCTACTTGTTTATGGGGTGTTTCTATTCCCAAGTTTTGAAGGGTTTGTCGACCTCAACGCCATCAAGATTTTCATGAAGAAAAACCCGGTTCCCACTTTATTGGCTAACACCTACCATTCTGTGCATCTTCGAAATTTCCATGGTGGGGGGATGATCACTTGTTGTGTACCCTTATTGTACAAGTGGCTTATTTTGCACTTGCCTAAGTATGTTTCTTTTTGGAATCTTAATAGCGGGCGCTGGTCAGAAAGGATTATGGCTTTAACTCATTCAGACATCGATTGGTATAACCGTGAGTATGATGGTATTTTAATCATTGATAATTGCGGATATTTCGCTAACATACCCTTGCTTGGCTTCGATGGAGGGATTAGTTATAGCCCTGTGTTAGCTCGTCAACAGTTGGGATATCCGTTGAAGGAACCACCTAAACGTGTTGAAGTAGAGAACATTTTCTTCAAGGATAACAAAGAACTTCAAGATAATATTGTGGATGCATGGGGGTATTTGCATAGGAAAGGGAGGGATAGTCTGGGAAAGCCTAACTGTGTGTCTTTGGAACCATACCTTCAGTGGGTCAGGAACAAAAAAATCAAGCTGAGGATGCCCTATCCTTGTCAGGATCCTATACCTCCAAGAAGAGAACCTACTTATGTCTTTATGTTTGAAGCTGAGAAGTTAGAGGTTGCATTGAGAAAGTCACAACATGTGTCTAAAGCATGGAAAAACAAATATCAAGTGGTTGTCGCAGAGAATGCCGAACTTCAGAGGCTGATTGCTGAACTTTAGAGGCAATTACGGTTGAAGAATGAGGATTTACCTCATTACAAGAAGAGAAAAGTTTAGGAGGATTCATTTTCCTCTAAAACTTCAGTTTACTCTTTAGAAATTAATTATGGACAAGCATATCCTCGAGAAGATCCAGTTGGAAGGGAAGCCCAAACAACGGGATTCAAAACTTCCTTAGGGCTTTTATTAGATTTTATTTAGCTATTTATTTGGGACTTTAAAAGAATAATTATTTGTAATCCATTTCTAAATTAATAAAACGTTTCTTTTTACTACAATGTCCATAAATATCGGAATTCCATGAAGTCCTACTTATCTTGCATTGCATTCTTTTTCTTTCTTCACTTCAAGAAACTCAATTTCGTTTTATAGGTGTTATAACGATGGATTTCAAAAGAGAAACTTTGAAGTACACTTTTAAGAGTCCCAACATTGAAAGCTTAAGAGAGCTAGCGGAAATCATCGAGAACCATCACGCTTTCTCAACAGAATATGGAGGAGTCTTCTACTTTCTCAAGCTCAAGATGAAAGATGGACTGATGGAGACCCTTGTTCAGTTCTACGACCCGCTATACCATTGTTTCACCTTCCCGGATTACTAGCTGATGCCAACTCTGGAAGATTACCCTGAATTTTTTAGGATACCTGTGACTACCCGGCCTGTGTTTACTGGATTGGAGGACACGCCCAGTGACCAAGAGATCGCAAATACTACCCGTCTCAGTCTGGCAGACGTTCAAGCTCACTTAACCACCAAGGAAGGAGACCTTAGATTTCCGGCTGATTTCTTGATCGAGAAAGTTCGTTACCATGCTGAGAGAAAGGAAGTCCCGATTTTGGAAGCTACCTTTGCCTTGTTTGTCTATGGGATTTTCTGGTTCCTAAAGATTGATGATTTTGTTGACATGGATGCGATTAAGTTATTCATCCTCAAGAACCCAGTTCCTACTTTTTTAGATGACACGCACCATTCAATCCATTCGCGGAACGCTGAAGGGGGAAGACATATTGTCTGCTGCACCGCCTTGCTATATTCATGGTTTATTGCCCGCCTGGCCTGGCATCCATCTATCTAGGAATAGACAGAGGCGCCACGCTGGTTTGAAATAGTTATGGCCCTTACTCATTCTGATATCGTGTGGTATGACCCTGCATATGGAGGTGCTAAGATGATTAACAACTTGGAGACTTCCCCAACGTACCGCTTGTTGGGAGGAAGGGATGGATCAGTTACAACCCTGCTTTGGCTCGCAGACAATTGGGGCATCCCATGAACGAAGTACCTGACCAGACCCTGATGGAAGGAATATTTTTTAAGGAAGATGAGAATCTAGATTTGAAGGCTAGAATAATACAAGCATGGAAGCACATCAATATGGGAGGAACGAATGCTTTAGGATACCCTAACTGTGCTGTCTCTGAAGACTATATGCATTGGGTGCGAGAGAGGGCTCTCGAACTCAAGATGCCTTTCCCTTTTCACGAACCTATGGTGCTGACCTTTCATGATCCTGACTGGTTTGATGTGAGTGAAATAGATCAGCTGAAGACCGCCCTGGCTGAGACTCATAAGCTGAAGACCGCTTGGAAGAACAAGTACCTCACCCTTAAGGTAGAGAAAGAGAAGTCTCAGAAGCTGCCAGAACTAGAATCTGCAAGAAAAAGGAAGGCGCGAGAGGATTTATTTTCCTCTCACACCTCTTCAAGAACTGTCACCAGTGATGATCTCCCCCCGACTACCGTGGCTTGGAAAAAATACGTGGACCGACTCATCGGTGAGAAGGAAAAATTATAGGAGCGCGTCGATCAGCTCACAGAGGAACTTCGGGTGAAGGATGAGCCCGTGGAATAGATTTCTAAGTTTTCTTTTGCTTTCATTTCAATGTAATAAGCTCTTAAGGGAGTACTTCGCTTTGTATTGTTTCTCAATTATCAATAAAATAAGTTTTCAATTATCCTATGTTATAATACTGAAAAAAACACTTTGAGTTTCTTGAAGTTTCATCCTGCATCTGCATTTTTGCATCAGCATAGCATTGTTTGCATTCCAAGGTCTCACTCTTGCTTCATCTCCACAGACCTCAAACTGAATCATCAATACAACACTCGAGCCAGTCGACGCCAAAAGATGGATCAGCTGGAACAAAAGAACAAAGTACTTCGTGATGAAGTTGAAATCCTGAAGGAAAATTTGGAGAGGTTGAATGGGTTAGTCGAAGCCCTGTCCAATCAGTCCACACTCAACAATCAAGATGTTCAAAGGACTGTTATCTCTGAAGTAGTATCAGCACCGATCTCAACAGTGCATATTGTTGCTGAAGTAACCTACATCATGCCAATAGGTTTCCCATGGGGAATGCCTCCTCATTTCACTTCAGTTGGCTATCGTCTGTCACACCCTCATTTTCACCTTTAGCCTTTTATATCCTACATTCATCATATTATACATCGTTCTATTGCATATCGAGCATGCAGGTTCACAAGCTACGATTTAGGTCGATTTGTTATGATCCATTTCAAATAAGAGAATTTGCTTATCATGGGCTACATGGGAGAAAATGTTTCACACCTAAGGTTTGGTTCAAGTTGGAAAGTCTACTCATGTAGATTCCTTCAAGGAGAAGTTACTTGAAAATATTAGGATATTCAAGATTAATGCCTAATGGACATGAAATGCAAGGGATAAATTCAAGATTGCTTCATCCAACTTTGTTTCAAATTCTTGATCAAGTGGAGTTCAAATTTGCAAGGCATGAGTCAAGATCACAAGTTCATAATCCAAGACTTCATCCGTTTCAAGTTTGATGGTACAAGGGAGATCCCTCATGCAAAATTCAAGATTCATGAATTCAAGATTAGAGGCAAGAATATTACAAAGAGAAATTTCATGGCATTACAAGAATGTCATCTGTTACAAGATTTCCAACTCCAAGTAATGTTTAGAAATTAATCTATTTCTAACCTTCATTCAAGTCTCTAATCAAATCTATGATATGGTACTCTTCATGCCACACCAAGTTTTCATGTGCTACATTATGCTCACAAACATCCAAAGAAAAATACTTAAGAGTTAAATCAACATTGGTATATTTCAAGATCAAGACCATGTATGTTCAACCATGGGCAATATGAATGCAATCCAAAACAGCCCCATGCAAGAAGTGGAAATATGTATCATGTTACAAAATCATTTTATGTCACAAAACCAAGGGGATGAACTTAGGTTGATGCATCTACACATCAAAAATCAGAATTTGAAATTCTGTCCAAAAGGTAGTGGTATTGACTACATGAGTATGTCCAAGCATAACTAACCAATGGGTACAAGGATGGGTGGCAATATAGAGTGCTGCAGAAGAAAATACAGCAAAACATGCATAGAAATGGAAAGGAGTGGGGCTGCACCAAGAAAGTGGTGATGAGTACCCCCAAATATGGAAAGTCTAAAGGTTGAAACATGTGCAAGAGTTGTTATTTTGGTACAGCAGAAAAAGGCAGCAGAAAAAAGTGGAGATAAGAAGGGATGGAGCCGTAAATAAAAGAGATTCATTCACTATCATTCACTACACATTGAGATAGAGAGATTGAGAGCAAAGAGGAAGACCAAGAAACTTTTCTCCTTCAAACTTTGGTATCCATTCCTTCAAACTTTTCTCCTTTTATACTTTGCACTTGTCATTTATTTATCTCTGTTAAGTTATTTTGTGCTGTGTACATTGTGTGAGGTCCCAAGGGGGACCAAGAAACCATTTTTAAGAACCACAAAAAGAAAGGAAAACAAGAAAATAGTTTGGTTTTTTTCCACCTAGTAGTCTGACACGGGCCGTGTCGTGCGACACGGGCGGCTGTGTCACACCTCTGTTTGAGATTTCATGACGTAAAACACCCAGGCCTCCTGACACGGGCCGTGTTGCACCTCTGTTTGCATTTTCATGACGCAAAACACCCAAGCCTCCTGACACGGTCCATGTCACACCGCTGTTTGGCCATAAAAAACTTATTTTCTCCCAGACTTCCTGACACGGCCACCCGTGTCACATGACACAGCCACCCGTGTCACACCTCTGTCTTGCTTTAAAACTCACATTGCAGGTACCTTCTGACACGGGCCGTGTCACACCACTGTTTCGTGCCGTTTTTTTTGCATGTTTCGATTTTTTTTAGCTGACTAACCCTATATGTTTGTATGTTTTTAGTATGTGAATGTTGCTATGGTCCTTGTTGACCTTTGATTCCAAAAAACCATTTTTAAAACAAACTCTCGATTTTATCGAGCCATTTTCGCCCATGTAAGTCGATTGCCTTGTGCATCGCCACCGACCTTGTCCGTATCACTTCAAATTCATTTTCACAAGCAATAAACCTTGATCCAACATCAAGTGATCCTTTTCTCAATAAAAATCTAAAATACAATAAATATATGGTTAGGGTTGTACACCATGGATTTTAAGGTGGTGGAGAAAGAATGAGAATGGAATCCTCCTACACTCGTTCCAAATGTTTTGGATACAAGGCGCTCGACTTGGCTATTGGAAACATTCGTCTCTATCGAAAGTCCTTTTGTGTAATCCTAATCAAGAACCATTTCTCTTAAAAAACCTAAAAATAACATCAACTCATCAAATCTATTTTCGCCTTAGAGCATCAATCCAAAAACCCTTTTTCAAGGTATAAAATCAACCAACAAACAACAATTTCATAAGCCTCCGAACTACGGAGCTCTGATTCTTCACTTCTTTTAAGTGAGGATACGTAGGCACAAGGGCCACAATCCTTGGCGAGCACTCTAATAAAAAAACAACCCCTCTTAGATAAAACCTTAGATAAAATACCCATTCAAGAAAAACAACCTAGGAGGTTCCCATCGAGTACGATGGATGCGAGGGGGTGCTAATATCTTCCCCTCGCATAACCGACTCCTGAACCCTAAGACTTGGTTGCGATGACCACACTCTTTCCCTAAAGGTTTTATCACTATTTCCCTTTCCCTCCTTGGGATAAATAAAATCCTGTGGCGACTCTGTGTCATTTTTCGCGTAGCGACATCTTCCACCCGTTCCTGAGGTCCCTGCCGTGACCACTGTTCAAGCCATTCCCACAACTACTGCTATGATGACTACTGTGCCCCCGCATGTGAACTCTATTCCATATATTCTGGACGAGCCCATTTTGCATGGGTCACCAAGCGAAACCGTGGGTTTTGAAGAAATGATGGATGGATTTCAAGACCAATTTTCTGAGATTCAAAAAGAATTGAAAGCTCTTCGCGAGAAGGATTTGTTTGGGAAGAGCGCTTCTGATTTGTGCTTGGTTCCGAATGTCAAGGTTCCACCAAAATTTAAGGTCCCTGATTTTGAGAAGTACAAAGGAAATACTTGTCCTCAGAGTCATCTTATTATGTATGCTAGAAAGATGTCTGCACAAACTAACAATGATCAATTTCTCATTCATTATTTCCAAGATAGTTTGACTGACGCTGCGCTCAAATGGTACATGGGGTTGGATAGTGCGAAGATTCAAACTTTCAACGATCTGGGTGGAGCCTTCATCAAGAAGTATAAGTATAATGTAGACATGGCTCCTGACCGAGATCAGCTGAGGGCCATGGCTCAAAAAGACAAAGAGAATTTCAAGGAATATGCTCAGCATTGGCGCGAGTTAGCCGCGCATGTCTCACCACCGCTGGAAGAAAAGGAAATGACCAAGATTTTTCCAAAGACTCTAGGACCTTTCTTTTATGAGAAAATGGTAGCAAGCGCACCCAGTGACTTCACCGAAATGGTAAATATGGGAATGCGTTTGGAAGAGGGAGTCCGTGAAGGAAGATTGGCCAAAGAAAGGAATACCCCTAACAATACTAAGAAATATGGGAGCGGTTTTGTGAAGAAAAAAGAGCAGGACGTAAATGTCGTACAACAAGGGAAATTCAGAAAAAGATATTCACCATCGTATCAGGTCGCAGCGGTGTCGCCAGTATTCAATGCTCCAGCTTATCAATCACAGTTCGCTCAACCGTATCAGCAACCTCAGTCTCCCAGGGCTCCACAGCCACAGCCTCAATTGAGCCCACAATCTCCTCAACAGAATCGGCCATTCAACAGTCAGGGCCGCGTATACAGGAAAATGAACTTTGATCCCATCCCTATGAAGTATGCTGATTTGTTCCCAGCTTTGATCCAAAATGGTCATATTCAGACGAGAGCTCAACCCGAGGTTCCCAAGAATCCCCTCCTTCATATAGAGCTGACAGATTTTGCCCTTACCATTAAGGGGCTCTAGGTCATGATATTGAAAGCTGTTTTGGTATGAAAGTAGACGTCCAAAGGCTCATTAAGTGCGAGATCCTATCCTTTAAGGTTTCCAATCCTAATGTGTAAGACAATCCATTACCCCCGCATGGTTCACCCTCCGTGAACATGATTCAAGGTTATCCGGAAGAAAGTGATCAGAAAGCTTCAAGTGAAAGGATTGAAGAAGTATGTGTTATAGTGCCTCACTTTAAAGAAGTGGAGCATATTGAAATTACTTATGACAGCAGAAAGCAGGTCGTTACTCCTTTGGTGATCAATGTACCTGAACCCACCCCTTATACTTCTAGTAAGGCTATTCCATACAGATATAACGCCACGATGATGGAGAACGGAAAGGAGGTACCTTTACCTACTTTGCCTTCAGTTGTTAACATCACGGATGTTAGTAGAGTGACAAGAAGCGTCCGAATTTACCCTTTGGCATCTTCGAAAGACAAAGGGATCTCATTTGAACAGCCAGGTTCAAAAGATCCAATTATGGAGCAATCTGGTGGATCCAACTTGTCCAAACCGGACAAATTTCTAAAGGTGATCAAGAGAAGTGAATACAAGGTTGCAGATCAGCTTATGCAAACCCCGTCTAAGATTTCTGTGTTGCAATTATTAATGAGTTTTGAAGCCCACAGGGAAGCGCTTCAGAAGATATTGGAGCAAGCGTACGTTGAAGAAGACGTAACCATGTAGCAGTTTGATAATATCATTGGTAATATTATGTCATGCGACAATCTGGGTTTTAATGAGGACGATCTCCCAGAGGAAGGAAACATAATATGGCTCTAAATATTTCTGTGAACTGTGGGAATGAATCTTTGTCCAGTGTGTTGGTTGATACTGGATCCTCTGTGAATGTGATGCCTAGAACTACTTTGACTAAACTATCTTATCAGGGACCGCCGATGAGACCAAGTCATGTCATCGTCAAGGCTTTTGATGGATCTAGGAAGACGATAATTGGAGAGGTAGATTTGCCAATGACCATAGGTTTGCAGAATTTTATGATCATGTTTCAAGTCATGGATATTCACGTCGCCTATAGTTGTTTGTTAGGGAGGCCATGGATACATGAAGCTAGGGCAGTTACCTCCACCCTACATCAGAAGTTGAAGTATGCTTTTGAAGGAAAAACGGTTACAGTTTGTGGGGAGAGGGCTTTAGTAGTGAGTCATTTGTCATCATTGTCGTCATTCAAACAGATTATAGTGTTAACCACTAAGAACAACTGTCTTAGTCTTCTCAAGAAATCCTGACCACAACTTGGTCTTCTCAAGGAACCTTTTACAAATAAATGTAAACTAACAAGTGTTTAATGATGCTTCTAAAAAACTATATCACAACTGTGATTTTTACACTTAAGATTTAAGAACAAATGAAACTATTCAACAAAGAAATATAATTTGTATGAGAGCTTGAGAGTAGTTTTCAATTGATTTATCAAAGGTTTCGTCAATATTCATCAACTGTAGAATGTTGTTGAAGGCTTGATTTTATAGTCCAAGAAGTCCAAGACGTTGCAAGCTTGAAGACCGTGTACTGCAAAGTAGATGTGGCCTTTTTGTCTTCTAATGATTCTAGCTTTCCCAGAAGAGGATTGTTCAGACAAATCCTTTTTTCCTTTGTTCCTGTGTCTATCACAAAAGAGGAAAGAGTCGTTTGGAATATGCCAACGGATATATCTTTGAATAATATCTTCTTCAACAAGCTTCTATCTCACAGTTATCAACATCAGAGCCTTGAGTGATCAGAGTCTTGATGTTATGAGAGTTTTGCTAGATCAGAGGGTTGCAGCCATTGTGCTTCAATGTGAATATCAATCAGAGCAGAGTTTGAAGATCAGATCCTCTGTACATGCAGCGAACAGTACTTTCAGAGTCTTCTGAAAACATTGCTTGAAACTCTTCATACAAAATCTTCAGCTACGCTTCAGATGCTTCTGTAGCTTCTGCTTCAGAGTCTTCTGGCAGCGCTCAGAGCCTTCTGTTGACATGCTTCAGATGCTTTAGATGCTTAGCGTAGAGAGCGTTCAGATGCATTTTTACTTCCCTAAGAGTATTAAAATTAATATCTGAAACAAAAATACTTGAACAAAATTAGAGTATATATTTTCCTAATACAAAATTTCATTAGTGTTATCATCAAAACATAGAGATATATTTAAACACCAATCTGTGTTCTAACATATGGAAGATCTGGGTTATGTCTCATACGACTCTGATTATAGTTTTTGAGTCTACGCTGTTACTGAAGAGGATTCCGATGAAGACGTTTCAGACTTTGTGACCCCAGGAGTTTTGGTTAAGAACTGGAGTGTGGTTGAAGCCCCTGTTATCATTCATATATCAAAGTAAAACATTTTGTCTTTTAATTTTCGCTCTGCCATAGGTGATGTTTTGTTGTGTGGGCTTACCTTTTAATAATTCTTTTTGCTCTGCCCAAGGCAAAGGTGATTTTGTTGGGCATTTTGCTTGGATCTTCGCTATCATCAGTAAAATGTTTTATTTCCATTTGGGTGTTTCTTTTTCTTTTAGTATTACTATGTTGGAAAATAATAATAAGTGGCATCCTGCGTACACACACTTTCCACTTATAAAACTAAATAAAACCATATCACATGCGCAGATTGCTACACACATAACATCTTGGGAACAATGACCCACTTCCTTCGCCAAACTTCGAATTTCTGGTGTTTGAGGCCGAAGACGAAGAATATGATATTCCAGAAGAGATCTCTAGATTGCTTGAGAATTAAGAGAAAGCTATCCAACCTCATCAAGAGCCAGTAGAGGTAATCGATTTAGGAATAGAAGAAATCCGTATGGAAGTGAAAATTGGAGCTTTGCTCAAGCCTGATGTGAAGAAGCAGTTGATTGAGTTGCTTAGAGAGTTTGTCGACATGTTTGCTTGGTCATATCAAGACATGCCTGGGCTTAACACTACTATAGTTGAACATCGTCTGCCGTTGAAGCCAGAGTGCCCGCCAGTTAAGCAGAAACTCAGAAGAACTCGGCCTGATATGGCTCTAAAGATTAAGGAAGAGGTACAGAAACAGATTGATGCAGGTTTTCTTGTCACCGACGAATATCCGCTTTGGTTGGCCAACATTGTGCTCGTTCCGAAGAAGGATGGAAAGGTTCGTATGTGTATGGATTACAGGGATCTGAACAAGGCCAGTCCAAAAGATGATTTTCTGTTACCTCACATCGACATTTTGGTTGACAACACTGCAAGGTATGAGATCTTCTCCTTTATGGATGGGTTTTCAGGATACAATCAGATCAGGATGGCTCCCGAGGACAGAGAGAAGACGTCATTCATCACACCCTGGGGCACTTTTTGTTACAGAGTTATGCCGTTTGGATTGAAGAATTCGGGGCAACATACCAAAGGGCTATGACTACCTTATTCCATGATATGATGCACAAAGAGATTGAAGTTTATGTGGATGATATGATAGCTAAATCAAAGACTGAAGATGATCATGGTAAACACCTGTTGAAGCTGTTTGGTCGATTGAGAGAATACAAGCTCCGTATGAATCCCAACAAGTGTACATTTGGAGTACGATCAGGGAAATTATTGGGTTTCATTGTCAGTCAAAAGGGTATCGAAGTGGACCCTGATAAAGTGAAGGCTATTCAGGAAATGCCAGCTCCTACCACCGAGAAACAAGTCAGAGGGTTTTTGGGACGCTTGAACTACATCTCCCGATTTATATCTAATATGACTGCTACATGTAAACTTATTTTCAAGCTTCTGAGGAAAGAGCAAGGGTACGTTTGGACCGAAGACTGTCAAAAGGCTTTTGATAGTATCAAACAGTATTTGCTTGAACCACCTATCTTGATACTGCCAGTTGAATGCCGACCTTTGATCATGTATTTGACGGTGTTAGAAGACTCGATGGGTTATGTGCTTGGTCAGCGAGATGAAACAGGAAAGCAAGATCACGTCACTTATTATTTGAGCAAAAAGTTTACCGATTGTGAATCCCGATACACTATGCTTGAGAATACTTGTTGTGCTTTAGCATGGGCCGCTAAACATCTGCGACAGTATATGTTGAGTCACACTACTTGGTTAGTCTCAAAGATGGATCCTATCAAGTATATCTTTGAGAAACCTACATTGACTAGAAGAATTGCTAGATGGCAGATGCTGTTATCAGAATATGACATCGAATACCACACTCAGAAGGCTATTAGAGCAAGTGTTTGGCTGATCATTTGGCTCACCAGCCTATTTTGGATCATCAACCCTCAAATGATGAATTCCCGAACGAAGACGTTATGTTTTTGAAAATGAAAGATTGTGAAGAACCTTTGCTAGGTGAACGATAAGAACCAGGTTCTTAATGGGGTTTGGTTTTTGATAAAGTTGTCAATGCTCATGGAAAGGGAATAGGTGCGGTTATCGTGACTCCTTAGGGGTCCCATATCCTGTTTACTTCCAGATTAACGTTCAAGTGTACCAATAATGAAGCCGAGTATGAAGCATGTATTATGGGCCTCAAAGAAGCAATTGACTTAAGGATTAAGAATTTGGACGTGTTCGGCGATTCTGCTGTGGTAATTTACCAAATCATAGGAGAACGAATAACTCGACAAGATAATTTGGTCCCATACAGAGATTATGCTAGAAGACTGTTACCGTTCTTTGATAGAGTCGATTTTCACCATATCCCTCGAGATGAGAATAGAATGGCAGACGCATTGGCAACTTTAGACTCCACGATTGTGGTAAACTCCTGGAATGATTATCCTCGGATTAAAGTAAAACGTCTTGACAGACCCGCCTACATTTTTTGCCATTGAGGATGATGAAGATGGCAAACCCTGGTATCATGATGTTGAAGTGTTTCTCAGAACACAAGAGTATCCTTTGGGAGCCTCCAACAAGGACAAGAAAACATTGAGGAGATTGGATGGCAATTTCTCTTGAGTAACAATATTTTATACAAGCGGAACTTTGACATGGGCTTGCTAAGGTGCGTTGATAAGCGGGAAGCGGACATGTTAATGATGGAAATTCACGAAGGTTCTTTCGGCACTCATGCCAATGGACATGCCATGGCTAAGAAACTCTTAAGAGCCGGTTATTATTGGATCACAATGGAATCCGACTATTACAAGTTTGCTAAGAAGTGTCACAAATGTCAGATCGACGCAAATAAGATTCATGTGCCTCCAACTTTGTTGAATATTATCTCATCTCCTTGGTCGTTCTCTATGTGGGGGGTTGATATGATCGAAATGATAGAACCAAAAGCATCTAATGGACACCGATTCATCTTAGTGGCGATTGGCTACTTCACTAAATGGGTCGAAGCAGCTTCCTATGCTAACGTGACTCAGCGTATGGTTGTTAAATTTATCAAGAATCAGCTCCTCTGCCAGTACGGTGTACCAAGCAAGATTATTACAGATAATGGGTCCAATTTGAACAATAGAATGATGAAAGAATTGTGCGAAGAATTCAAGATTGAGCATCATAATTCTTCTCCTTACAGACTGAAGATGAATGGGGCTGTTGAAGCCGCCAACAAGAATATCAAGAAGATAGTTCAGAAGATGGTTGTCACGTATAAAGTCTGGCATGAGATGCTCCTGTTTGCTCTACATGGATATCGTACTTCGGTACGCACATCAACTGGGGCAACTCCTTTTTCACTCGTCTACGGTATGGAAGCGGTACTCCCGATAGAAGTTGAGATTCCCTCCATGAGAATATTGATGGAAGCAAAGTTATCAGAGGTGGAATGGTGCCAAAATAGATATGATCAGCTGAACCTGATAGAAGAGAAGAGAATGACGGTGTTGTGCCATGGACATTTGTATCAGCAGAGGATGAAGAAAGCATTCGACAGGAAGGTTCAACCTCGCGAATTCAAGAAAGGCGACCTTGTACTAAAAAAGATTCAGTCTTTCCTCACTGATGTCAGAGGAAAGTGGGCTCCAAAATATGATGGGCCGTACGTGGTGAAGAAGGTCTTCTCAGGAGGTGCTCTGATATTGGCAATGATGGACGGAGAAGAGATCACTCGTCCGGTGAATGTGGATGCTGTCAAGAAATATTTTGCTTAGAACTTGGGAAGCTCTAGTCGATTTAGGGAGAAACAAGTTATTATTCCCTCGATGTAATCTCTTTTATTTTCCAACATTGTAATAGCGGAGTCATGCCGTTCTGCTGACTACCGTTCAATAAAAAGTTTTTTTTCCTCATTTCTTTTGTGTGTTAAATATTTTATTTTTGATAGCAAATTCCAGAATAAATTTAAAACCTTTTTCAAATACTTTGTGTTCTACTTGATATATGAATAACAAAAGGATGACCATGGATGTTTATTTCATCCATAGAAATACCTCAAAACCATATCTAGATTCCCCCAAGACAGTGGATGTTTATTTTATCCAGGGATGAAGACCATTTCTTTTCAAAGATACTTTTCCTTCAGGCAGTGAGGGATCTGTGGAGATCTAGCCTGAGTGCCTTTCCGTTTGGGGCATTTATTTTGTCTCTCCCGGTTTTTTGCCAGCATACGCACAACATATAGATAGATAACATGACATGTGCATTTTTTTTTGCATCTCTGTGTTTGTTTGTTCTGTCACTCTGGTTGTGTTTATCCCCAAGTGACTGGGTGTCTTCTCCTCCAAGTAGAGTTGTTGGCCCTAGGCAGAAAAAGCGCAATATTTCTAATTCCCCACTGAGGTCGGTCCTCGTGGAAGATGGTTGCTTTAGTTAAATCCCATCTGAGTTCATACCTCAATGGTCGAGTCTTGTTTGACAGTTTCTCTTCAGTTATTTCCTGAATTGAGCTTCGGTCTCTGACAATCACATTGTGGATATCTCTGACTTTTGAGCATGGATGGAGCGTGCGTTTATTTTGCACATTGCTCCCCAGAATCTTTATGAAGATCACCATTGAAGAATGATATTTCTCCAACAATATTATAAGGATTCCTCAACAGTTTACGTCCAGATTACATGCAATCTCTTTATTTGAGCAACTCGTTTGATCATGATTTCATTCAAGACGACAAATGGAAGTCTCCTCAAGATGGTTTGTCCATCCCCAGTGGGTTTATCAAGGTTATCAAATCGTCAAACGACATATCTTCGGAAATCCGTCAGAGAATTTGGTCGAAGACATTGCAAATGCTTTCTCTTTATTTGAGAATTTGCACTTCAAGGGTCATATTTTTACAACTACAACAAGAAATACTCTTCAGGAATGTTTCCCCCAGTGAGTTCATTACCCAAGACTAGTTCCATCAAATGGCATCTCTTCCGAGAAGTTTGGTGAAATTTATTACAACTAATCTCTCTTTATTTGAGAAGACATATTTTTCAAATTAACCGGCTTACATCTCTTCCAAATATCCTCGGTGAAGCTTTATGATCTCCAGTACATTATGGACTACCGCTAAAGTTCTACAATCTACAATGATATTTTAATCCCCTGTGAAGATGCTCTCACGAGTTTTCATCATTTCAGGAAGAAACTGAGACCAACTCATGGCATCCAGACCGTGACGCTCGGGGAGGTTTATTTCAAGAAACTGATACCAGCTCATGGCATCCATACCGTGACGCTCAGGGAGGTTTTGTTTACACTATTCTCAGACGAAGTACTCAAGTAAGAAGTTGAATTTTGTTTCGATCAAGAGAGTTCATGTTGGTTATTACCATCGTCTGGATTATCACCTGTTGGCAATAGATTATCCTTCAATCACGAACTTCTCACCCGTCGTTTAAGTCACCAGGCTCCTGATGTGGGTGTTACACTCTTGTACTTCCGGAGGTTCCCCATTGCAGGTAGTCTTCTTTCCCCGTGGAGCCTCGTCTTGTTAAACCCGTCTTTTCGTTGCTTCTGGGTCTCGCATGTTGTGTCTCGTTGTTCCCCTGTGGCACCTTGTCTCCACAGGACCTTCTGTCTTGCATTCTCATAGCATTGCATATCATTTGCATTCAATGGCTTCTTATGGCCAAGAATTCATGCAATGTTCGTATTTAAGTCCCTCCTATCACGTCGAGACGAAGATTTCAATCTCCATATCTCCGGATAGAAGAAACTTAAATAGGGGCATCTGTCATACCCTAATTCTTGACCTTAAGATCCCACCTCCTTTGTTTTTCGTTCTTTTTTCTGCGTGTTTTTTTTTTACTTTTGTACGTGTGTTTATTATGACTAACCGGTGTGTGCATGTGTATTAAATTCAAATGGAGATGACACTCACAAGCCAATCCTTCCGGACGTGGGATTTTGGTTCTTACATAAGTTGATCCCAAGGTTTCAAGTTGAGTTAGGCCACTCCTATAATTGTCTCCCATGGTCGTGAATTTAGGCATGACAAAGTAAATCCAAAATGGCAAGTTTATGCTTACGACAATCTCACCGTTTAAGTAGTCCGGTAGCAAGTTCACAGAGATCTTCACGAGATTGTATCCAATTCTGATGCCAAACGCAAGGGTGATTTACATGATAAGGAGGATTGAATCGCCATCCGTTTCATTTCGATTGCAAAACAAGACATGTGTAAATAACTTGGCAGGTACAACGACGTACATTTTGTTTCCAACACAAGAGATTTTGGTTGCTTTGCTCGTTGATATGCTATGGCTAGGGGGTACCTTATTTACGGTAATTGGTAATAGAGACCATAGTCAAGTGATAAATTAAAAGGCGCTTACTGTCGCTTGCGCGAAAATAAGGTGCCGGCATGACAGAAGAGTCGTCACCTTTCGTTATTTATCCCTCAGAGCGGGAAAGGAAACGATCGGGAAAACCTGACGAATAAGGGTAAGACAAGGTCGTCGCAACCATTGTATGGGTTCGGGAGTCGGTTACGCAAGGGGAAGGTATTAGCACCCCTCACGTCCGTCGTACTCGACGGGATCCTCGCTTGTTTGTTTACTTGGACGGGTTGGTTATAATCTATCTACCTATCAAGGCTGGCTGAAAAAGAAAAGAAAAATGACTCGGCAAAGCATCGCGCTTTATGCCTACGTATTCTCATCAGAGAACGAGAAATCAGAGTCAACGTAGTTCGGCTAACTACGGGTGAAGGTGGGGAAGGTTGCTCGCTAGGACGTCGCATCCTATGCCTACGTACTTTCATCTGGTATGAAAGATCAGAGCAAACGTAGTTCGGCAAACTACGGGTTATCTCCTAAAAGAAGTGTTTTTTATTATGTTTGCGATTTCAACCGCACTAGAGACTATGACCTGAGAGTGAATGCGTCGCATGTCACCCAAAGGGTACCATACTAAACATTCAGACTGTGGAAAAGAAACTCTCCCACAATCCTTTCTCAGATAGCTTAAGGCTCGTAACGTACGAAAGAAATCATTCATGATTACTGTGTCTTAAACTGCTTCGAGATGAGAAGAGAACAGGCCCAACTAGGAGGGAGACTATCAAGTCCTACTGTTGTCATGCCATGGATTCATCCTATGGTTGAGGTTTGAACAGGGAACTCCTAGATGTTGTCATGCATAGGTTTCAACCTAAAAGTCTATCATCAAATCCTCATCAGAGGAAATGAGAGTCCTAAGGGATCATGTCAATGATACACCAAAACAGACAAAAGCATCAGCTTTAACAGTAAAATGCATGCAATGCAAGTGAGGGAGGAAATGTGTGTGGGGCTTCAGCCTCCACAAGCTTGTCTCGACCTCAAGCCAGTCATGAAATAACAGTAATCATACTGAAATAAACAACATGCTATCAAGCAAAAACAGTGAACTGTAATCATACAGACAGAAAATGAAATGCTATCAAGCAAAATAAACACATGGGCAAGGGAGCTGGGCTCTACCGAATACCCGCAAGCAAAGCCAAGCAATAACAATACAATCAGATGCACTCATGCTCTTAGACTGAACTTATTCTAAATGGGCTTAGTCTAATGCAACAGACAAATCAGACAAAACACACAATACATCAAAGAAAATAGAAGAAAGCCTCAGCTCCTCCAGCAGCAACCCAGTCTTCGGACTTCAGAGATAACTTGCTTTCCAGGTATCAACCCTACAACATGAGTATCAACTCATCTTCTCCCTTGAGCTTCAGCTCCTTTGATCAGCTCTACCTTCAGGCTTCACTATCTTCAGGGATCTTCAGGCATCAACTTAATCTTCACAGAGTCTTCAGACTTCAATAATCTCCAAGGAATCATCCTCTTCAAAGCTTCAGCTTCTATCTTCAATGGCTCAAATGCTCCAGCAAACAAGATTCAGTCAATAAGATGAGGTGAGGATGTTGCAGTGCTCACTGACTTCCAAAGGATGCCATTGAGGACTTAACATCAAAGGAAAGGCTCTCTCAAAGTTCTACCTTATGGGGCAAGGTCACTAATCCCTCCAAAGGAGAGAGGTGAATGCCCTTAAGGGACTCTATGTCACAGAGAAGAAAGGAGGTGAACAAGACACTCCTTGTTTATTGAACAAAGTATTCTATCTAGGGCTCTGCCTATGCACCTATAAACCTATAAACAAAACAACAAAAGCTATGCTAAACTCCTCTGCAAGGTCTTCAAAGCTTCCATGATGATCCACAAGGTCTTCAACTCAATCTTCAAAGCTCACACACTCAAAGGAGAAGAAAAACAAACACAACAATACAATTTATGCCTTTAAGCAACACACATACTATCCATACATTCAAAAATCAATGAAAAATACTAAAACACCATACAATATTCTAGCAAAATTCTAGGGGATTCTATACATACTTACCCTTAACCCATGTATTCCCCATACACTAATTTGGCCTATAAACCCCAAAACAAAATGGTTCAAGTCTACCTATACAACTTAAAACCCTAATTAGAGCACCTAAATGTCTAACAATCAAACTACATCAAATTTTAATCTACAAATCAAGAGATAAATCCTACATGAAACTAGGGTTCAATATCTAATTATGCCCAAAAGAATGGCTTAAAAATCCTAAGGGAAGGTCCTAAAACAATTCTTGCAAAATAAGGTATCAACCAAAAGAAAATAATTGTCCTATTTAAAAGAAAATACCACCATAAATTCTACATAAAAAATAAAATTTCATTTTTATTTTTATATTTTTCTACACATTATGATCTAAACATAGAAAAAAGAATGAGTAAAAAACATTATTTACCAATTACTTATGAATTTTTAAAGTTCATTAAAAATATAAAACAAAATAAAAGTATGAAATAAAGAAAATGAGGGAGGGGTGTGAATAGAACAGATACGCAGTTCATTACACTTGGGCCAGATCACGGGGGGTGCGAATAGAACAGATAGGCCCAGAGACTTTCATTAAACCAAACGCAGCGTTTGGCTGGCTCGCTTCCCTCCGTTTCTGCGTTTAAACCACAACCGTCCGATGGCGCCTTCAGTCAACGTTTACCAGCTTGATCCAACGGCATCCACGCGTCTTCTTCCTTAAGACTGAAAACTAGGGTTTTACAACTCCATGGAAGCCATGCATGCACCTGCTTCGAGCTCTCTGTTCTCTCTCCACAAGCCACCATTCAACACGATGTCAACACCAAAATTACTCAGGATTCCTCCCTCTACAAAACTATAGCCATGGTATGCTTTGAAACTCAATGCATCCCTCAACCCGATCGTGACAAGTTCTTGATTCACTCAAAATACACTGCAACTCATCATCATAATCCTTGCTCCAATCTATACTGATCTATCCTACACGTTATGGTGATCATCCTGAGCCACAAAACTAAGTTCCTCATGCACTAGCCTATGAGTTTCGATTCCAAACAGTTCTAACACCCTGCTATGAATCATCACCAATTGGCACGAAACTAACCAGAAATGCTCCTCTATTATTCTACATCATGCCTATACTAACAACCTAATGTAAAACTGCATAACTTAAGAGAATGGTGATGAAAGAAGAACCTGTCAAGAGGTTATGGTGGAGGTGTGCAGAGCTCGATTCAGTGCTTGATCTTGCTCCCAAATGCTTCTTTAATGGTATACTCCCTTCTGTTTGCAACTTTCTTGGTGGAGATGGCTTGTAGAGATGAAACCGAATCTGGTGTGGATCTTGCCAATTCAAACCCTTCAATCTTCCATTGATGATCCTCTGAATCTATTTGGATGCACTCACTATGAACTGTGGATTATGGATGAATGAGAAGATTGAACAAACTTGGTGTAGAATGAACAATCCCTCTTTTGCTTGTGATTGAAGAAACTATGAAAACCTCACTCTTCTCTCACTCTCCCTCCAACCTTGGCCAACCCTGAACTCATCATGATTCTCAGAATATATAGCAATCCATGGAACAATCTAGAATCATCTAGAAAGTGCTAGGAAAGTGTGGAACTTCTCATGTGATGATATTATGGAACATCTCATACTATGCATTATGACCTCTAACTTTATGTTAAAATCTCCTTGCATGAGATATTGAAGTAATATGAGTGAAATCAGCCCTTTACTTTTCCTTGTGCAAGCCTTTTCAAAGTTGCCGTCTTTTTCAAGTAACATTTTTCCAAAGGAACCTCATTTTTTAAGCTTTAAATCAAAATTCTACCTAAACCAATGTTCTCAAAATGGTGTTTCCAATCAAAATGATATATTGGATGACCTATTTTGGATTTGTGGATCTCACAAACCAATTTCCAATTCCAACTTTTCAAACTTATATGCCATTTTTAGTTCATTTTTGACCAATCATGCAACTTCATGCTATGAGCTTTTCCAACAATTCATGACCTTCTTTCTAGACTTAAAATCACATTTTGAACAACTTTCATGTTTTGAGTTTTTCCATTTGAGGCTTGGAAGTAGGAGTTTTAGGCATTGGCTAAAATGACCTATAACTGACAAATGACCAAAATACCCCTGTCTTGTTCAAACCATAAGTTGAGTTCCACAAATCCTATCAAGGACTTCTACCACTCAAATTAAAGCTAAGAAGATGCCCTCCAACATTCATGTTGACCAAGAGATCATAGGAATCATCCTACTAGGGCAAAAGTTGTCTGCAAGTTGGGTGGCTTTCAAGGACCCAGATTCACACACCTCAGCTGACCTGTAATTTGTCCAAACCATAACTTGAGCTCTGTAACTCCTATCAAGGACTTCCACCACTCAAATTAAAGCTAAGAACAAGCTCTACAACATTCATGTTGTGGGGAAGATGAGATATCAATCACATCTAGAGCTAAAACTGCCTGGAAGATAGGGATCAAATTAGGGTTTTTTCACTGACAATCCTTGGAGACCCTGACTTGAAACTTCTCAAACCCCTCAATCATGATGAGTTGGTCTAGGAATCATCTTTATAACATCTCTATGCATCATTACATGATCTCATGGCCCTTGGATTAGGTCTCAACCTTCTCCAAATCTTCAGTTGATCTAGGGTTGACCCAGTCAAAACCCTAATTCTACCATTCATGGTTGAATCTTCTGAACCCTTGCATAATGACCTCTCTGGGCTTCATGATGGCTATCAAGACATCTCATAGGCTTTCTCAAAACATCAAGTTCATTCTCAAAGTCTCAGAATCATCTGAGGGGTACCCACAACTCTCAAGCTATGAAGCACACAACCCTGGTTTTAATCCACTTCCTCTGAGGATCTCTTGAACTTTCTGATGAAGGTATCCATTTTCAAACACTTAATGAATAAATAATTGTTGGTCAAATTTTGGGGTGCAACAGCTGTCCCTATTCAAACGGCTTGAACCTGACTGGGTGAGAAGCGAACGACTCTCAACCAATCAAGGTGCGAGACGATTGAATACCGGTAAACCCGAAAATTTGCCAACTGCACGAGCACACGGTACTCTGCGGGGAACAAATCTTTGAATACTGCAATACTAGCTGCACGGCAACTAGCTGGAGAAATACTGATCTGACATCGCCGCCAGTTATCCTCATCAACTTCTTCTGATATTGCCTTCAGACAACCACATCACCCAACATTGCCGCTGGAAGACTAAACCACCTGACATCGCCGTCAAGGACAACCATAACTCGGGGAAACAAGCGTCCAACACCGCCGCCGGAGACCTAAACCTGAATCACTAAAATACCCAACATCGCCGCTGGAGAAAATACAACAATGAACAAAATACCCCGCATCGCCGCTGGAGAGAATACAACACTGAACAAAATACCCCGCATCGCCGCTAGAGAAAATACATCTCTAAACAAAGTACCCCGCATCGCCGCTGGAGAACTAAAGGGTCTGCGTCACCTAACATCGCCGTCGGAAGACTGGATCACCTTGACACGCCCAACATCGCCGCTGGAAAACTGAATCTGACATCGCCGTCGGAAACAAACATCCTCTTAGAGACACTCGACATCGCCGTCGTACAAACATCATCTTTACTGGGGATTTAAAGAGTCTAACCTCGCCGTCAAACAAACATAATTTGACCTCGCCGTCGAATCCAAACGTTCAACCTCGCCGTCGAGCAAACATCCAACCTCGCCGCCGGACAAATGATGGTCTGACCTCGCCGTCAAATCCAAACGTTCAACCTCGCCGTCGAACAAACATAATCTGACCTCGCCGCCGGACAAAAATGCAACCCTGAACAACTCTGACCTGGGGTTCACCCCTGGTGAATGGAACAAAAGGTACACTTGCGTATTTGAAACTACTCCGCTGGGACTGAGAGACTTAACCGAGCACACTCTGATCTGGGGGTCACCCTCAGAACCATAACGAACGTCGGAATACTGCTGCACGCTGCCCGCCGTAGAACTTCAACGTTAAAGATATATGAAACCCTGGCCCCTGGCCATTTCCAGCTTCAGCTAGAAAAAATCTTCAAATATTTCTGAAGGTAAATGGAACCCTGGCCCCTGGCCACTCCAGATCCGCTGGAGAATCTTCAAGTATTTCTGAAGATAGATGAGACCCTGCCCGTCGGCTATTCCAGCTTCAGCTAGAAACAACATCCTTGGCCTTCAAGGATGTAAACTTTGCCCGTCGGCAACTCTGCAGGAGGCATCTTCGACTTCAGTCTAAAGAAATGGTCATTGGCCTTCAAGGATACATGGATCTGCCTTCAGGCAACTCCGCCTCTGCTATAGAGCATCCGAGACTTCAGTCAGGGATATATTTCGGCCTTCAGTCCGAAAAATGAATCCTAGGTCATTCATGACCTTGGGGATATCCTTGCCCTTAGGCACCTTCGCTTCAGCTTAGGAAATCTGTGACCTCAGTCAGAGAAATGGTATCCTGAGCCATTCATGACTCTACGGGGATTCAAACACTTTGCCTTCAGGCAAAAACTCCGCTTCAGCTGGAGAAACATCTTCGACTTCAGTCAGAAGAAATACTATTCACTTGATCGCAATCAATCATCACCTCAGGATAACCGACTTGGTCTTCAGGCCAACACAGATCACTTTGAATACAAAATCTTGGAACCTTGTCTTCAGCCACACGTTGATTCATCAACAAGGACATCTGAGCTCACAGGAACCTTCTGATACCGCCTTCAGGCGTTTACGCAGTCAATCTTCAGATTAGACAACACTGTTGGAGCAGACATATCACGCTGCTAAGGACTTCAAGAATCATCTTGAACAAACAACTCCGTCGGGCACCTTCAAGAATCATCCTGAACCGATAACCATTCTGGAGACTTTATTCTGCTGGATATTCCAGGAATCTTCCTGGGCAACTCTTGCTGGGACGCTATTGGGGAACTCAAGCATCATACTAGGCAAAAAACTCGGGAAGCTGTACTGAGGTCTTAAGAATCATCTTAAGCAAACGGCCCTGCTGAGGGATTCGAGAGTCATCTCGAACTGAAGACTTCGCTGGGGATCTCAAAAATCATCTGGAGCGAGCGACCGTGGGGATTACACCGGGGTCCTGGGAATCATCTCAAGAAATCTACCTCGTTGGAGAGAATATCAGGAATCATCCTGAGCAACCGGTCTTTTGGTGGATTACCTGTAAGACAAGAATGATAATGACCTAGATCATGTTGATGATGCATATGCTTCTGCGCTATGCCCCACACAGTGGGAATGATATGCGTTTATGCTGAATGCTGTGCAATCATGCACAATGCTATGCAGCGTTAAATGCTATGCAGTGTTGAATGCTATGCAGTGTTGAATGCTATGCAGTGTTGAATGCTATGCAGTCATGTACAATGATGCGATCCCGTCAGCAAAATAAATGCTGGGAGGAGGAAATCCTTCTGTCAAGGATACAAGCACTACTCCGGTAGAGGAATCATCCTGCTGAGGCGAACGTGGACACGCCAATATTAATCAGGCTCTGTCTGGGGAAATGATCTTCCATTGACTGCTGCAGGGAAAACAACTTCAGTTGATCTGCTGCGGGGGGACGAAACTCTACGAGAACTCGGACCTGCGGGTATCCATCGCGAGAATAAACTGCGCGGCCGTCTCGGCTACTCTTCTGGGGAGGATAACTCTGTGGGGAAACAACTTCAGCTGCTCAACACTCCACTGGGGAAAAACCAATCATGATCTGATCAACTTCCAAGGACTCGGCTCTCTTGGACATCTGCGAACTCGGCTGAGGAAGGAGAAGTCATTCTGCTTCGCTGGAGAGAGTGCGATTCTGGGGAGATACAGCATCAGCTGCCCCACGCTCTGCTAGGGAAAATTGATCATGATCTGATCAACTTCCAAGGATTCTGCTTTTCTGCGGACTCAGCCGGGGAGAGAAATCATTCTACTTCACTGGAGAGTACGATTCTGGTGCGGAATTTCAGTTTCGCTGGGGAAGAAAGAATCATCTGACTTCGGGGGAGAGTACAACTCTGCAAGGGAATACAACAGCAGCTGTTCCAACACTCTACTGGGACAGAGGGAACCATCCATCTTCAAGAGAGAACATGACTCTGGCGGGGAATCTCAATTCCGCTGGAGACTTTACTGGGAAACAAGGGCTTCGGCACCCGAACACTTCCATGGAATCTGCACTGGTGACCCGGTGCTGGGGGAGACGACATCATTCTTCGGTGCTTGGCTCAGCTGATGGGGTGACGCTCCTTCAGGATGCGTCGGCTTGGGGACGAGAATCCTCTCTGCCTGGGGAGACATATCAATGCTCACTATTTGCGTTCAGATTCTGCGGAGGAGAGACTACAGAACTCTGCTAGAGGAGGAGAACTTGCCCTGCTTCGGGGATGCGCACGACACATTTTCTGGAAGGTGCTATACCTGCAACAACATAAACAAACAGACAAGATACCCTCCTCAAAGGGGCCTATCCAGGTTATTATCTCGTGACAATATTCAGTTAATTAATTGTTTCAACAATCAATGGGCCTAGGCCCGCAAGTTTATGTATGCGCATTTTATCAAAAACATCGGCGTTTTCATTCGCAAACAAAACAGATAAATGTTAAACAGACAAGTAGAATTGCTGAATAATGTGCATTTTATTGATGATGAACCCCTGAACGGGCAAAAATGTTTTACAACAGAGGCAAGCTCCTGGAATGAGGAAGCCGCGCAAAAAGGAAAACATAAATATACATCAGTATATACAAATGTCGGCAATGAGGCGTAGACGAACACCATGAGTTGATCCCTCTAAGACCCACTCGACTTCGATACCTCTCTGACGCTTCAGCTTTGGAAGAGATTGATTCAGATAAATGGCCCTCAGGTCTTCCGAACCACTAAACAATGAAAGTCCACACGCGGAACGCAGTCATTTGCTTATTCAAATCCCTAACTTTTGCGTGAACCGCCCTTTCGGGTTTTCAGTTCACCGGGATACCCTTTTTTGCCGAAGCCGCCCAGTGTAGGTTTTCGACTTCGCGGGTGTACATTTTTCAATATATCCCTAATTTTTGCCCGAACCTTTTATTCTGTTTTTGGTTCGCCGGGATGCCCCTTTTTTGCCTGGACTCTTTCTTTTTTGTCCAGCGGGTCTTTTTCAAGCAAAGTATTTTTTAACTGCGTCCGCGTTCACCGGGGATGCAAAATCTTCACCATCCATCGTGGATAACAATAAAGCTCCTCCTGAGAAGACCTTGCTGACGACATACGGCCCTTCGTAATTCGGAGCCCATTTGCCCCGGTGATCGGAGTGTGGCGGAAGAATCTTCTTCAGGACGAGATCAACCGTCTGAAAGCTTCTGGGACGCACCTTCTTATCGTAAGCTTTCTTCATTCGGCTTTGGTACAGACGACCAAATGCAATCGATGCTAACCTCTTCTCGTCCATCAGGCTGAGTTGGTTCAAACGATTCGCAATCCATTCTGCCTCGTCGAGTTTCACATCAACCAAAACTCGCAAAGAGGGAATCTCCACTTCTAACGGTAGGACAGCTTCCATACCGTACACCAAGGAGAAAGGAGTTGCCCCGGTCGACGTACGCACCGTCGTACGATAACCGTGCAAGGCGAACGGCAACATCTCGTGCCAATCTTTGTACGTCACAACCATCTTCTGAACAATCTTCTTGATGTTCTTGTTGGCCGCTTCAACAGCGCCATTCATCTTCGGCCGGTAAGGAGATGAGTTGTGGTGTTCAATCTTGAAGCTCTGGCACAACTCCTTCATCATCTTATTATTCAAATTCGAACCATTATCAGTAATGATCCGCTCGGGAATTCCATAGCGACAGATGATGTCCCTCTTTATGAACTTAGCCACCACCTGCTTGGTCACATTAGCGTACGAGGCTGCCTCCACCCATTTGGTGAAGTAGTCGATAGCTACCAGAATGAAACGATGACCATTGGATGCAGTAGGCTCGATCTTGCCTATCATGTCGATGCCCCACATGGAGAACGGCCAAGGGGAGGACATGACATTCAATGGGCACGGCGGCACGTGAACTTTATCAGCATAAATCTGGCATTTGTGACATTTCTTCGCGAATCTGAAGCAATCCGACTCCATAGTCAGCCAGTAATACCCTGCTCTCAGGATCTTTCTCGTCATGGCGTGCCCGCCGGCGTGCGTACCAAATGTGCCCTCATGGACTTCTTCCATGAGCATACTCGCTTCTTTTTCATCCACACATCTGAGTAGTACGAGATCGTGGTTTCTCTTATACAGCACTCCATCAGGATTGAGATAAAAGTTTCCAGATAGCCTCCTCAGAGTCTTCTTATCCTGGGTCGACGCACCCGCAGGATACTCCTTGGTCATAAGGAAGGTATGGATGTCGTGGAACCATGGCTTGCCGTCGGTGGCATCCTCGATTGCAAAGACAAATGTCGGTCTATCAAGACGCGAAAGTACAATTCTTGGAGCCTCATTCCAATAATTGACCTTATACATTGAAGCCAGCGTGGCTAAGGCATCAGCCATCTGATTTTCAGCCCGGGGTACATGATGAAGCTCCACTCGATCGAAGAACGGAAGCAGCCTCCTGGCATAATTCATGTACGGCACTAGATTCGCTTGACGAGTTTCCCACTCCCCTTTAATCTGATTGATTACAAGCGCTGAGTCACCATATATGTCTAGATTCTTGATTCTCAAATCAATTGCCTCTTCTAGACCCATAATACATGCTTCATACTCGGCTTCATTGTTGGTAACTGGAAACGTCAGTCTCGCAGTAAACGGGATGTGGGATCCGTGAGGAGTCGTGATGATAGCCCCGATACCACTTCCATAGGAATTAACCGCTCCGTCGAATATCAACTTCCACTGGGATTTCCTATCTGGCCCCTTATCGGGCAATGGCTCATCGCAGTCCTTCGCTTTGAGAAACATAATGTCCTCGTCAGGGAACTCGAACTTCATCGGCTGGTAGTCTTCGATTGGCTGTTCGGCAAGGTAATCAGACAATACGCTTCCCTTAATGGCTTTCTGAGAGACGTACTGAATATCATATTCTGTTAACACCATTTGCCATCTGGCAATCCTGCCCGAAAGAGCCTGCTTCTCGAAGACGTACTTGATCGGATCCATCTTCGAAATCAGCATAGTGGTGTGGTTGAGCATATACTGTCGTAGACGTTTGGCGGCCCAAGCTAATGCACAACACGTCTTCTCCAGCATCGAGTATCGAGACTCACACTCAGTGAACTTTTTACTCAAATAATAAATGGCATGCTCTTTTCTGCCCGTCTCGTCATGCTGACCGAGAACACACCCCATACTGTTCTCCAGAACCGTCAGGTACATGATTAATGGCCGTCCAGCCACTGGGGGTATCAAGATTGGAGGTTCTTGAAGATACTGCTTTATTTTATCGAATGCCTTCTGGCAATCCTCATTCCAAGTAATCGCCTGATCTTTCTTTAAAAGCTTGAACATCGGTTCACAAGTGGTCGTGAGCTGAGAGATAAACCTTGCAATGTAGTTTATTCGGCCCAGGAAACCACGAACTTCTTTCTCTGTTTTCGGCGCTGGCATTTCTTGGATAGCTTTTATTTTTGCAGGATCAACTTCAATCCCTCGTTCACTAACGATAAACCCCAATAACTTTCCGGACCGCACTCCAAAAGTGCATTTGTTAGGATTCAGCCTCAGCCTGAACTTCCTAAGCCTTTCAAACAGCTTCAATAAATTGACCAGATGCTCTTCCTCCGTTTGGGACTTTGCAATCATGTCATCAACATAGACCTCGATCTCATGATGAATCATATCATGAAACAAAGTTACCATTGCTCGCTGGTAAGTGGCTCCTGCGTTCTTCAGACCGAAGGGCATTACCTTATAGCAGAATGTGCCCCAGGGGGTGATGAACGTCGTTTTCTCCATGTCCTCCGGTGCCATCTTAATCTGATTGTAACCGGAGAAGCCATCCATGAACGAAAACACGGAAAACTGGGCTGTATTGTCGACCAACACATCGATATGAGGCAACGGGAAATCATCCTTAGGGCTCGCCCTGTTCAAATCCCGATAATCGACGCACATGCGTACCTTACCGTCCTTCTTCGGTACAGGCACTATGTTGGCGACCCACGGAGGGTAAGTGGTAACGACTAGAAATCCTGCGTCCAACTGCTTCTGGACCTCTTCTTTGATTTTTACAGCCATGTCTGGTCTCGTCCTCCTGAGCTTCTGCTTGACTGGAGGGCAATCTTCTCGCAACGGCAAGCGATGAACCACGATATCAGTGTCGAGTCCGGGCATATCCTCATATGACCAAGCAAAGACGTCACTATACTCTCGAAGCATCTCGACCAGCCTATGCTTGACATCATTCTGCAGCGCAGCCCCAACTCTGACATTTCTGACGAGCTCCTCAGAACCCAGATTTACAATCTCAATATCCTCCTCGTGAGGCAGAATAACCTTCTCCTCTTGTCTCAACAAGCGGGCCAACTCTTCCGGAAGGTCTTCATCTTCATCAATCTCATCCTCGGCTTGATAGATCGGGCAATCAAAGTCGTAGTGAGCCGTAGAGGGTCCAGAGTCGATGTCATCTGTTACGTGGATCCTGCAATAACAAGGGTTAAGTTTAAAGCAGGAATATGCAGGTTAGCACGAACCTCGTTGCCATTTTGATGTTTTTTCGAAATAAACATAAAATAGGAATAACAGGGAATACCATATTTGATTACGAAGAGAACGTCTTTTATTCATTAACAAAATGCATACACATAATCCAACAAGGCCCTGACAATAAAACCACTATGCCCCGGGCAGGACATAGGGCTGTACAAAGATTGTAAAAAGCAAATCATTACTCTTCACTTGTCAGCTTGATAATCTCCTTGATGGTCCAATTGTGGAGGCGCTCGCCTGGCTTGCTCGGTTGAAACCAGGCGTCAAGATCGCAATCACTGTCTCCGCTGTCCTCCGACGCTGCGTTGATGCTCTCGAAAATTACTCCCCCCTTGGTGAATAGGATCGGCCCTTTCCCACAAGACGAGCTGCCAGAAGAAGATGAAGCTTCAGCTCCAGGAGAATACCCCAATCCAAACTTATCCTGCTTGATTGGTATATCCAAAACATGCCCCCAGCCTGGGGTGGAGCCGGCTTCGACAACGGCCCTAGCTTCCTTAAACGAGGAGAGGTTCAACTCTTGCCTCTCTGCGACGACAGGAGCCACCTCTTTCACCCTGACGGTCTCAAATGCCTGGCAAAGAGTCTCATGGATCTCACCATCCATTTCAACGTATTTAAAGGACGACAGGTGGCTTACCATGATGTCCTCCTCTCCACAGACTGTCACTATGCTGCCCCCAACAGCATATTTAAGCTTCTGATGCAGCGTGGACGTCACGGCACCAGCAGAATGGATCCATGGCCGTCCTAAGAGGCAGCTATAGGCGGGCATGATATCCATGATATAGAAAACCGCATTGAACGTCTCTGGACCAACTTGAATTGGCAGGGTCAATTCTCCGAAGACGTGGCGCTTGGTTCCGTCAAAGGCTTTCACGACCAGATCACTGGGCGTGCACAGCAGTCCACGGGTATCCAACTTCATCAGTGCCTTCTTCGGGAGCACGTTAAGCGAGGAACCCGTATCCACCAGGACATGTGACATAATCGTGCCTCTGCACTCTATTGAGACGTGCAAGGCGCTATTGTGATCTCTTCCCTTAGGAGTCAGCTCCAGATCTGTAAATCCCAGCCCATTACCAGCATTAACATGGGCTACTACTTCCTCGAGTTGATTTACTGATATCTCCTGCGGCACGTATGCAGCATTCAATACCTTCAGCAATGCATTGCGGTGCGCTTCAGAACACAGCAACAAGTTAAGAATCGAGATCTTTGACGGAGTCTGATGAAGATGATCTACGATTTTATAGTCACTCTTCTTGATTAGTCGCATGAACTCTTCAGCATCTTTAACCAGCAAGTCCTTCTCTGCCCCTGCGGGGACCTCTTCAACAGCTTTACCTTTACCCTTATCCACAGCGTCAGCCCGGACCACTTTCTCTGCTGCAACCTCTGCTGGTGCGAACACTCTTCCGCTTCTAGTGATGCCGTTGACTTCAGTAAGATTCTGCGCAGTTGATCCGAACGGCTCAAGCTCTATCTTCTGACCATTACAATAAACTTCGGCGCCATAATGCCATGGAACGGCATTAGTACTCTCGAATGGGATTGGTCCGGCCCTGGTGATGGTGATGGTAGGCAGACGAGGCGCAGAAATAGTAATAGGGTGGCGAGGAATGGTAATGGTAGCAACTTCGTCTGCCTGCTTCAGCACAACTTCCCCTGATGCACTCTCGACGCTCCGGCTGAATTGCAAAATACCCTCGGACATCAGACTTTGGATACCTTCGATCAGCTGCTCACATCCGTCAGGAAGTGTAGCACAAGCCATACATAATTCTCCGCATCCAGGGAAGAAGCCCTTCTTCAGCAACTTAGCCTTGACAAAACTCAACGGCGTCTTCAAATCTTTGACATTGGTCAGCAAGTCTGAACTCTCCTCAGTGATAACAGCATTCACTCCGCCCCCCTTATGATGAGGCATTGGATTTTTGGTGACGTTGGGCACGTTGTCAGAAAAGTTGATAACCTTGGCGTCCACCAGGTCCTGGACTTTGTGCTTAAAAGCTTTACAATTCTCAATCGTATGGCCAGGTGCCCCAGTATGGAATTCACAAGTAGCGTTGGCATCATACCCCGGTGGTGGTGCCCCTGTTAAGGGAGCCAACGTCCTCTTTTGAACTAATTGGAGCTGAAGCAATGTTTGCAGAAGCTGGGCATATGACATAGGTGGGGTATCAAAATGACGGCTTGCCAGGGGAGCCCGATTCTGATATCTTTTGTACCCCTGATTATTCTGCTGCTGAGGTTGCTGCTGCTGCGGCTGCGGTGGAGCAGCTGGAATGTTTATGCTAGCAATCTGAGGCTGAGGGCCCTTGCCCTTTCTCCTAGCATTAGTGACAGCACTGGCATCTCCCTCTCGACGCTTGCCAGTATAGGGTTTCTTGCCACCTCCTCCAGCTGAGGATGATTCACCCTGAATTTTTCCAATCTTTATACCGTTCTCAACATGCTCGCCCAAAGTGATAAGAGCCGAGAATGTTCCATACATGCCACTGACCAGCTTTTCATAATAGATTCCGGGAAGGGTAGCCACGAACATTTGCACCAGCTCACGCTCAACCATCGGTGGTTGAACCCGAGCAGCCAATTCACGCCACCGCTGGGCGTACTCTTTGAAGCTTTCATTGTTCCGCTGTGAGAGATTCTGAAGCTGAACTCGGTTGGGAGCCAAGTCGCTATTGTATTGATAGTGGAGAACAAACGCTTCTGCAAGATCTTTCCAGGTGCGCACAGCAGCGGGCTCTAAGCCCATATACCATTCGAGCGATGGGCCAGAAAGACTATCCTGAAAGAAGTGCATCAGCAACTTCTCATCGTCAGAATAGGCGGACATCTTTCTATAATAAGATCGGAGGTGGACCCGGGGACAAGTAGTGCCCTTATACTTCTCAAAGGTGGGCACCTTGAACTTGTGGGGTACTTTAAAGTCAGCAATCAATCCGAGGTTGGACATATCAACGCCCAATGTGTTCTGATTTTCTATGCTTCTCATCTTGTCTTCCAGCGCCTTGAACCTGAGTCGAGCTTCAGCATTCAACTCTGCCTCTACACCTCTCTGAGAGAATATATCATCCTGATGGTCCTCCAGTAGGGCTGGAAATGAGTCGAGTCGAGTCGAACTCACCTCAGCTCGGCTCGACTCATTAGAATTGGTTCGAATTCGAGTTCGAGTTCGAAACGAACTTTTTTTTAAGCTCAAACTCGACTCGTTATAAGTTCACGAACAGTTCGGTTCAACTCGTTAGGTTCATCTCATTAGGTTCAGCTCACATGATTCACGGACTTAAAAACTATTCTTTTAAAAAATATATATTTTTTAGTATATTTGACATTTTAAATAAATATATATTTTTAAAATAAAATAAAAGTTATCATATTGAAATTTAACTTTATCTTCAAAATCTACTAATTCAAAACCTACACAACTTTCAAGAGATACATTTGAGAGTCTAATTCAAAAACTACTAAATTGAAGATTAAATTTGTCTAAGATTTGGAGTAAATATTTAAACCTAATCTTAAAAACAGTATAATTTTTTTCATATGTAATCGAGTTGACTCATGAACCTAACGAGTCGAACTATGTATAGTTCAAGTTCAACTCATTTATTTAACGAGCTTAATTTTTCGCTCATACTCAACTCATTTGGTTCATGAACCTAGTTCAACGATTTATTTATCGAATCGAATTCCGAACTATTTTCGAGTTGGTTCGGTTCATTGCCAGCCCTATCCTCCAGCCACGGTTGAGGCACCACCAGATTTCCTGCACCAGCATTGCCGTTGACCGGCCCTATGTTAACATTGGCTCCCAAACTACCATTTACGGCGCCAGCCGCGTTGAGTCCGAGATTAGTCATCAGATTGCCGTTAGCACTGCCGTTGCCCCCGGGGGCGGGAACAACGTTCTGTGGAGTATCCCCTTGAGGGGGAGTAGGCACGGCCCCTCCATGAAGTATGCCATTACTGTCAACCCTGGAGATCAGAGGTTGAACCAGAGTACGAAGTTGGTCTTGACCATTCGCGACCACCTGCATCAGCTCCATAAAACGATCCATCCGCTCACGGAGTTCTTGAACATCTGACTGCACCTGGTCCATGATTCTTGTCTGATTAGCGCGAGTTGAGTAGCGGTGGATGAGTCTTTGATCAATCCTGGAGATCGAAAGCAGCTCGGAACCTGAAAAACCTGTCAACAATAAAGGTTAGGAAAAGCAATAAGATATACACCATGCAAGTATGCTTCATGCAGATGCATGCGTGTCTGTGCGCGTGGGAGGTTTTCCCCCGATCCTAGTGCCTTAGTGACGGTGCTGATGATAATAAGAGGAAGAAGAAATCCGAGCCCAATCATGGAAACATCAATCTCATATATATATGGAAAGGCCTGTCAAGGCAGTACACAGTATCAGCGAGTACAAATCAACAGCGTGACCTCAGCCAACAAGTCTGGTGATGGTCAGCATACATCAAAGATCAAAAACAACAGGGATATAACTAGTCAAGTACGGCCACGGGCGCGATACTCTGCTAATAACTCCTTTGTCTCTGAACGATCTGGCGAAGTGAGCAACCCCTCGACGAGTAGTTCCCTCTGCCTGATAGTATGCTGAAGCCCCTGAACTGAACTCTCCCAAGCGCCTTCGCCGAAGCAATCCTCCAGCTTCCGCTTCTTAGACTCAAACATCAGCTTATGCTCCTTCAGGCTAGCAATAGCTTTGTTGAGACGGGCTTCAGCGGAGTACCTGCGGGCGGTCTCTTCATCAAACTTCCGCTCACTGTCCTTCACTTCGGTCTCTAGCTTAGAAATCTGTAGCATCAGCTTGTCTTCTCGCTCCTTCCTGGTGGCCATGGAAGTCTTCCAATGCTGGTCGAACTTAGATATTCTCCGGTATGCTTCCTCCAAATGCTGCTTCTTCGTAGCTAGCACATCATTAGCAGCTCTGAAGTCTTGACCTAAGCGTTCCCGATCAGCAATCTGCTTTGCCAAGTCTGCACTCAGCTGGCTCACCGACTCTGTTTGCTTTTTGAGAGCATGCACGGCTTCGTTCCTCTCACTTCGAAGCTGAGCTAACTCCTTCTCTAATTCTGCATTTGCCCTCTTCAGTTCATCACGCTCAGCTAATACCTGGTTGTGCTGATGAATGGACACAGTGGTAGGCTCTTCGACTGGTGGAGGACTCTCCGGTCTGACATGAGGGAATGGCATCCCTATAGTGCTGGTTCTGGCTCTGATCCAATCTGAATAAGGAGGGTAAGCTTGGTTGTCGCTCTTCCCCAACAAAGGCTTTCCTCTCGTGCTGATATTGTTCCACGCATACTGAAGCTTGGACAACAAATCCCCCTCTAGAATACCCGTGAGGTACAGAGATTCCCGTACCTCTTCTTCCTTCGGTGGAGTCCTCAAAGCATATGCAAACTGACGAACTAGCAATGATGGGTTGTAGTTGATGCAACCTTTCCTACCTATCAGAGGTACGTTAGGAAACCCACTACAACTGAAGATCATCTCGGTGCCTAACCTGCCTCTGTCAACAAACCAAACAATGTCTTCTGCCGACAAGCTCATCAGACGCTCAGGCCACTCAGCTGTGGCTGCAGACAAGACAGAAGAACCCCTCTTGGGCAAATGACTATCAAACCACTTGTACAACAACGGTACGCAACATGAAACATTCTTCCCTCTCCGGTTCTCATTCTTATAATGCACCGAATGGTAAACGTCTCCGATCAGAGTAGGGACTGGATTCCCTGAGGCGAAGATATGGAATGCATCGAAGTCTACGAAATCAGGCATGCTGGGAAATAGGATGATGCCATATATGCATAAAGCAAGGATGGCGCTGAAGGCGTCCCAACATTTGTCCTTAGCACACTGCTGAGCCTTAGCTATCAGAAACTGCAGAGAGAACCCTGGGACCTTGTTCCAGCTCGTCACCACTAACTCAAAAGCGCTCAAATGGAGTGAGGAAGCCAAGCTAACCAGATCAGGCTCAGCATCCATGTGGACAAAAGGCATCTGCCTTTTGATAGGCACACCCAGCATATCAGCATACTCTTCCAATGTCGGCGCGAGAACGAAGTCATGAAAAGTGAAACACCTCAAGGGAGGGTCATAAAACTGCAGAAGAGCATGTAACCCATTCAACTCGGACGTAGAAGGTTTGCAAACCAGACTAAGCAACTTGCCATAAGACTTCCTGAACCTATCCTTCACAGAATCCCCTGCCAGGGCTATCAAACCAGTCAGCTTCGACACGTCGGGGGTCGGGAACTTATACGCAACAGTCTTCCTGAGAGAGGCCATAATAGCAGTAGGAGGCGGGAAATCCTGGATCGGGGAAACGGTACTTGCAACACAGACACACGTTAATGGAATGCAGATGAATGCGTAAACTAATGCAGAATGCAGGTATGCAATAAGATATCCAGGTAGCTGCTGTGGCGATTCGGTATCAACAGTCACTGATGAGAGGGAAACCCCGGTGTAAGACCACTAATCTGATCTGCTGAGAATAACCATCTGACGGGACCGAGATCAAAATTCTGTTCTGACAAGAGTAAGTGACTAATAATAAGGACCCCGGGTGCAAGATCGAGGAACATCTGCTGAAGTCTTCAGACCCCAAATCAAAATCTGCCCTATCAAGAACAAATAACATCTGCCGATGAGGTTTTCAGACCTCACTCAAACTCTGCTCCATCCAGAACAAATAACATCTGCCGATGAGGTCTTCAGACCTCACTCAAAATCTGCTCCGTCCAGAACAAACCACTGACGATAATACACTGATCAAAGCCTGCTCTATCAAGAACAGACGAACACCCGATGATAAGATCCTCTGACCAAACTCTTGCTCTATCAAGAACACATCTGTAACTGAGAACCCAACATAACTGATTTGCCGTCAAGAAAACCAGGTAGTCTGAAGGTCTAAGTTTCCTGCAATAAACCCAGTCCCGCTCACAGGTATGAACCTAGACTGACTCAAGGTACGACATCCTATGCGTTCATCAGTGTTACAGACTTTCAAAACTGATGATACGATTCCCAGAAGGAGTGGCATCATCAAGTCCTAAAGAGGCCTCACTTAGCTGAATCACAAATGATCGGTCCCCAGAGTCGACAATCCACCAAACCAGCAACCGTCTCAACCCAAAGGGTTGAAAGTGAAGCCAACCGGATGAACCTCGTCTGAGCGTGGATTTCATGAGACACTAGTGCCTGCAAAGCAAGCACGCGCCCACTAATTTCCACTCTAAGTCTATGGTGCACTCAAGCCTGGGTCTGGCTTCTCACTCAATCAGAACTCCCATCCCACAACAGCACAAATAATCATATTTTACTGAATATAAAATGCGGGAAATAAAGTGCGAGAAGTAAAAATGCGATAAATAAACGCAACCCAACAAGCAAACACACAAACGATAGGATTGACCCGCAGGGAACCGTTGGAGTCCCCAGCAGAGTCGCCAGCTGTCGCTTGCGCGAAAATAAGGTGCCGGCATGACAGAAGAGTCGCCACCTTTCGTTATTTATCCCTCAGAGCGGGAAAGAAAACGATCGGGAAAACCTGACGAATAAGGGTAAGACAAGGTCGTCGCAACCATTGTCTGGGTTCGGGAGTCGGTTGCGCAAGGGGAAGGTATTAGCACCCCTCACGTCCGTCGTACTCGACGGGATCCTCGCTTGTTTGTTTACTTGGACGGGTTGGTTATAATCTATCTACCTATCAAGGCTGGATGAAAAAGAAAAGAAAAATGACTCGGCAAAGCATCGCGCTTTATGCCTACGTATTCTCATCAGAGAACGAGAAATCAGAGTCAACGTAGTTCGGCTAACTACGGGTGAAGGTGGGGAAGGTTGCTCGCTAGGACGTTGCATCCTATGCCTACGTACTTTCATCTGGTATGAAAGATCAGAGCAAACGTAGTTCGGCAAACTACGGGTTATCTCCTAAAAGAAGTGTTTTTTATTATGTTTGCGATTTCAACCGCACTAGAGACTATGACCTGAGAGTGAATGCGTCGCATGTCACCCAAAGGGTACCATACTAAACATTCAGACTGTGGAAAAGAAACTCTCCCACAATCCTTTCTCAGATAGCTTAAGGCTCGTAACGTACGAAAGAAATCATTCATGATTACTGTGTCTTAAACTGCTTCGAGATGAGAAGAGAACAGGCCCAACTAGGAGGGAGACTATCAAGTCCTACTGTTGTCATGCCATGGATTCATCCTATGGTTGAGGTTTGAACAGGGAACTCCTAGATGTTGTCATGCATAGGTTTCAACCTAAAAGTCTATCATCAAATCCTCATCAGAGGAAATGAGAGTCCTAAGGGATCATGTCAATGATACACCAAAACAGACAAAAGCATCAGCTTTAACAGTAAAATGCATGCAATGCAAGTGAGGGAGGAAATGTGTGTGGGGCTTCAGCCTCCACAAGCTTGTCTCGACCTCAAGCCAGTCATGAAATAACAGTAATCATACTGAAATAAACAACATGCTATCAAGCAAAAACAGTGAACTGTAATCATACAGACAGAAAATGAAATGCTATCAAGCAAAATAAACACATGGGCAAGGGAGCTGGGCTCTACCGAATACCCGCAAGCAAAGCCAAGCAATAACAATACAATCAGATGCACTCATGCTCTTAGACTGAACTTATTCTAAATGGGCTTAGTCTAATGCAACAGACAAATCAGACAAAACACACAATACATCAAAGAAAACAGAAGAAAGCCTCAGCTCCTCCAGCAGCAACACAGTCTTCGGACTTCAGAGATCACTTGCTTTCCAGGTATCAACCCTACAACATGAGTATCAACTCATCTTCTCCCTTGAGCTTCAGCTCCTTTGATCAGCTCTACCTTCAGGCTTCACTATCTTCAGGGATCTTCAGGCATCAACTTGATCTTCACAGAGTCTTCAGACTTCAATAATCTCCAAGGAATCATCCTCTTCAAAGCTTCAGCTTCTATCTTCAATGGCTCAAATGCTCCAGCAAACAAGATTCAGTCAATAAGATGAGGTGAGGATGTTGCAGTGCTCACTGACTTCCAAAGGATGCCATTGAGGACTTAACATCAAAGAAAAGGCTCTCTCAAAGTTCTACCTTATGGGGCAAGGTCACTAATCCCTCCAAAGGAGAGAGGTGAATGCCCCTAAGGGACTCTATGTCACAGAGAAGAAAGGAGGTGAACAAGACACTCCTTGTTTATTGAACAAAGTATTCTATCTAGGGCTCTGCCTATGCACCTATAAACCTATAAACAAAACAACAAAAGCTATGCTAAACTCCTCTGCAAGGTCTTCAAAGCTTCCATGATGATCCACAAGGTCTTCAACTCAATCTTCAAAGCTCACACACTCAAAGGAGAAGAAAAACAAACACAACAATACAATTTATGCCTTTAAGCAACACACATACTATCCATACATTCAAAAATCAATGAAAAATACTAAAACACCATACAATATTCTAGCAAAATTCTAGGGGATTCTATACATACTTACCCTTAACCCATGTATTCCCCATACACTAATTTGGCCTATAAACCCCAAAACAAAATGGTTCAAGTCTACCTATACAACTTAAAACCCTAATTAGAGCACCTAAATGTCTAACAATCAAACTACATCAAATTTTAATCTAAAAATCAAGAGATAAATCCTACATGAAACTAGGGTTCAATATCTAATTATGCCCAAAAGAATGGCTTAAAAATCCTAAGGGAAGGTCCTAAAACAATTCTTGCAAAATAAGGTATCAACCAAAAGAAAATAATTGTCCTATTTAAAAGAAAATACCACCATAAATTCTACATAAAAAATAAAATTTCATTTTTATTTTTATATTTTTCTACACATTATGATCTAAACATAGAAAAAAGAATGAGTAAAAAACATTATTTACCAATTACTTATGAATTTTTAAAGTTCATTAAAAATATAAAACAAAATAAAAGTATGAAATAAAGAAAATGAGGGAGGGGTGTGAATAGAACAGATACGCAGTTCATTACACTTGGGCCAGATCACGGGGGGTGCGAATAGAACAGATAGGCCCAAAGACTTTCATTAAACCAAACGCAGCATTTGGCTGGCTCGCTTCCCTCCGTTTCTGCGTTTAAACCACAACCGTCCGATGGCGCCTTCAGTCAACGTTTACCAGCTTGATCCAACGGCATCCACGCGTCTTCTTCCTTAAGACTGAAAACTAGGGTTTTACAACTCCATGGAAGCCATGCATGCACCTGCTTCGAGCTCTCTGTTCTCTCTCCACAAGCCACCATTCAACACGATGTCAACACCAAAATTACTCAGGATTCCTCCCTCTACAAAACTATAGCCATGGTATGCTTTGAAACTCAATGCATCCCTCAACCCGATCGTGACAAGTTCTTGATTCACTCAAAATACACTGCAACTCATCATCATAATCCTTGCTCCAATCTATACTGATCTATCCTACACGTTATGGTGATCATCCTGAGCCACAAAACTAAGTTCCTCATGCACTAGCCTATGAGTTTCGATTCCAAACAGTTCTAACACCCTGCTATGAATCATCACCAATTGGCACGAAACTAACCAGAAATGCTCCTCTATTATTCTACATCATGCCTATACTAACAACCTAATGTAAAACTGCATAACTTAAGAGAATGGTGATGAAAGAAGAACCTGTCAAGAGGTTATGGTGGAGGTGTGCAGAGCTCGATTCAGTGCTTGATCTTGCTCCCAAATGCTTCTTTAATGGTATACTCCCTTCTGTTTGCAACTTTCTTGGTGGAGATGGCTTGTAGAGATGAAACCGAATCTGGTGTGGATCTTGCCAATTCAAACCCTTCAATCTTCCATTGATGATCCTCTGAATCTATTTGGATGCACTCACTATGAACTGTGGATTATGGATGAATGAGAAGATTGAACAAACTTGGTGTAGAATGAACAATCCCTCTTTTGCTTGTGATTGAAGAAACTATGAAAACCTCACTCTTCTCTCACTCTCCCTCCAACCTTGGCCAACCCTGAACTCATCATGATTCTCAGAATATATAGCAATCCATGGAACAATCTAGAATCATCTAGAAAGTGCTAGGAAAGTGTGGAACTTCTCATGTGATGATATTATGGAACATCTCATACTATGCATTATGACCTCTAACTTTATGTTAAAATCTCCTTGCATGAGATATTGAAGTAATATGAGTGAAATCAGCCCTTTACTTTTCCTTGTGCAAGCCTTTTCAAAGTTGCCGTCTTTTTCAAGTAACATTTTTCCAAAGGAACCTCATTTTTTAAGCTTTAAATCAAAATTCTACCTAAACCAATGTTCTCAAAATGGTGTTTCCAATCAAAATGATATATTGGATGACCTATTTTGGATTTGTGGATCTCACAAACCAATTTCCAATTCCAACTTTTCAAACTTATATGCCATTTTTAGTTCATTTTTGACCAATCATGCAACTTCATGCTATGAGCTTTTCCAACAATTCATGACCTTCTTTCTAGACTTAAAATCAAATTTTGAACAACTTTCATGTTTTGAGTTTTTCCATTTGAGGCTTGGAAGTAGGAGTTTTAGGCATTGGCTAAAATGACCTATAACTGACAAATGACCAAAATACCCCTGTCTTGTTCAAACCATAAGTTGAGTTCCACAAATCCTATCAAGGACTTCTACCACTCAAATTAAAGCTAAGAAGATGCCCTCCAACATTCATGTTGACCAAGAGATCATAGGAATCATCCTACTAGGGCAAAAGTTGTCTGCAAGTTGGGTGGCTTTCAAGGACCCAGATTCACACACCTCAGCTGACCTGTAATTTGTCCAAACCATAACTTGAGCTCTGTAACTCCTATCAAGTACTTCCACCACTAAAATTAAAGCTAAGAACAAGCTCTACAACATTCATGTTGTGGGGAAGATGAGATATCAATCACATCTAGAGCTAAAACTGCCTGGAAGATAGGGATCAAATTAGGGTTTTTTCACTGACAATCCTTGGAGACCCTGACTTGAAACTTCTCAAACCCCTCAATCATGATGAGTTGGTCTAGGAATCATCTTTATAACATCTCTATGCATCATTACATGATCTCATGGCCCTTGGATTAGGTCTCAACCTTCTCCAAATCTTCAGTTGATCTAGGGTTGACCCAGTCAAAACCCTAATTCTACCATTCATGGTTGAATCTTCTGAACCCTTGCATAATGACCTCTATGGGCTTCATGATGGCTATCAAGACATCTCATAGGCTTTCTCAAAACATCAAGTTCATTCTCAAAGTCTCAGAATCATCTGAGGGGTACCCATAACTCTCAAGCTATGAAGCACACAACCCTGGTTTTAATCCACTTCCTCTGAGGATCTCTTGAACTTTCTGATGAAGGTATCCATTTTCAAACACTTAATGAATAAATAATTGTTGGTCAAATTTTGGGGTGCAACACTTACACACCACCAAAATAACTGGTTGTAACCCAAGGGATATCAAATTAATCCTATCAACTCATAACATAATTTGATATTGAAGTTTATTCAAGAATGTGACGTTATTACAAGGCATTGAAATGATGATGCATTGCCAATTTATTTATCCAACATATTCGAGCATTTTATACAATGAACAAGTCACTTAAGGTAAGCAAAGAAGAACCCGTGAAGGATTCCGTCAGATGGACGATTTGGAACGGTTACAAATCCAACATTGAGACTTCAGAAATATTTTAATCAACGTCCATGCTTAGGAAGCCTTGGCATTTTTGAAGCTTCTCCATAACATTGAAACCGGCGGCCTCACTTACATCCTTTGAGCACGTGAATTAAGTTACTTCTCCAATGACGAAACTCGTTACACAAATCCTTTAAGCTAATGGCACTTGTTGGTCCGAAAGGTAGAGATATCCAAACTCAACCTCAGCACTAACCGTAAGTTAGGACCTGCCACATTAAGCATAAACAAAATTAAATCATAGATGTTTTGCTCATATTATTTTCAGAAATAGAATTTACAAAGGGGCATGAGGAGGAATCATAGATGTTCTGATACCTTACTTGTTGGTGCCACCAAGAACTCACCTGCAAAACGCAACCGATAATTAGAACAACCATTACAGAAATAGATTGAAGGTTGAGAAGTAAGAAATAATTGAGAAATTTCAGCCCTCAGTTTAGCTCATCATTGGGCATAGGTTCGAGCAGCCGGAAGGGCGACAACCGAAACTGTCACCGACTTCCTATTGAGCATCGAACAACTTAAGGACAAATTTATCATAGGCAACAAAGATTGTGCAGGACAACGGAAATCCTAAACTCCTAGTTCAGACAGAAGTCATCATAACCATTTTTGAACCCATTTTCGGCAGCGGCATAAGATAAGGCAATATCTTAAGCTGACGGTTTGACGGTTTCCTGATAGAAGAAGAGAAAAGTTAACACAGTTCAAAACACAGTCTGAAGTTCATCGAAAGAGATACTAGAACAATTAATGGTAATATCCTCCAAACGCAGTGGGATGAACACGAAGCACTTCACACTGGCAGTGACAGAAAATCAACATGGATCTTCATCATTTAGTAAACCAAGATGAGAGTAGGGTTTGCTGAGAGCCATCAAGATCATGACTTTCTAGAGCACGCCGCCGAAGAAATCTACTAGCACCCTTAACTTTTAAACCACCTGCAATAACGAGGAACACTCAGAATGTTTCAAGCCACACTCAGCGAATCAACTTAGCTTCATGATGTTGTGAGAATCATACCTTGCGAGACGTCGACAATCGTTGTGGGAAGAAATCGGTCCAAAAGGTTCTCCGGAGGAAAAACTACAGCTCTCAGACTTTACAACTCCCCAATTTTGTCCTTCGATAAGCCCGTAAGAGCAGGAGATACAGACAGACCAAAGAACATCATTCTGAACAAGTCCCACCATATTCGTGACATCCCCCGTACTAACACAAAGTACTATCCATAGATTGGAGTGACCAACCCTGTCAAAACAACAAAGACACCTTCAAAATAGGGGTAATTCGAAGAATATAAATGAGTTGCTTCGAGGATACAAACAGCTTCCAGGCTCTTCCTAATACCGCATCTCCCTTTTCAACCTGTCAAACACAAGTACTCACTACCAATCAGGACAGGTCGATAAAGAGATGTAGCACAAGTTAAGAATCAGGACAATAGAGTTATATTCCGCCCTCAGTTAAGTTCATCATTGGGCAGGAGGCTCGAGCGGCCGGAAGAGCAACAGAAACCGTCGCTAGCTCCCTACCAACCATTGAGAAATCAAAGTTCAGACAAGCAAAGCAACTAATCTCAAACAACTTTCGACATAATGCAAGCAAAAAGGAAAACTCAGGTAACAAAATTGAAAACAACGACAACCGCGATTCTCAGCTCAGACATAGAGTTGTCATCGCCGGTTCGAAGCCCTTCTCAGCAAGCACAGGATTAGAGTGGTGTCTGAACTCAAATATAGTGTTCTCTGCAAAGAAGAAGAAAAGAAGCGTTAGCACGGTTTAAGAATATCACCATAACTAATTCCTATTTTTAGCAACGCGGAAAGGAAAAGCAAATTACAAAGTCAACGATGAATATCGAATCTGCACGAAGGAGGAGAGGTTCGGAACTTCCCAATTTTGAAGCCAACATTTCATCGACAGAACCAGAAGAAATTAAGTGCCATTCCCCAAATCACCAAGTGAATCAGACAGGTCCAAACGAAATATGGAAAGAATTGAAGCTGTTTCCCAAATCCACCAAGCTTTCTCGACAAAGATCAGACGAACAAGGAAAGTTTTAAAGTGCAAAACTTAAATTGAGGCCCACGAATCTCACTTATAAGAGGATGAAGAAACCCACAAGTGGAGAAAAAAACCCGTCGTTACTACCGAAAGATAGTCGCCCATAGTGCTCAAAGTGAGAAGCCTCGTCACCGCAAGCGCTCAGAGTTTGTTCTCACATCATCATTGCCGCTCAAAGGAGAGGATTCGTGAACCACATCATCCCTTCGCCGCCGCTGTCAAGAAGCCATTAACGGTCCTCTAAAGCTACCTCCACAGCAAATTGCGATCGTAAGCTCACTAACATACAATTTGCATTGTTTGTCTTTTGTAGGTTGGGAGAACCATCGCGACCGTTCATATGCAGAAGCAATCGAAAAAAGGGACAATCGGAGGTTAGGAGAAGCCGATCGAAGTAAGAGAGCAAGACGAAGGAGGAGATCGCGAGTTGGGAACGAATGGGGGGGGGGGGTCTAGGGTTTGTTTAATTTTTTTTTGTATTTGTTTTATTGTAATAGTTATATGTAGGTGCACACATTCACTTATCACACACCTTCACCATTATCACCCCTCAAATCTCCAACGGATCTGATCTAACGGTTCACGCTCCACATACCCACCGTAATTCATATGCCTGCGCCACACCTAATCCATCCGCCTCCTAAACCCCTCAATTAACTCCCAATCAGCTTTTTAATTAATCATTAATCATTAATCAACCCTAAAATTATTTAATCTACTTTTTTAGTTAATTTAATCATTTTCTTAATAAAATCTAATTAATTAACCAATTTTTTTATCAACACTTTTAATTAAATGAATTAGTAACCTTTTTTTTAATTAATTAACTTATTTTCTGATTAATCCCTTGTCTAATTAATAGTCTTTTATCAATAAATTATCCTAATCATGACTTATTTCTTACATTACTAAAACCATTCTTTTCTTTTTTCTTAATTTAAAAAACCTTTATCTATCAATAACAACAATTTTTTATAAAATAATAAAACCTTTTTCTAAATAAGCTTGATTTTTAACAACCTTTTTATAATTATAACTAAAACTGTTTGTTTAATAAGAAAACCATTTCATAATTAACTCATATTATTTGATAAGCTGGTAATTATTTAACTAAGGTCATTCTACCCAAATCTAATCTAGTACATTTCATCCAAAAATATAACTTTTTCCTTAAAATCAATTCAACTAAAATTAATCAAGTCGATGCCACCCATAATTAATTAACTCAATCAATCGTGCACGCTTGTGCCTTGCTCCGATTTCCATTCGTCTATTCACTCTCACACACTTGTAAGTCTTAGCGCTTTCATGCGTCTGTGTATGGATTTATTTATCTGCCTTACTTTATCTGCAATTTATTTTTTTATCATATTGCATCCCGTCCAAAGGAAGAATCTGCGCATAATCTAAACAATTGTGCGTATGCATCTCATTTGCATCATAACCCCCTTGATCCTTGATCACATTCAAGTCTATCTTAAGTTAGATTCTACCCCATAAGGAGGACCTTTTTCTTTTATCTTTTACAACATAGAAAAAGACAATTTCAATTCAAACAATTATTCAAACACAATAGAGAATAAGATGTTAGTCATCTTGATGATTGAGATCAATCTACTGCCCCATAACAATACAATCAATATGTAGGGACTTTTCCGCTTAAGAGAAATAGTGGCGTACTTGTCGACAATCCGAGTACTTGAGCCCTTCTCTTAAGACAATGCAAAGACTATTTTCCTACAAGTTGTGGTGGCTAAAGTCGAGTAATCTCCTTTAAGATGACAACACGTCTTTTCTCCTAGAATCAATCAACCAACTACCCTTATCCCTTAGGAACTTTGACCACAGTCAAAGAACTCCTCAAACCTTTTAGGGGAACTACAATTACTCTAATTCCATTCCCGTCAGGATATGTAGGCACAAGATGCGACATCTTGGCGAGTATACTTAGAAATAAATCCCCTAGGTCTTTTATCCTTAAGTAGATAAACCTTAGCAATAAACAACATTAAAACAAGAGGTTCCTGTAGAGTACTACACAAACTTAGGATGCTATCCCCTTCCCTAATTTTAACCAACCCCGAACCTATAATTCTCTAGCTTTTGCATTTGCATTGCATTATGGGTAATTCGATCTTTTTCCCTTCCCTTGGAAAAATCAAAGACCGATGGTGAACTAAATGAATTAAGATTCAAATTAACCAATAATTTGACATCCAATTCTCAGTGCGACATTTGCAACCAGATCGGGTTCTGGAGTCGGTTATGCAAGGGGAAGGTATTAGGACCTCTCACATCTATTGTACTCAACGGGACCCATTTAACTAGTTATGAGAATGAGTTTTAGCGTGATACTTACTTGTGGTCTTCTACTTATTGAGAGAGAAAAAGAGAAAGAAAGAAACGACTTTTAGGTTTTTTTCATTAATGTGTTTGACAAGATTTCAAAATCACGCTCCTACGTATCTCCTGGTACGATGGAGAACTCAAGGCTATGTAGTTCTTTGTAGAAAAAGAACTGTTTGTTGAATGCTTTTAAAGAATTGTTTTGTTTTGTAGAAAATATATATATATATATATATATATATATATATATATATATATATATAAATATATATATATATATATATATATATATATATATATATATATATATATATATATATATATATATATATATATATATATATATATATATATATATATATATATATATATATATATATATATATATATATATATATATATATATATATATATATATATATATAACACAAAAAACAAAAAAACGGATCTCAAATCCCTCTTCTCTCTTTTTTAGAAAATCTCTCCTCCCTCAACTTCTTTCTCTTTCAACAACAAGATAATCATGACCATAATCTTTCCTCTTTGAGTGAACAAAAATCAAACAAAAAATAAGCATGGAAATGAAAGTACCCCTGCGATGGAAGTGATGGTATATAGAGGTTCTTCCATAATAGTGTGAAGGATTGTGGGAGGCTGGTGAAGGGCGGTTGCACGGAGGGTAGTGGCGATTCAGCGTCACGCAGACGTGGGGCGACGCTTCTGATCGCGCTCGGTAGTGCGACGTCGCTTGAATTTGCGGTATTCCGGTGCGGCGGTAAGTTTGTGTTCTTCCACTTTTCTTCCTTGATTCAATGGTATGTTGGAATGTTGTTGAAGTTTTTTTAAGGAGTGAAATTTGCTGTTGTGAGTTGGAGGGAGAACGGTTCGGTGAGGTAGCTCCGACTGTTGGTGGTGTTAAAGTAGTGGTTAATTTATCGAGTATTGACGAACTGAAACTATGACGAGGATGGTGGCGAGAGTTGCAATCCGATGAAAAAGAGTTAAGGAGGTGGTGGGTTTGCCGAGCTCAAGGAAGAAGACAAAGTTGAGAATGGGTTGAAAATAAAGGTGGAGAATGAAGTTTAATTGTGAGATGATGGAGAGTTAATGGAAGTGATTTGAGCTGAAGGATAGTTGAAGGTGTGGTATAGTATATGTTTGTTATGGAGGAGTTAAATGATGAACCATAGAGGAGAGTTTTTATGATGTGAGGAAATGATGAAATTGGTGTATGGAAGGTAGAGCTTCAGATATGTTGATTACTGTTTGACAAATTTTGGTGGTTGTAACACCCCAATTTTAATAATTATTTATTTATATTATATTATACTAGCGTCCAAACGGACATGTTCGTGCCCGTTTGTCCGCTTTTTGTATTGCGCTAACGCGCAAAAATATTAACAGTTTATTTTTTTATAAATTTAATTTTACTATAAACTATTTATATTGATTTTAATATAAATTATTTATATGATGAAACATTAAGTTTTGTATTTATATATTGCTATAGATTAATCAAAACCATAAAAAGATTTAGATAGAAGAAGAACAAAAATCTTTCTCACAATTTATTAAGCAACTAAACATAAACATTAATACGGATACTAAGTTACATTATTGCTTAACAGGAAGGTCAACCATGAAATCAAAATCAGAAATATCTCTCGTTTCACTTTAAAACAAATGAAGTAATTCATTAATATATTTTTTATTTGATTTTGGTTTTAATTTAAATTATTTATCATATATATATATATATATATATATATATATATATATATATATATATATATATATATATATATATATATATATATATATATATATATATATATATATATATATATATATATATATATATATATATATATATATATATATATATATATATATATATATATATATATATATATATATATATATATATATATATATATATATATATATATATATATATATATATATATATATATATATATATATATATATATATATATATATATATATATATATATATATATATATATATATATATATATATATATATATATATATATATATATATATATATATCTGTTTATTAATTTAATTTTTTATTAAGTATATGGTCAATGAAATGCTTCCAAAGACTGTTGCAACAAAACTCTTTCATTTATTGAAGCAATACTTTAAGAAATATTTTAACATTTAATTCTCATTTTCCTGCATTATCTTGGAGGTGTGTGTAATCTTTAATATTTATTATTCGTTTTCTATTATATTATTAGTATTATATTAAATACAGATGAACCAATTCATAAATAAACAATTCATATATTTTTTAAATTTAAGACCAATGAGTTTAAAAAGAAAGACACTTAAAAATAATTTTTCATTGTTTTTAATAATATTCTCTAACCAAATCAATATAATTTGATATTTAGTTGCAACAACCAAATGCAAAATCAACAAAATAGATTCTAAAATAAAGACAAATTATCTCTTAAGGAAATAATCATAACATTGTAAAGGAAAAGAAACTTCATATCAATTAACAATGAAGTATGATAAAGAATTAGAGAAGAAATTAGAGACTGGTGATCAAATAAGAGATGAAGATGAAAATTTTTTTTCTCTATTTATCTTTCACAAATCATAAATAGTGGAGTATGATGATGTATTTTTTTTATGTTGCCACTGAATGAATGAATTTCCATTTTCTATTCATTTATAAGTGCGTTTTGCACTTCCATCATTTTTGTAAGAGATGCATAACTATCAAAATTAGTTTTTTTTTTCCATTAAAAAAACTAACTTTGATAGTTATGATTATCTTATAAAAAAACCGTATCATTTTGTTAACACTTTATTTTTAAAAATTAAATAAATTTAAAGGATAAAATGGGAATGAAATAGGTATGTCCAAAATCATCTATCTTCTTTATCTTTATCTATAGTTATAGAATAGATAATAGTTATAGAATAAATAATAGTTCTAGAATATATTAAGTAGAGTTTAGAGAAACCATAATAAATATTATAAAAAGAAATTTTTTTATGAGAATAAAAAAAAAATCATAAATAAAAGTTAGGGAGATAAATACAAATAAAACCCACAAATAAATTAATCTCACATAAAATGAAATAAACAAAATTTTGAGAGATTAAAAGTTTCATGTTCCTGTTAGACAAAAAAACGTATAAATTATTCTTCAAAAACTAAGTAAAATAGACAACGTATAAAGAGAAAAATATATAATAAACAAAATTTAAGAAATGTGAATAAATTAGAATATACGTACAATTCCATAGAAGTATCTTCTGTACACTCATTTCAATAGTTGCATGGAAAATATATATATTTGTGTAAAAAAGATCATTTGAAATCCCTTCAAGTTTTGCTGCATATATGTAGCATTCTGCCTCTTTTGAAATTAATAGTTTCTTCAATTTTCTTTAAAAACATAACATAAATATTTTAAAAAATAAAAATAAAAATGAGAGAGATGAGTTTTTTCTTTAGTTTTAAATGAAGAATTTAAGAGAGAAAAGAAGAGAGATAATCAATCAACATTGCAAAACCAAATACATAAGACATTTTTCAGTATTACGTATCTACTTCGGTGGAGTGTTCGCAGATATTAATAAATTTATTAGAATTGTGATATAATAAATAGAATTTATATAATAATTAACAACTTTAATAATAATTTTACATAGAGTTGGTTCAAAAATACAAAAAACTACAAAGTAATATAATTAAAATGAATAACTTTTAATAACTAATCAAATCTATAGAAATAATTATAAGTGAATGATTTATATCTGTTACATTTTGAAAGATTATGCCTCTGTGTTCTTCCAATTGTCTTGCACATTCTTCTATCTTGCTTGATTTATCCATTAAAAATTGAAAAGAAATTTAAGAATCATTATTAAATATATAAAAATAGTGATGTAGAAAATATGTGTAAGAAAATTAAAGTTATTAGGTATTCTCAAATATTTAAGAATCTTTAAATTTTGAAGAAGAAAAATTGAAAAAATGAAAATATTGAAAATAAAAATCCAGGTAGTATGTGACAAAGAAAGGAAATGGTAGAATACTTAAAACAAAAGGAATGATACGTGAATAAAAAAAACGACATTATGTTGTTGATACTCAAAGAAACTACACCAAAAATATGAATTTATCATTAAGACTTAATTACACATTAAAAATAATAAAACACAAAGAAATTTGACTTCTTTCTTTCTTATGCATTACCGATGATACTAAATAATTTTCAATAATATTCATCTATTAATGAAACAATAGAATGGAATGAATAAAATTAAAAATAGGTAAAGGAATCGATCAAAATAGTTAAACTTTAAAAGTTAGTGAGAATATTAAAATAAAAAAAAATAGTATGAAAATTGGAAAAATAACCTCTTCTCCCTAAAAAAATAATCTCTATGTTTATGTTAACAACAACTTTTTTCTACTTCACTGTCTTCAAACTAATTAAAAACAAAAATTTAATAAGAGTTGCCAAAAGAACATAACAGAAAAATTAAAGTTAATTTAGAGAAATATTACAAAAAAGATAGCAGTTACCATTATTATCTTTCTCTTTCATTTTCATCTTTGTTTTCTTTCTTCCATATCTTTAATTTGCTTCTCCAACATTTTTTTTCTCTCTCAATATATCTAATGGGAAGAATATAAAATGGAGAGAGAAGATGGATTGATTTAGAAACCGCATAGAAGTTATGAAAGATGAAGAATAATAAATAACTAATAAAAGAATATAATAAAATCAATTTATTAGGGACAAAATTGGAAATAAAAAAGCTACACCAAAAATGTTTATTGCCTTTATATATTGTTATAGATTAATTAATTAATTGAGTGATTTTATGCATAATTGATTTATTTGATTTAATTGATTTATTTTATTTGATGGAATAATATGTGGAAATGGTAGAAATAAGTAATTGAGCCTAGATTGAGAGTGTGAATAATAAGTGAGAGAGTGGATTAAGTAAGCCCATTAGAATAATGAGAAATTGTGGGATTTGATAAACTAAGAGAAAGAGAAAATAAAGTTATAACGATAAAAAAGAGGAAAAGAGGCAAAGAGAGAAGTGGAGAAGAGGAGGAGAAAATCCCAAGAACAAAAGCTCTAGAATCCAAGAAATCAAGGTAAGAGTGAGTCTTTACATAGTTATGAGATTGTATGATAGTGTATAATGGGTAATATCATATTTAGGATAAAAATCCCTAATTTCCATGATTTTGAAGTTGATGATTACATGATGTATGATGGTAGGATCCTTAAATATGTGTTGTAGGCTGTTATAGTTGTCATATAATGGTAGTATTTTGAATTCTGGAACTGGAACTTTTTATGGAATCAAATTCGGAGGTCCGGAAGACCTCTAAACTGCAAAATTGCAATTTTCTAGATTGCTGTCCTAGAGAGTTCGCATAGCGAAAGTCGAGACGTGAGCAGTAGTGAACCTGTAACAAGTGATGGCAGAATGGACGTAACTTTGGATCCATAAGTCCGTTTTGGTTCCCGTTCAAAGTGTTGGAAAGCTAATGAATAGAGCTATAACATATTATAGATAATATAATTGGTTGCCCAATATTTTTATATCTAATATGTTTAGAAATTCAATTGTGTATATGTTTTATTAATGAATTATTGCACTATTTGCGGTCGATTGTGAAATTTTTGTGGATAATTTATCGAATACTTGTGTGTGCAATTGTATAAGTATATTTTGGGTGTCACAACATGAAATGAATGATAGTTATTACTTGTTGTAATGATCATACTGTCGCTACTGCGAAAATCGGCGCCGGCTGAACAGAAGAGTCGCCACCGTGCGTTATTTATCCCACGGGAGGGAAAGGAAACGCTCAGAGTAAACCTCGCACAACACGGGAAAGGTATGGTCATCGCAACCAAAACCTGGATTCGGGAGTCGGTTACGCAAGGGGAAGGTATTAGCACCCCTCACGTCCGTCGTACTCGACGGGATCCACGCTTGTTTTCGGGTATGGATTGTTATTCTATCTAAACTATAGGTCGAGGGTGAAAAAGAAAATAAAATGAAAATAAAAATGACTCGGCAAAGTATCGCACTTTATGCCTACGTATTCCCGTCTGGAACGAGAAATCAGAGTCAACGTAGTTCGCCTACCTACGGGAAAGGAGGGGAAGGTTGCTCGCTAGGATATCGCATCCTATGCCTACGTACTTTCACACGGCATGAAAGATCAGAGCAAACGTAGTTCGGGCCACGTACGACACAAGCTTGTCCTGGTTGATTTTATTCCTTCTGAAAAAGGTTTTTCTGATTAGCAGTCCAAGCGGACAAAAATGACGCTTTGATGAGTTCACATTCTTTTACGGAAGAAGTGTCTTTTATTGCGTTTGAAATCTTTATGTGTTTTCTGTTTGTTTTTGAGAAAGAAGAGACAGAACTCTAACCTACGGTTGCGAAGGGAATCAAACTAACCTAATGTTATCATGCATGGGTTAAGACCTAGTGTCTATCATGCTCCTCTCTTGCACAGAGAGAAACAGAGATCCTACGGGATAGGCAGAAACAGAAACAATATCAGATATATACAGTAAAACAGTAAAATGCATGGATGCAACAGTACAAGCAAGGCAAGGGAGTCCCACTCAACCTCGAACCTAGAAAACAATAGGCAAAAGTGAACAGGCTTCACTTTCAACCCAACAGGGTAAACAGCACACAATACAGTCCAGAAAACCAATCAATACATCAGCAAATGAAGTACAACAGCAAAAGAAACAGCATCATCAGCTCTGACTCAACATCTGGCTTCAAGTAATCTCCAATCAGCTACAGGCTTCAACAAGCATCAATCTCCATCTTCATGGCCTTCAGGCAAGGGCTTTGATCATCAGTCTTCCCTCTGCAATGGCTTTTCTTCATGTCTCCAATCTTCAGGGATGAACATCAATCAACAAGAGGAGAGGAATGTTAAACAGTACATTGCCTACCAAGGGTGGCTCATTAACTGTTAACATTATACAGACAGGTTTCTCTCAAAAGTTCTATCTTCCAAATACATTCACTGATCCTTCCAAAGGAAGGAGGTGGATATTTGAAAGAGACTTTGAATCATAGAGAAAGGATGGATGCAGACAAGGCATTCCATGTTTGAGAAACAAGCTTTCTAATCTAGAGCTCTGCCTAGCTCCTAAACCCTAGTCTCCTCAGCAGCTGCTAGCAAGAACCTCCTCTCCAACTCTGGCAGTTGATCTTCAACATCTGGATCTCCAGTGGTCTTCATCTCCTCAAGTCTTCAGCTCTCCCAAGTCCCCAGACAATCCCAATACCCAAACAAGCAAGCAATAACCCCCCAGAGGGCACACCACACCAAACAATCAGATATATAGACAGTATTAATAGCAGTAGGGGAATCCTGACTTTTTCTAAGGGGATCTAATAACTACCCATAGCCCCTATAGTCCCATAGCTAAACTATTCAAACCCTAAGTCCTAAGGGAAAGAATCAAACTTCCTAAGTCATCACCTAAAAACCCTAATTTGTTCATGATGTTCAAGCCTATATTAAGCACCTAAAATTAATTCCTAAAAATGGGAACTAAATTGAATCTACAAGTTCAACATCTAATCTAAACAACATAAAAAGAATGAACAAAAAATATGAAAGCATTTAATAGAACAAAAAATTACTAAAATCATGCATGAAATGAAGCTATTTAAAATGACATTTATTTAGAAAATATGGAAAAAATATGAAATAAAAATAAAAATGCAATTTTATTTAATGAGAATTTTCTACACATCCTAAAGAAAATAGTGTAAAAAGAATGAACTGAAAATGATTTTTTACGCATTTATTATGAATTTTTTAAAATGAATGAAAAAACATGAAAAGAAAATAATAAAAAAGAATAGAGAAATATCCAGGGGGGTTCAATAAGCAAACGCGCTCAGTTCACTTCAGGATGGGCCAAGCAGACGGGGGTGTGGGTAGCACTTTGAGTTAGGCCCAGAACCACTTCAGAAATATGAAATAAAAAGAAAACCAGCAGGGGGTGAAAATAGCATAGGATATCACGTTCAGAATGGAATTGGGCTTGGCATTGGGGGTGGGGATAGCACAGCAATCTTAGGCCCGCCCGTTTCAATTAATGAAACGGTGCGTTTAGGGCACCATTCTAATTCCCTCCAAATTCTGAATCAAATCTCAGCCACACGATGGGCTTCCGAGTCAAAGTCCAACATGAAATGGACATTCCAGATTTCATCTTCCTCGTTGGATCATTCAAGAGCTAGGGTTTACACCATGAAAGCACCATGCACGCACCACTTCTACCAATCTGTTCTCACTCTACAATCCATGAAACGCCACGCTATAAACACGAAAATCACTCTAAATTCCTCCCTCTATACGCCTATGGTCTTAGATTGCTCTGAAACTCAACAAATCAACAAACCCGATCGAGACAAGTTCTGGTTACCATGAATATACACTGAGATGCATCAGCACAATTCTCACTCAAACTTACACTAATCTAATCTATGACTAATGGTGATCATCCTGCGCTAACAACCTAATATTATAATGCACTAACCTAAGAGTTCTAGGTCCTAACAGTTTGGTATACCTGCTAACAATTGTCTCTATTCAGCCTCAAATTCATCTAAACTAACCTCCTAACATCATAGACCATGAATATACTAGTAAAACTACCTAAACCTCCCTAGATTGAGTAAGTTAGAAAGATTTGCACCTTGAGCAAGCTTTAATGGAGGCTGAGTAATCACGTGGATCCAGGCTCTTGTATGCTTCAATCTTGATCCATTCTTGATGTACTTGATTCTGTTTGCAATATTTGGATGAAACTTGGCTTGGATCTTGATCTACAACTGAATTTGCAGCTTGTATGTTGATGATGGAAGTGCTCGAAAATGGATTGATCACACCTTGTTCTTGGTTGAATTCTGATCTATGATGATGAATCAGTATAATGAAGTTGATTTTGATGATGATTGGTGAAGAATTTGAGGAATTGAAGTGAAAATGCAATGAGAAAGAATGAGAGAATTTGGGAAATTCTTGGTGAAAAATGAGTCCAACCCTTGATCAATCTTCATTTCATGAATATATAGTGTCCAATGGTAACTTCTAGATCCCTCTTACACATTCCCTTGCCTTCCAACTTTGATTCATTTTGGCTATGTTTCTTAAAATGCAAGCAACCAAGGATAACTTTGAAATCTTCCACTAAACTCAAAAAAGTGCTTGAACCATTGTCTTTAGAATGTCTTTTCCATTCAAAATCATATATTGGAAGTCTCCATTTGGACTTATAAATCTCCCAAACCATTTTCCACTTTGACTTTATTCAAATTATAAGCCATTTTAGTTCAAATTTGGACCAATCATGCAACTTCATGTTATGAGCTTTTCCAACAATTTGTGACCTTCTTTCTAGACTTAAAATCACATTTGGAGCAAGTTTGATGTTGTAAGTTTTTCCATTTGAGGCCTCCTTGTATGAGTTTTGGACATAGGTTAAAATGACCTGTAATTCACAAATGCCCAAAATACCCTTTGCTTGCCAAGACCATAAGTTGAGTTCCACACATCATATGAGGGCATGCTATACCATTCTAGAAAGCTAAGACAATGAGGAACAATTCTTATGTTGACCAAGAATTCATTTGAAATCTCCTTGAGGGGTAAAACTAGCTTGGAAGTCAAGTCACTTTCACAGACAAAATTTCAGATACCTCAGATGACCTGTAACTTGCAAGGACCATAACTTGAGTTCTATAAATCTCCTAGATGTCTTCCACCACTCAAATTAAAGGTCTTGAGATCCTCTACAAGTTTCATGTTGGCCAAGAAGCCATTTGAAGCTAGCATTTTGCCTTATCTTGCTTGGAAATTTGACCTAAACTAGGGGATTTTACACAGAAACCCTAATTTAGAAACTCCTCTTCTCCTTGATTTCTCTTGAATTCTTCTTGGCATATCTCCATATCCTCTTTTATATGTCCAATGATGAACCCCACATCTCTCCAATAGCCTTGAATACCCCTTAAATCAGTCAATTGACCTAGGGTTGACCCAGATGAAACCCTAGTTGACTGCCTTCAACTATAGCTCTTGTGCTCTCATCAATGACTTGTCTCCTTCTCCAAATGACTTTCTAAGTCTCTCATAATGTCTAGATACTCTCCATGCCTTCAACTCACAGCTCACAACCCTCTTGTTGACCCTCAGATACCCTCAGCTAGGAGATGGACTCAAGGCTTGATCTGCTGAGCTCTTTGCTTTCAAATTCTTTCCTGATGACTTGAATAAGATTGAATTGGGATAATAACCTCTTGACAGGCTTCTAGAGATGAGAATCATGATTGGTCCCCTGTTGAATGACTTGCTATGCTTATGCTATGCAGATGATTAGTCTATGTACATGACTCTATATGTAGATGATAATGACATTGAAACATAAACCAAGTGAATAAGGTTGAGCAAATTTTAGGGTGCAACAGCTGCCCCTATTCAAGCGGCTTGGACCCGATTGGGTGAAGAGCCCGGAGCCTTCAGACATTCGCGGTACGAGACGGTTGAATACTAGTGAAACCAGAAATTTGCCAACCGCAAAACTAAATTGCGCTCCTGCTTGAGGAACGACATTCATCAGCTGAATCTGACTGTTACAGTAACCCACTGATCTCGTGCGACTGTGCTGGGGATTGTCTTCATCGTTCTGAAGAGGATTCTGTCATAACAGATTGCTTGGTTGTCCACGTTAGGACTCTGTCTGTCATCAATACGGAGAAATCTCAACTAAAACCTGTCCACGCTAGGACTCCACTTGCTGTTAACCCCGAAAAAATCTCGGCAACTCCGCTGGAGGTAATTCGTCTGCATTTCCATAAACTGAATCGTCCACGTTAGGAATAAAATTCTTCCACGTTAGGAGTAACACCTGTCTACGTTAGGAATCATTTCTTCTGTATCTGTCCACGTCAGGACTAACCCTTTCATCTTTCCACGTCAGGAAGCAATCTTCTTTCCACATAAGGAGAACGATATCAATCTGTCCACGTAAGGACTCCAATACCACTTGACACGTCCGCGTCAGGACTCCAATCTTTCCACGTAAGGAATTCAACTTTGGTTCTGAACCTGTCCCCGTCAGGACTCAACTTTTCTCGTAAAGAGTACATCATTCTTCCACGTCAGGAATCAACTTTTCTTGAATCTGTCCACGTAAGGACCCCCAATTCTCCACGCAAGGAATAAATCTTCTTCTTCCACGTTAGGAATATCTTCTTTGATCTGTCCGCGTCAGGACTCAATCTCTTCCACGTCAGGAATGCACTCTTTCTTTCCACGTCAGGAATCAATCTTGATATGTCCGCGTGAGGACTCAATTCTTCCACGTAAGGAATAAACTCGTCTTTCCACGTAAGGAAACCATCTTCTTCCACGTTAGGAATACTCTTGATATGTCCACGTAAGGACTCCGATCTTTCCACGTAAGGAATACCAACTTCTTTCCGGTTTGTCCGCGTCAGGACTACATTTTTCCACGTAAGGAATGCCAACTTCTTTCCGACTTATCCGCGTCAGGACTACATTTTTCCACGTAAGGAATGCCAACTTCTTTCCGACTTATCCGCGTCAGGACTACATTTTCCACGTAAGGAATGCCATCTTGATCTGTCCACGTAAGGACTCCACTTTTTCCGCGTTAGGAATCACCTCTTTCCACGTAAGGAATCCTCTTCTGATACGTCCGCGTAAGGACCACATCGTCCACGTTAGGACCCACTTCTCCACGTTAGGAATAATAATAATTTCTTTGATTTGTCCACGTCAGGACACTGATCTCATCTTGATTTGTCCACGTAAGGACTCACGCATCTTCGACCCGCTGAGGAAATAAGACTTGTCCACGTAAGGACTCACATCCTTGTCTGATCTGTCCACGTCAGGACACCAACACAAAGAGTAATCACTTCTGTCAACGTCATGGCCTCCCATTCCACTAATTTCGAGAACTCGAATCTGCCCACGTTGGGACTAACACACCTCGCCAATCCAGGGAAATAAACCTGTCCACGTTAGGACGCCCACTTCTGAAGAAATCCCGTCAATAAATTGTCCACGTCAGGACTTAGTTCTCCAATGATCCACACCCACAAACTTCTTAGCACTGACGTGACAGCGACTTTGCGGCGGACTCCACTAGGGATGTCTGGAAACCAAACTATCGGACGCCTGCTCTGATAACCGGCGGTGGCCTCTGAAATTCTGATTCAGGGAACCCCTGATGACAACTAATTCTGCCTGGGAATAAAGAGAAACTTATCTTGGTAACTCTGGCGGGGAAAATAAGAGACGTTTGCATAAATGACTCTGTTAGAGACAAAGAGAATCTCGTCATGCTAACTCTGTGGGGGAATACTGCCGAAACTGACATTACCATTGGATGTCTCACGCCGAGATCTTGAATGTTTGATTGTTCATTTGAGCAAGAATTCTCTCCACCTGAACTGCTAGAGTACAGAAATTGCTTCAGCAAAATAAATGCTGGAAGGATAATGCCGACTCCGCCGGGGATAGCCAGATGCTACAGAATTATTCCAGCAAAATAAATGCTGGAAGGGTGCAGTCAACCCTGCTGGGCAATTGGGAACTCAAACCAAACGCCTTGTTGAAGTAACCCCCTGCTGGGGAATAGCAGATGTGCATAGTATGATCGGACTTTCTGCTGGAACGTGAACTGATATTACCAGTATCTCTGACAAAATAAATGACAGGACCCACCATCAACTCTGCTTGGGAGAGTCTTGATCTTCGAGTTCCACTGGAAGGAATGAAAATACTTGCAAAGAGAATTCCGCTGGGGATGGGATGATTCTCTTGGGGAAAATTAACTGACTCCGCTGGGGGAGAGTGCATGACCCTGCGGGGAAAGATGAACTTGTCTGAATACAGCCTTATGATCTTAGAATCGCCAAACTCTGCTGAGGACGAATAACCTTTCTGGAGCACGTCCTTTGGATAAGCTACGGCTAGCTGGGGAATCCTATCCTTCTTCAGGAAGAACATGCATGACCTGCGTGGGGACTGAGTCTTTCGTTATCGCAATCTTTTGATCATCCTCCTTCGTATGGTTACGAAACCTGCAACAACACAAACAAGACACGACAAGTCTATGCAATCAAATCAATTCAGGTTAGTGACGTTACACTCAGTTAATTCAAAGCTTTAGCAATTGTCGGTAGGGGCCAGGGATGTTATACTCATGCTAGCTTCACTAAACTTAGGCGTTAATCATGCACAAAACAGTAAAGAACAGTGTCAAATACTGAATAACATATTTTCATTGATTGGGCCCCTGAATGGGCGGAGTTTTTTGTTTGTACACGGGATGTAACTCCTGAAAAGAGGAAGCTACGCAAAACAAATACATATGCACAAGAAGCATGAATATTTTGACAAATTAAATTTTGTACACATGTCGGCAACGGGATGCAGATGAACACCACGAACTGATCCTCCTATGACTCATCCGACTCTAATGCTTTTCCCGGTATCCTCACTTCTGAAGAGATGGTATCCGATAACTGGCTCCTCAAACATATTCTCCCGCATTGATGCTCATTGAATTCGGACCGCAGTCATTTGCTTTTCAAATCCCTAACTTTTGCGTGAACCGCCCCTTACGGGTTTTCAGTTCACCGGGATACCCTTTTTTGCCGAAGCCGCCCAGTGTAGGTTTTCAACTTCGCGGGTGTACATTTTTTCAATTTTATCCCTAACTTTTGCCCGAACCTTTCCTTCTGTTTTTGGTTCGCCAGGATGCCCCATTTTTGCCTGGACTCTCTTTTTTCTGTCCAGCGGGTCTATTTTAAGCAAAGTATTTTTTAACTGCGTCCGAATTCACAGGTGACGCAAAGTCTTCTCCGTCCATGGTGGACAACAACAACGCTCCTCCTGAAAAGACCTTTCTGACAACGTATGGCCCTTCGTAGTTGGGGGTCCACTTGCCCCTGTGATCTGCTTGCGGCGGGAGAATCCTTTTCAGCACAAGGTCGCCCGTCTGAAAGCTTCGCGGAAGTATCTTCTTGTCGTACGCTTTCTTCATTCGTCTTTGGTACAAACGACCGTATGCTAGAGAAGCTAGCCTCTTCTCATCCATCAAACTCAGTTGGTTCAATCTATTCGTTACCCATTCTGCCTCGTCCAGCTGAACGTCTCGCAATACCCTCAGAGAAGGGATCTCAACCTCTAATGGTAATACCGCTTCCATTCCGTATACCAACGAGAACGGAGTTGCCCCGGTTGATGTGCGTACCGTCGTACGATAACCGTGCAAAGCAAAAGGTAGCATTTCATGCCAATCCTTATAGGTCACCACCATTTTCTGGACGATTTTCTTGATATTCTTATTGGCCGCTTCGACAGCGCCATTCATCTTGGGTCGGTAAGGGGAGGAGTTGTGATGTTCGATCTTGAAATTCTGACAGAGCTCCTTCATCATTTTGTTGTTCAGATTTGAACCATTATCCGTGATTATCCGCTCGGGAATCCCATATCGGCAAATGATATCTCTCTTGATGAATCTGGCCACCACCTGCTTCGTTACATTTGCGTAAGACGCCGCTTCCACCCACTTGGTGAAATAATCGATTGCTACTAGGATGAACCGATGCCCGTTAGAAGCCGTCGGCTCGATCTTCCCAATCATATCGATTCCCCACATCGAGAATGGCCATGGAGATGACATCACATTCAGAGGACTTGGAGGTACGTGTATCTTGTCAGCATAGATTTGGCACTTATGGCACTTTCTCGCGAACTTGAAACAATCAGTTTCCATCGTCAACCAAAAGTAACCTGCCCTAAGCAGCTTTCTCGTCATAGCATGCCCACCAGCATGCGTACCAAAGGTACCTTCGTGAATTTCCTCCATGAGGAGCTTTGCCTCTTTCTCGTCTACACAATGCAACAACACCAAATCGTGGTTTCTTCTGTACAAGACGCCATCCGGGTTCAAATAGAAATTACCCGCTAATCTCCTGAGAGTCTTCTGATCTTGACTGGATGCCCCAGCCGGATACTCTTTATTCTTCAGGAAATTAAGGATATCAAAATACCACGGTTTATCGTCGGATGCTTCATCAATAGCAAATACATAAGCTGGCCTGTCCAACCGAGAGATAGTGATTTGGGGAGCTTCGTTCCAGAAATTGACTTTGTACATGGAAGACAAAGTGGCAAGGGCGTCAGCCATTTGATTTTCTGCCCGCGGTACGTGATGCAATTCAACCTTGTCGAAGAAAGGCAACAATCTCCTTGCATAATTCATGTAATGTATCAGATTGGGCTGCCGTGTCTCCCATTCCCCTTTGATCTGATTCACGACCAGAGCTGAATCTCCGTATACGTCTAGATGTTTGATTCGCAAATCAATGGCTTCTTCAAGCCCCATTATACAAGCTTCGTATTCGGCCTCATTGTTGGTAACGGCAAAGGTCAATCGGGCAGTAAACGGGATGTGCGACCCGTGTGGCGTAGTGATGATTGCTCCTATTCCGCTACCGTAAGCATTCACAGCTCCGTCAAATATCATCTTCCATTTGGACCCCAACTCTGGTCCCTCGTCTGGCAACGGCTCTTCGCAATCTTTCATCTTCAGGTACATGATATCCTCGTCAGGAAAATCAAACCTCATCGATTGGTAATCTTCAATAGGCTGCTCCGCCAGATACTCAGACAACACACTCCCCTTTATAGCCTTTTGCGAGACGTATTGAATATCGTATTCAGTCAAGACCATCTGCCAACGGGCAATTCTACCTGACAACGCCTGCTTTTCGAATATATATTTGATAGGATCCATCTTCGAGATGAGCATGGTGGTATGATTCAGCATGTACTGCCTCAAACGCTTGGCGGCCCAGGCTAGCGCACAACAAGTTTTCTCCAGCATTGAGTATCGAGATTCACAGTCTGTAAATTTCTTACTCAAGTAATAGATCGCATGCTCTTTTCTTCCTGTCTCGTCGTGTTGACCGAGAACACAACCCATGCTTCCCTCAAGAACCGTCAAATACATTATCAAGGGTCTCCCTGCCACCGGGGGTATCAAAATAGGAGGCTCCTGCAGATACTTCTTTATTTTATCGAACGCCTTTTGACAATTTTCGTTCCACGTTACAGCTTGATCTTTCTTTAGCAGCTTGAATAATGGTTCACACGTGGCCGTTAGGTGAGATATGAACCGGGCAATGTAGTTCAATCTCCCTAAAAACCCGCGCACCTCTTTCTCTGTTTTAGGCGTCGGCATTTCTTGAATCGCTTTTATTTTAGCAGGATCGACCTCTATTCCTCTTTCACTTACGATAAACCCCAGCAGTTTACCCGATCTCACCCCAAAGGTGCATTTATTAGGGTTCAGCCTCAGCCTGAACTTCCTAAGCCTTTTAAACAACTTCAACAGATTCACCAGATGCTCGTCCTCCGTCTGGGATTTGGCAATCATATCGTCAACATAAACTTCGATCTCTTTATGCATCATGTCATGAAAAAGAGTCGTCATCGCACGCTGATATGTTGCCCCAGCATTTTTCAAACCAAAGGGCATCACTTTGTAGCAAAATGTTCCCCAAGGCGTTATGAAAGTAGTCTTCTCCATATCCTCTGGCGCCATTTTAATTTGATTATAGCCTGAAAAGCCATCCATGAAGGAGAATACAGAGTATTGAGCGGTATTATCAACTAACACGTCAATGTGAGGAAGTGGAAAATCGTCTTTTGGGCTTGCTTTATTCAAATCTCTATAATCCACGCACATCCGAACCTTGCCATCTTTCTTTGGCACTGGTACGATGTTGGCAACCCATGAAGGATACTTCGTCACAGCCAGGAAACCAGCGTCCCACTGTTTCTGAACCTCCTCTTTGATCTTCATTGCCATATCTGGTCGAGTTCTGCGAAGCTTCTGTTTGACCGGCGGGCAATCTTCTTTCAGTGGCAGGCGATGCACAACCATATCTGTATCGAGCCCTGGCATATCCTCATATGACCAAGCGAATACATCATTATACTCTCGGAGCATTTCAACCAGTCTTCGCTTGATATCACTCTGCAGTGCGGCTCCGATACGAATATTCTTCTCAACCCCTTCCGACCCCAAATTGATAATTTCGATGACCTCGTCGTGAGGCAGAATGGCTCTTTCCTCTTGCTTCACTAACCAAGACAGTTCTTCAGGAACGTCGCTATCTTCGACAACCTCTTCTTCAGTCTGAAACACCGGGTGCTCAAAGTCAGGACGAGTCATAGGTGGTTCAAGGATGTCATCTGAAAATGTTATCCTGCAAAAGGAATGGTTAAGTGCTTCAAAATGCGTATAAAGCGAATAATCACATTGCCATTTTATTGAAAAATACAAAACAGGAAAGACAGGGATTACGGTATTTGCACATGAAAAAACGCCATTTATTTAATGATTAACACGCAATGTTTATAACAACACAGTCCTAAGCAAATCCTGATGCCCCGGGCAAGACATCAGATTATTCAACAATTAATAAAGCAAAGCATTACTGTTTAAAAGTCACAGGAACAAGCTCCTGAATAGACCAGTTGCACAGTCCTTGTCCTGGCGTGCTTGGCTGAATCCAGGCATCCATATCACAGTCGCTGTCTCCTTCATCAGACTCTGAAGCAGCATTGACAGTTTCATGACATACTCCACTGGCAGAGATGGTAATTGACTTTCTGAAATGGGGGGCCCCCACGGAAGGAGTTGATGACGACGGTCGGTACCCCAGCCCGAACCGGTCCATCTTCACAGGAATGTCCAGCACTTTGCCCCAGCCCTTGGCTTCTCCTGCTTCCACTAGAGCTTGAGCTTCCTTATACGATGAGACAGCTATCTCTGGCACCTTGCTCGGCCCGGGACCTTTGTCCTTGATGCGCAAACCTTCGAATGCCTGGCATGGTGTCTCGTGGATCTCCCCGTCGACCTCCACATATTTGAATGAAGATAGATGGCTGACCAGGATGTCCTCTTCTCCGCACACGGTGACTACACTGTCTCCAACCATATATTTTAACTTCTGATGCAGGGTAGACGTGACGGCCCCTGCCCCATGAATCCAGGGTCTTCCAAGCAAGTAGCTATACGCAGGCTGTATATCCATGATATAAAACTCAGTTGCAAACACTTCCTGCCCCACTTGCAGAGGCAAGGTAATCGATCCGAAGACTGTTCTCCGCGTGCCGTCAAACGCTCTGACTACCAAATCACTGGGTGTACACAAAATCCCTCGAACATCCAGCTTCATCATCGCCTTCTTGGGCAGCACATTCAAGGATGATCCGGTGTCAACCAATACGTGCGACATTACTGATCCTCTACACTCAACCGATACGTGTAATGCCATATTATGGTCCCTCCCTTTCGGAGTCAAGTCAAAATCGGTGAAGCCCAAGCTGTGGCCTGCATTCACATGTGCCAATACTCCTTCTAGCTGATTTACGGAGACATCATGTGGTACAAAAGAAGTGTCTAGGACTTTCAGCAAAGCATTTCTGTGAGCTTCCGAACATAAGAGCAATGATAGGATAGATATTTTGGACGGTGTCTGCTGCAGATGCTCCACAATCTTATAATCACTTTTTCGAATCAAGCGCATGAACTCTTCTACATCCTTCGATGCCGCTTCTTTTTCACTCGCTTGTACCGGAATATTTTCAACTGCTTTCCCTTTTCCTTTCGCTAGCCTTTCAGCCTCCACTTCAGGAGATATAAAGATCCTGCCGCTCCTCGTCATGCCTCCTGAACCAACAACATTATCCACAGCCTCCGCTGGCGGCTTGTTAACATTGATCTTTATCCCGTCACAATATACTTCTAACCCATATGACCATGGGACTGCTCTCGTGTTCTCATACGGGATTGGCCCGACCTTAGTTATGGTAATCGGTGGTCGCTGAGCTGGTGCTGCAATTGTGATCGTCTTCCGAGGAATCGTTACCGTGGCCACATCACTCCGATTATCCACTACTGCCCCTGCGGGCTCGTCAGTTGCCGCTCGATCAAACTGCAATATGCCCTCATCAATCAAAGCCTGGATGCCTTTCTTCAAATCCTCACACCCCCCAGCTAAGGTCCAACAATCTAAGCAATACTCGTTACATCCTGGGTAAACACCTCCTTGCAACAGTCGGCTCTTTATCTCGCTCAGCGGCGTCTTTAAATCTTCAACATTCATAATAAGATTCAGGCCTTCCTCAGTCAGAACGGCGTTTGCCCCATGATTAGGCATGGGTTTCTGGACTATATTCGGACCTGCCGTTCCGAAGTTGATAGTCTTGTTGTCTAAGAGATCCTGCACAACGTGCTTAAAAGCATGGCAACCTTCTATATCGTGACCCGGGGCCCCAGAATGAAACTCACAGTGCCTGCTTGCATCGTAACCGAACGGGGGAGCTCCCGTTATCGGTGCCAGAGTTCTTTTCTCTACCAGATTCAATCCCAACAATGTCTGCAACAAATCGGCATAGGTTGAGGGAGGCTTCTCAAACACTCTTCTCGGTTTGCTACCCTGGAATCTTCGTTGAGCCTGCTGTGCCCCCTGCTGAGGCTGCTGCTGCTGTGGCATTGGCTGCTGCTGAACCGGTTGTTGTTGCTGGATTGGTTGTTGCTGATATGGGATAGTAACACTCGACACCTGCTGTGGCTGACGATATTGACCTCGTCCCCTGCCTCGGCCTCGGCCTCGGCCTCCAAATACTGCGCTAGCTTCGCCCTGACGGCGCCCACCATAAGCTTTCCTGTTACTGCCAGTTGCAGTTGATTCCTCGACTTGGAACTTTCCTTGCTTAATATTACGCTCAATCTTTTCTCCCATTAGAATCAGGTCTGAAAAACTGGCCAGAGACGTATGAAACAGCATATCATGAAACAGCCCTGTGAATGTGCCGACAAACATATCATTCATTTCCTTATCTTCTACAGGAGGACGGACCCTGGCAGCCATATCGCGCCACCTTTGCGCGTACTCTTTAAAACTCTCCCCCTTCTTCTGCGACAGCCCGGCCAACTGGACCCGATTGGGCGCCAGGTCGCTGTTATACTTGTAATGGGCTACGAACGCCTCCGCCAATTGCTTCCATGTCTTGATGTCAGTTGGCTCCAACCCCATGTACCACTCTAGGGAAGGGCCCGATAGACTATCTTGAAAGAAATGCATTAGCATTCTTTCATCAGTGGAGTATGCAGACATCTTTCTGTAATAAGCTCGTACATGCACTTTCGGACATGTGTCTCCTTTATACTTATCGAACGCAGGAGCTTTGAATTTAATTGGCACCCTCAAGCCAGGTACCAAGCCCATTGTTGCCATGTCCAATCCCACAGCACTCTGATTTAAGACTCCCTTCATCTGCTCTTCCAGCATTCTAATCTTTTGGGAATCATCCATCGGCCCTTCAAAACCTCCTCCGGAGAAGGCGTCCTCCTGCTGATCTTCTTGCCACAGACCATTTCCAGCTCCGTACCCATCATATGCATTATTACGTCCAGCTCTGATCTGATTCATCCCTGGACCTCGGCCTCTGTTGCCGTACCCTTGAACACCTCCAGCAGGACCAAAAGCCATAAATCCAGTACCGTTTCCGTTTCCAAAGCCTCCGTGACCCTGATTGACCATACCATGACCATCTTGCCCAAAGCCTTGAGCATTAAAGCCATACTTGCCAGTGTTATCTAATCCCTGATCGTTGAATCCGAACCCAGTATTGACAAAGCCATTGCCTCCTAGATTATCTCCCAAATTGACATCACCCAGCCCAGCATTATGGACAGCAGTCTCATTCCCCACTCCGACGTTACCATTCACAGCGGCGGTAGCGTTGTTGACATTAGCAGCAGGTATATTGACTACGGGCGGAGCCACTGGCGTAGGAGTGCCGTCTCCATGAGCAGTATCAACCCGGACAGACTGATGATCTTCATTACCATGACCAGCGTTTCGAGCCAACAGAGGCTGGACCATGGCCTGCAAATTCTCCTGCCCTTTTGCTATAGCTTCCATGGTCTGCATGAAGAGGGCGAGCTTCTCGCGCACATCTTGCATCTCGTTCTGCATTTGGTCCATGATTTTCCGACAATTGGAGCGTGTAGAATAGCGGTGCGGATGTTGATCTGGAATCCTGTTGAGTACCTGATACAGAGCATGAAATAAGACACCATCCAAAGATTACCTGTAATGCGATATGTATATGAATGCAATGCAATGTGTCTGTGCATTAGGGAAGTTCATTCCCCCAGTTCTAGTGCGAAGGTGCCGGTGCAGTGACAGTGTCGACAATAAGAATATCGGAGCTGAATCATAGAAAGCCTCATATATGGCAGAGAGAATCAATAAGCCCGGGATACAATATCACTGAGAATACGAAGAAGGCATGACCTCAACCAACAATCCTGGTGATGGTCAGCACTATGCGAATAAAGCATACAAGTTACTATATGAAATGATCAAATCCTCCCAAAAGTCTGGTACTCCTCTATCAACTTCTTGGTCTCCGGATGGCTTGGTCGATCAAGCAGCCCTTCAACAAGCTGGTTTCTCTTCTTAAGAACACGTCGTACGTCTTCAGCAGTTTCTTCCCATGTTGCTTCTCCGAAGCAATCTTCTAACTTTCGCTTCTGAGACACTGCTTCATCTCTGGATTTGATTGCCTTGTTCAGCGCATGCTGGACACTATACCGGGTCATCACTTCCTCCTCACACTTCTTGATGCTAGACTTCAATTTCTCTTCGAGGTCGGAAATTTGCTGCTTCAGCTTATCTTCCCTCTTCTTGTTGTTAGTGAGTGTAGCATTCCAGGTCTTATTACAAGAGGATATCTCTCGGTGTGCTGCGTCGAGCGCCTTCTTTTTGGCTTCCAGCATGTCATGGGAGCTTCTGAACTCTTGCCCCAGACGTTCACGCTTTTTCTTTTCCTCGGTCAACTCAGCCCCTAGTCTATTTACTAGCTCGATCTGTTGTTGGAAAGCATATACGGCCTTGTTTTTCTCGCTGCGTGCCTGGGCTAACTCTTGTTCTAACCCTTCATTAATCTTCATCAAGGCTTCTTTTTCTCTCACAACTTGTTCATAGACTTCTCTAGAAACAGTAGTCGGCTCTGCTACCGGAACGGGAACAAGAATTGGTGCATCTGGAAACGGCATCTTCAACTGACTAGCCCTCTCCTGAATCCAAACTCTATAAGGTGCATAGGCCTGACAGTCATTCTTTCCTAACAACGGCTTCCCTTTGCGGTTAATACGCGTCCAGGCATGTTTCAACTTGGCTAATAACTCCCCCTTCACGTCTCCGGTGAAGTACAGAGATTCCTGTACTTCTTCCTCCTGAGGTGGATTCTTCAGCGCATATCCGAACTGACGAATGAATAGAGAGGGGTTGTAATTGATACACCCTTTCCTTCCTATCAGCGGCACATTAGGGTACCCAGAACAGCTGAAGATGAGCTCGGATCCCAACAAATCTCGATCAAACCATACAACGTCTTCGGAAGATAGCCTCATCAGGCGCTCTGACCAACTGGCTGAGGTTGCACTGTCTACAAATGGTCCCTTCATGGGGAGATGACTTTTAAACCACATATTCAATAGAGGAGTACAGCAGTAAACAATTTTTCCCCTTCGGTTCTCATTCTTATAGTGCAATGAATGATAGAAGTCTCCAATCAAAGTTGGCACTGGGTTGCCTGCAGCAAACAGATAGAAAGCATCCAAATCCACAAAGTTGGGCAAGTTAGGAAACAACACAATTCCATAGATGCATAAAGCCAAGATAACATTGAAAACTACCCAACAACCGTTCTTGGCGTATTCTCGAGCTTTGACAACTAAGAAATCCAGAGAGAAACCTGACACCCCAAGCCACGAAGTCAATAACAGATCTGCAGCGTTCATATGCAAGGCTTTGGCTAATTCCTCCAACTTGGGCTCAGCAGCAGAGTGAATAAAGGGAACCTTGTTCTGCACGGGAAGCTCAGTAAACTCCACATACTCCTCAATGGTAGGCCCTAGAATAAAGTCAGCAAAAGTAAAGCATCTCAATGCGGGGTCATAGAACTGCATCAAGGTGTATAGCCCGTTCATCTCATCAGCGGTGGGCTTACAGACTAATCCCAGTAATCTCCCATGGCTCATTCTGAAGCTTCTCCTAACCTCCTCATCGGCAAGAGATATCAGACCAAGCAAAGAAGTAATATCAGGTGAAGGCAGCTTATACGCAACTGTTTTCCTTAAACCAGCCATAATCAATACTCAGAAGTCCGGGCACTAGAACTAGGGAAATGCAAATGCACCTGCAGCACAGACACACGTTAGTGAAATGCAAATGGTAATGGATATGCAGGCAATGCAATGCAAGTAACATGCAACAGGGACCAAAGCTGCAGCTGAATAGCCTAAACCCAATCAAGAAAGGTCTCAGATAGACCATCCAGAAGTCATCAAACCCTGGTCTCAGATAGACCTAGCACAAAGCTCCAATACTGGTCTCTGACAGACCTCAAACCATAACTCCAACTGGTCTCTGGTAGACCTCAAATCATATCTCTAATTGGTCTCTGACAGACCTCATAACTCATCTCCAAATGGTCTCTGACAGACCTCATAACTCATCTCCAAATGGTCTCTGACAGACCTCATAACTCTCCATAAATACCCAGGATCTCCGATCAAGACATAACCGGTATCTGAAGGTCTGGTTACCTGCATAACCCCAAATCCCCTCACAGGTGGGTGGCCCTATAACTGGCACAAGGTACGGCATCCTATGCGGTCGTCGGCGTCACAGACTTTCAGGGTTGATGATACGATTCCCAGAAGGAGTGGCATCATCAAATCCTGAAGAGGCCTCACTCAGCCAACTTCCAAATGATCGGTTCCCGGAGTCGACAATTCAGCTGACCAACAACCCCTTCGACCCAAAGGGTAGAAAAAGAAGCCAACCAGAAGAACCTCGTCCGAGTGTAGATTTCATGAGACACTAATGCAAGCAAAGCCGGCACGCGCCCACTACTTTCTACGCTAATTCTAGGTGCACTCAAGCCCAGGTCCGGCTTATCTCTCAATATCAGAACACCCGTTACACCCCAAATACATCAATGATAATCAATATACAAAGCTGAAAATACAAGGTTAGAAATATACAATAACTCCATACAAAATCCTCGACGGGAAAACAAGCGCTAGGATTGACTCTCTTAAGGGACGTTGGATCCCAAATGCATAAGAACTATCGCAGTCCTCAGCAGCCAGGGGATGTTGGATCCCCAGCAGAGTCGCCAGCTGTCGCTACTGCGAAAATCGGCGCCGGCTGAACAGAAGAGTCGCCACCGTGCGTTATTTATCCCACGGGAGGGAAAGGAAACGCTCAGAGTAAACCTCGCACAACACGGGAAAGGTATGGTCATCGCAACCAAAACCTGGATTCGGGAGTCGGTTACGCAAGGGGAAGGTATTAGCACCCCTCACGTCCGTCGTACTCGACGGGATCCACGCTTGTTTTCGGGTATGGATTGTTATTCTATCTAAACTATAGGTCGAGGGTGAAAAAGAAAATAAAATGAAAATAAAAATGACTCGGCAAAGTATCGCACTTTATGCCTACGTATTCCCGTCTGGAACGAGAAATCAGAGTCAACGTAGTTCGCCTACCTACGGGAAAGGAGGGGAAGGTTGCTTGCTAGGATATCGCATCCTATGCCTACGTACTTTCACACGGCATGAAAGATCAGAGCAAACGTAGTTCGGGCCACGTACGACACAAGCTTGTCCTGGTTGATTTTATTCCTTCTGAAAAAGGTTTTTCTGATTAGCAGTCCAAGCGGACAAAAATGACGCTTTGATGAGTTCACATTCTTTTACGGAAGAAGTGTCTTTTATTGCGTTTGAAATCTTTATGTGTTTTCTGTTTGTTTTTGAGAAAGAAGAGACAGAACTCTAACCTACGGTTGCGAAGGGAATCAAACTAACCTAATGTTATCATGCATGGGTTAAGACCTAGTGTCTATCATGCTCCTCTCTTGCACAGAGAGAAACAGAGATCCTACGGGATAGGCAGAAACAGAAACAATATCAGATATATACAGTAAAACAGTAAAATGCATGGATGCAACAGTACAAGCGAGGCAAGGGAGTCCCACTCAACCTCGAACCTAGAAAACAATAGGCAAAAGTGAACAGGCTTCACTTTCAACCCAACAGGGTAAACAGCACACAATACAGTCCAGAAAACCAATCAATACATCAGCAAATGAAGTACAACAGCAAAAGAAACAGCATCATCAGCTCTGACTCAACATCTGGCTTCAAGTAATCTCCAATCAGCTACAGGCTTCAATAAGCATCAATCTCCATCTTCATGGCCTTCAGGCAAGGGCTTTGATCATCAGTCTTCCCTCTGCAATGGCTTTTCTTCATGTCTCCAATCTTCAGGGATGAACATCAATCAACAAGAGGAGAGGAATGTTAAACAGTACATTGCCTACCAAGGGTGGCTCATTAACTGTTAACATTATACAGACAGGTTTCTCTCAAAAGTTCTATCTTCCAAATACATTCACTGATCCTTCCAAAGGAAGGAGGTGGATATTTGAAAGAGACTTTGAATCATAGAGAAAGGATGGATGCAGACAAGGCATTCCATGTTTGAGAAACAAGCTTTCTAATCTAGAGCTCTGCCTAGCTCCTAAACCCTAGTCTCCTCAGCAGCTGCTAGCAAGAACCTCCTCTCCAACTCTGGCAGTTGATCTTCAACATCTGGATCTCCAGTGGTCTTCATCTCCTCAAGTCTTCAGCTCTCCCAAGTCCCCAGACAATCCCAATACCCAAACAAGCAAGCAATAACCCCCCAGAGGGCACACCACACCAAACAATCAGATATATAGACAGTATTAATAGCAGTAGGGGAATCCTGACTTTTTCTAAGGGGATCTAATAACTACCCATAGCCCCTATAGTCCCATAGCTAAACTATTCAAACCCTAAGTCCTAAGGGAAAGAATCAAACTTCCTAAGTCATCACCTAAAAACCCTAATTTGTTCATGATGTTCAAGCCTATATTAAGCACCTAAAATTAATTCCTAAAAATGGGAACTAAATTGAATCTACAAGTTCAACATCTAATCTAAACAACATAAAAAGAATGAACAAAAAATATGAAAGCATTTAATAGAACAAAAAATTACTAAAATCATGCATGAAATGAAGCTATTTAAAATGACATTTATTTAGAAAATATGGAAAAAATATGAAATAAAAATAAAAATGCAATTTTATTTAATGAGAATTTTCTACACATCCTAAAGAAAATAGTGTAAAAAGAATGAACTGAAAATGATTTTTTACGCATTTATTATGAATTTTTTAAAATGAATGAAAAAACATGAAAAGAAAATAATAAAAAAGAATAGAGAAATATCCAGGGGGGTTCAATAAGCAAACGCGCTCAGTTCACTTCAGGATGGGCCAAGCAGACGGGGGTGTGGGTAGCACTTTGAGTTAGGCCCAGAACCACTTCAGAAATATGAAATAAAAAGAAAACCAGCAGGGGGTGAAAATAGCATAGGATATCACGTTCAGAATGGAATTGGGCTTGGCATTGGGGGTGGGGATAGCACAGCAATCTTAGGCCCGCCCGTTTCAATTAATGAAACGGTGCGTTTAGGGCACCATTCTAATTCCCTCCAAATTCTGAATCAAATCTCAGCCACACGATGGGCTTCCGAGTCAAAGTCCAACATGAAATGGACATTCCAGATTTCATCTTCCTCGTTGGATCATTCAAGAGCTAGGGTTTACACCATGAAAGCACCATGCACGCACCACTTCTACCAATCTGTTCTCACTCTACAATCCATGAAACGCCACGCTATAAACACGAAAATCACTCTAAATTCCTCCCTCTATACGCCTATGGTCTTAGATTGCTCTGAAACTCAACAAATCAACAAACCCGATCGAGACAAGTTCTGGTTACCATGAATATACACTGAGATGCATCAGCACAATTCTCACTCAAACTTACACTAATCTAATCTATGACTAATGGTGATCATCCTGCGCTAACAACCTAATATTATAATGCACTAACCTAAGAGTTCTAGGTCCTAACAGTTTGGTATACCTGCTAACAATTGTCTCTATTCAGCCTCAAATTCATCTAAACTAACCTCCTAACATCATAGACCATGAATATACTAGTAAAACTACCTAAACCTCCCTAGATTGAGTAAGTTAGAAAGATTTGCACCTTGAGCAAGCTTTAATGGAGGCTGAGTAATCACGTGGATCCAGGCTCTTGTATGCTTCAATCTTGATCCATTCTTGATGTACTTGATTCTGTTTGCAATATTTGGATGAAACTTGGCTTGGATCTTGATCTACAACTGAATTTGCAGCTTGTATGTTGATGATGGAAGTGCTCGAAAATGGATTGATCACACCTTGTTCTTGGTTGAATTCTGATCTATGATGATGAATCAGTATAATGAAGTTGATTTTGATGATGATTGGTGAAGAATTTGAGGAATTGAAGTGAAAATGCAATGAGAAAGAATGAGAGAATTTGGGAAATTCTTGGTGAAAAATGAGTCCAACCCTTGATCAATCTTCATTTCATGAATATATAGTGTCCAATGGTAACTTCTAGATCCCTCTTACACATTCCCTTGCCTTCCAACTTTGATTCATTTTGGCTATGTTTCTTAAAATGCAAGCAACCAAGGATAACTTTGAAATCTTCCACTAAACTCAAAAAAGTGCTTGAACCATTGTCTTTAGAATGTCTTTTCCATTCAAAATCATATATTGGAAGTCTCCATTTGGACTTATAAATCTCCCAAACCATTTTCCACTTTGACTTTATTCAAATTATAAGCCATTTTAGTTCAAATTTGGACCAATCATGCAACTTCATGTTATGAGCTTTTCCAACAATTTGTGACCTTCTTTCTAGACTTAAAATCACATTTGGAGCAAGTTTGATGTTGTAAGTTTTTCCATTTGAGGCCTCCTTGTATGAGTTTTGGACATAGGTTAAAATGACCTGTAATTCACAAATGCCCAAAATACCCTTTGCTTGCCAAGACCATAAGTTGAGTTCCACACATCATATGAGGGCATGCTATACCATTCTAGAAAGCTAAGACAATGAGGAACAATTCTTATGTTGACCAAGAATTCATTTGAAATCTCCTTGAGGGGTAAAACTAGCTTGGAAGTCAAGTCACTTTCACAGACAAAATTTCAGATACCTCAGATGACCTGTAACTTGCAAGGACCATAACTTGAGTTCTATAAATCTCCTAGATGTCTTCCACCACTCAAATTAAAGGTCTTGAGATCCTCTACAAGTTTCATGTTGGCCAAGAAGCCATTTGAAGCTAGCATTTTGCCTTATCTTGCTTGGAAATTTGACCTAAACTAGGGGATTTTACACAGAAACCCTAATTTAGAAACTCCTCTTCTCCTTGATTTCTCTTGAATTCTTCTTGGCATATCTCCATATCCTCTTTTATATGTCCAATGATGAACCCCACATCTCTCCAATAGCCTTGAATACCCCTTAAATCAGTCAATTGACCTAGGGTTGACCTAGGGTTGACCCAGATGAAACCCTAGTTGACTGCCTTCAACTATAGCTCTTGTGCTCTCATCAATGACTTGTCTCCTTCTCCAAATGACTTTCTAAGTCTCTCATAATGTCTAGATACTCTCCATGCCTTCAACTCACAGCTCACAACCCTCTTGTTGACCCTCAGATACCCTCAGCTAGGAGATGGACTCAAGGCTTGATCTGCTGAGCTCTTTGCTTTCAAATTCTTTCCTGATGACTTGAATAAGATTGAATTGGGATAATAACCTCTTGACAGGCTTCTAGAGATGAGAATCATGATTGGTCCCCTGTTGAATGACTTGCTATGCTTATGCTATGCAGATGATTAGTCTATGTACATGACTCTATATGCAGATGATAATGACATTGAAACATAAACCAAGTGAATAAGGTTGAGCAAATTTTAGGGTGCAACACATACAATTGTAATTGTATTGTAAAATGTATTGTATACCATTTGAAAGTGAATTATGTGTGGATGATTCATAAAAATGTGCAAGTATGTCTAATTGTGTGGTAATTCAAGTGTGATGAATTATTGAAGATATGCATGAATATTAAGATTAAGGAGTGGTCTTAATTTCATATGGTTGTTGAACTTGCACATGTATCATTTGTTGTAAAGAGGCAATGCTTGTTTGTTTCGTGGGAACTAGTGACCTGTCCCAAATCTAGAGCGGGGTTTGAAAGCTAGAGGAATGAGTTTTTTGTGTTTTATTGGTCTAGGGAATGAACTCTGTTTAATGTAAAAACCAAAAAATAATAATAAGTGATTGGTACCACATGCATGAGTTGTATTAGAGTCTTGCATTGAGTCACATCATGTATATGTTTGCAATATGAGATTATGCGAAATATGTGATATTGATGAATTGACAAATTATGGAATTGTGAGTATAATTATGTTATGTTTGTATGCCGTAAATTATATATTATCTTATGATTTCGATAATTATGTGACTCTCACCCTTCTGTTGGACTGATGTTTTGTACGATACCACTCAGGTACCGAGGAGTAGAGTTTCTTTTAGCGCAAGGTAGTCGCTGGAGTAGCTTGTTTTAGTTTCTCTATTTATTTTGGATTGAGTCGTGCTCTGATCATGTAACACTGGGAACATTTCGATTCATGTTTTGAGAGATACTTTATGTACTATACTATATTTTGTTATTATTATTTGAATTATGTAGAGTATCAGATTTTATGCCTTAGTGATGATTATGAATGAGATGATCACGGGGCTTTCATTATGTTAATTTATGATTGAAGTAATTCCGTTGCTACATACTATGTGAAAGTATATGAAAAGCATGGATTTATTTTAAGTGTTAATGAGCATGACAAGTATATGTGTTATATTTTGAATTATATGTGGCACCCTTATTTGAGATGCATGATAATTTACTCTGATTATTTATATATATTCCGCGGGGTTTAGAAGGGTGTTACATTAGTGGTATCAGAGCCTGGTTGGTCCATCCGACCAGGTTGTCTAATGTTGTTTGTTCCCTAGTATGCGACATGTGTGTGAAAATACCGTCGATACACGTTTGTTTTTCTAACCTTTGTCTGCAGGAGTGGGATTGAAACAAATGCGGGAGAAACTTATGCTTCTCCAAGATTCTTCAAGTGTGTAGTGACGGCTCAGTGTATCGTTGGACGCTATTATAGTTTGGTAAAGATGGTTTATACCCCATCAAGATTGTCGGTTGTCTATTGATAAATTGAGAAACTGATCACCCTTAATATCTTGTTGATAGTAGACGAGATCATGTTGGATGGAATATACATGTCTTGTGAGCTTAGATGGTGTGTGTAGTGAATTATTTGGAGTTAAGTCAAGTGCTTACAGATTGTTTTGATGAGTCGGTACATGATGGTGCTGAGATGTTTATGTTGATGACAACTTTGAGTGTTAGTGAAAGTGGCGCAGTTGGTTTTTTGCCAATTGTTTGTGATTTTCCGGATTTTTTTCCTGATGAGATTAGTGATTTACCACCGGAACATGAAGTGGATTTTGCGATCGACTTAGTTCCTAGAACTAGTTCGGTATCGATGGCTCCATATTGTATGTCCGCATCAGAATTGAAAGAGTTGAGGAGTCAAATTGAAGATCTACTTGAGAAGAGATTCATTCTTCCGAGTGTGTCACCGTGGGGTGCACCAGTTTTGTTGGTCAAGAAGAAAGAAGGTTATATGAGACATTGTATGGATTACAGGAAACTGAACAAGGTGACTATCAAGAATAAGTACCCACTTCCGAGGATTGATGATTTGATGGATCAGTTGGTTGGTGCAAGTGTGTTCAGTAAGATAGATTTGAGATATGGGTATCATCAGATTCGTGTAAAGGCTGAAGATATTCAGAAGACTACTTTTATAATGAGGTATGGTCATTATGAGTATTCTGTGATGCCATTTGGTATAACTAATGCACCGGGTGTATTTATGGAGTATATGAACAGGATTTTCCATCTGTATTTGGACAAGTTTGTGGTTGTGTTCATTGATGATATTTTGATCTATTCGAAGAGTGAAGCGGATCATGCTGAGCATTTGAAAATTGTGTTATCAATGTTGAAAGAGAAGCAGTTGTATGCTAGACTTTCTAAGTGCGAGGTTTGGTTGAAATAAGTGAGTTTCCTTGTCCATGTGATTTTGAATAGAGGTATTGTAGTTGATCCATCGAAGGTTGAAGCCGTATCGCAATGGGAAGCTCCGAAATCTGTTTTTGAGATTAGAAATTTTCTTGGGTTGGCAGGTTATTATTGGAAATTCATTGAAGGATTTGCCAAGTTATCTTTTCCTTTGACGCAGTTGACTTGGAAGGGTCAAGGTTTTGTTTGGAATGCAAATTGTGAAGAAAGTTTTCAAAAGCTTAAGAGAAGGTTGATGATAGCTCCTGTTTTGATTTTGTCGAATTTGGTAGAACCGTTTGTTGTGTATTCTGATGCTTCGTTAATGGGATTGAAAGGTGTGTTGATACAATATCAGCAAGTTGTAGCTTATGCATCAAAGAAACTTAAAGTGCATGAGAGGAATTATCCGACGTATGACTTAGAGTTGGCTGCTGTTGTGTTTGTGTTGAAGCTTTGGAGGCATTATTTGTTCGGATCGATATTTGAATTGTTTAGTGATTATAAGAGTTTGAAGTATCTCTTTGATCAGAAAGAATTGAATGCGAGGCAGAGGAGATGGTTAGAACTTCTGAAAGACTATGATTTTGGTTTGAATTGCCATCCGGGTAAAGCAAATGTGGTAGCTGATACATTAAGTCGAAAATCTTTACATATGTTGATGATGGTAAGAGAGTTGGAAATGATTGAGAAATTTTGAGATATGAGTTTGGTATGTGAAGAAACTTCTCATGGAGTTAAGCTTGCTATGCTGAAGCTTACTAGTGGTATTCTTGATGAGATTCGAGAATGTCAGAAATCTGATTTGAGTTTGGTAGATCGATTGACTTTGATCAATCAAGGTCGAGGTGGTGATTTTAAGATTGACGAAAATGGTATTATGAGATGTCGTGATAGAGTTTGTGTTCTGGATATAGCTGAGCTGAGAAAGAGTATTCTTGAGGAAGGGCATCGTAGTGAATTATATTGATTCGTGTGCTACTAAGATGTATCAGGACTTGAGGAAAGTATTTTGATGGCCTAGTATGAAGAAACAAATTTCAGAGTTTGTGTATTCTTGTTTGACTTATCAGAAGTCGAAGATCAAACATCAGAAACAGCTGGGTTTGATGCAACCGTTATCTATTCCTGAGTGGAAATGGGATAATATATCGATGGATTTTGTGTCTGCTATACCCAGAACACTGAGTAATTGTGAGGCTATTTGGGTCATTATGGATAGATTGATGAAATCTTCTCATTTTATTCCAATGAGAATGAATTACCCATTGGAGAAGTTAAAAAAGATGTACACTGAGAGGATTCTCAGTTTGCATGGTATTCCGTCTAACATTATATCAGATAGATATCTAAGGTTTACTTCGAGATTTTGGGAATGTTTGCAAAGTGCTTTGGGTACGAATTTGAGGTTGAGTTCTGCTTATCATTCGCAGGCATATGGTCAGATGGAGAGTACAATTCAGTCACTTAAGGATCTATTGAGAGATTATGTGTTGGAAAAAGAAGGTGCTTGGGATAACTACTTGGCTTTAATTGAGTTTAATTACAACAACAATTTTCATTCGAGTATCATAATGGCACCGTTTGAAGCCTTGTATGGTAGGAGGTGTAGGACGCCATTATGTTGGTATGATTCAAGAGAGAGTGCTGTGTTTGGACCTGAGATAGTCCAACAGACTACTGATAAGATTAAGATGATTTAGGAGAAGATGGAGATTTCTCATATTTGTCAGAAGAGTTATCATTACAAGAGGAGGAAAACACTTGAATTTCAGGAAGGAGATCTTGTATTTCTTAGAGTTACTCCGATAACTGGTGTTGGCCGGGCATTAAAGTCGCATAAGTTAACGCCACCTTTTATCGGTCCATACCAGATTTTGCAGAGAATATGAGAGGTGGCCTATCAGGTTGCTTTGCCACTGTCGCTTACTAATCTCCATGATATGTTCCATGTATCTCAATTGAGGAAATATATTGTGGACCCGTCTCATGTATTCCAAGTAGATGATGTACATGTGAGAGATAACCAGACTGTGGAGACATCATCTATGCGGATAGAGGATCGAGAGTTGAAGTAACTTTGACGTAAAGAGATTGCTTTGGTGAAGTTAGCTTGGAGAGGACCAGCTAGAGGGAATGTGACTTGAGAACATGAGAGTCAGATGTGGGAGTCTTATCCTGAGTTGTTCGTTTGAGGTAATTTTCGAGGGCGAAAATATTTTAAGTGGGGGAGGATTATAACACTCTAATTTTAGTAACTATTTATTTATTTATATTATATTAATTAATTAATTGAGTGATTTTGTGCATAATTGATTTATTTGATTTAATTGAATTATTTGATTTAATTGATTTATTTTATTTGGTGGAATAATATGTGGAAATGGTAGAAATTAGTAATTGAGCCTAAATTGAAAGTGTGAATAATAAGTGGGAGAGTGGGTTAACTAAGCCCATTATAATAATGATAAATTATGGAATTTGATAAAATAAGAGAAAGAGAGAATAGGGTTAGAAAGATAGAAAAGAGGAAAAGAGGCAAAGAGAGAAGCGAGGAAGAGGAGGAGAAAATCCCAAGAACAAGAGCTTTAGAATCCAAGGAATCAAGGTAAGGGTGAGTCTTTATATGGTTATGAGATTGTATGATAGTGTATAATGGGTAGTATCATATTTAGGATAAAATCCTTAATTTTCATGGTTTTAAAATTGATGATTACATGATGTATGATGGTAGGATCCTTAAATATGTGTTGTAGGCTATTATAGTTGTCATATAATGGTAGTATTTCGAATTATGGAACTCGAACTTTTATGGAATCGAATTTGGAGGTCCGAAAGGCCTCCAAACTACAAAAATCGCACTTTTCTGGGTTGCTGTCCTAGAGAGTTCGCATAGCGAAAGTCGCGACGCGAGCAGTAGTGAACCTGTAGCGAGTGATGGCAGAATGGACGTAACTTTTGATCCGTAAGTCCGTCTTGGTCCCTGTTCGAAGTGTTGGAAAGCTAATGAATAGAGCTATAAAATAATATAGTTAATTACATGTTATAGTAGATTTCGGACTTATATACAAATATTCTTTAACAAATAAATACATATTCTTTCACATCCCCGCAGTTGAAGTGAGAGGTTGAAATATGCTTAGACTAGTCCAAAAATTATCAAAGATAATTATAGGGAGGCCTTTGGTGAAGATATCAACAATCTGGTACCAGGAAGGAACATGAAGAACACAGGTTTGACCATGAGCGAGCTTCTCCTAAACAAAGTAAACGTCCATCTCAATGTGATTTGTACGCTGATGTTGGATAGGATTTTCGGATAGGTAGATAGCACTAACATTGTCACAATATACAAAAGTAGCCTGGGAAATAGGAAAATGAAGCTCCAAGAGAAGGTTGCAGAGCCAACATGATTTTAAAGCCGCATTAGCAACACCCCGATACTCAGCCTCTACACTGGATCGAGAAAGTGTGGGTTGTCTTTTGGAAAACCATGAAATTAGGTTGCCACCAAGAAATAGACATTAACCTGAAGTAGATTGACGAGTGTCAGGACATCCACCCCAATCAACATCTGCATAGGAAACAAGCACTACATCAAATAACGCTTTTCATGACGAAGCTAACACCTTGAAGAATAGAAAAATGAGGGAATGTATATTGGGAGGGTCATCTTTTATTTATTTTATAGGAATTAACAATCCTTTACCTCAGTTTTTCAAAAAATCAAGGGAATAGATCTATAAGGGAGCTCGCGTCGACATTCAGTCTTTGCATTTTATGTTTTTTTTACCGGTTGTTTAGTTTTTATTTCTCGCTTGACGCCTTTCCAAGTTCCTTTTTTTGTCATTCTTATTTTTTTATTAGTATTTACCTCGGTGACATGGTTTAACTGAGATGTAATATATTTTGCATTAATCAATTACAAAATACTATTTTTAAAATATTATTTTAGTTTTTTATTTGATATGTTCAAACTCGGTTAAACAACAAAAACCTAAGTTATATATCTTTTAACTGAATTCTCAGAATATGGCACTATTGTATTTTTTATATTTTATATTTTTATTTAATATTGTCACATCGAATTTTATATCAAACCGACGTGAAACATTTATTGCATGAGATACTTCAGACCACAATCTAACTAGTTTCTAACTTTTCATTTATGTATCAACGCTCAAACGTCATTTCATCACTCTAATTTTGCAAAAACCCTAGGCGATTTTCAAGTTGATATTCATCAAATATCTTCCAACAAATATTCATCAAACGTCATTTCCGCAACAAGTTTGTTCTTCACTTAAATGAGTTATATATCACTTTTCTTTTCACTGATCATTTTGTCTAGGATTTTACGTTAGTTTTTTTTTTTTTTGATTATTTTGTTTCTACGATTTTCCATTTGTTTTTATAGAAACATATAGTTTTTCTTGATCATTTTAAGGTTTATTTAGATGATCATTTCCTCAACAGATATCATTTTTCAATAGGTTTATTCTTTATTGAAACAATTTATATATCACTGAAACGAGTTATATATATCACTGAAATTATTTTATACCATTTTGTTTTTCACAGTGTGTCTCTTGATCATTTTGTTTCTATGTATTTGTCTATTGATAGTCAAGGCCGATTCGATAAGCACCTGCCATATAACATCTACTACAAGATATGTTAATGGAAATCGTAGAATAAAAAGTAGAGGTGCCACAATATATGAAATGGTGAAAAATCCCAAGAAGCCAGTATTCGCTACCCAGTTATACTTAATGTTGCAACCGAGAGGGCTTGTAGTGAACACACTGACAATTTTATGGGTTACATTGTATTACAAGGTAGAATTAAAGTGAGCATTTTTATTGATAGTTGGCAAGATGTTGATGGTGATTTGAAAGAATCCATATGGCAAGATGTTCAGGTATTTTATGATTTATTTGCAAATATATATGATCATTTATTTTTTGTTTAAACATATGATGTGTTCATTGTTACTAATAACATTTCTATTGTATAAACATAAGATGTGTTTATTATTTGTCCAAATAATGATTATGTGAAAAAGAAGATGATTGCATATTGTGGTGAGCGTTGGAGAGGCTTTAATACACAACTCACCCATGATTATATTAGAGATGGAGAAAATAAAGAAAAGCCTCCATATGACGTGTATCTATTTATTGATCAAGCTGTTTAGGAGAAATTTATAGAGTATTGCACCACTCCCGAGTTCTTGGCAAAGAGCCAAAAAGGAAAGGAAAATCAAGCTAGAAATATCTATCCACATAAATTGTCTCGTGGAGCATATCGTAAACTTGAAAAGACGATGATCGAAGAAAAAGGAAAACAATGGGAGGAAGAGCTGGGAGGTTTTATAAGTATTGATCACACTCCATCTCCACCATCACGCCATGAGAAATGGACGAGGAAACGTCAAAGAAAAGATGACGAGTTTACATCAGATGCTACGTGCAAAGTGGCTTAAAGGATTGTAAGTAAATACTTTTTTCAAACATATTTATTTTAGTTGAATCAATTTGTTAAAGATAAAATTTCATATATGTTGTAGCATGATTTTTTTGAATAAACTAAAGCCGGACTCTTCACTTCATAAGATCGTCAAGAAATCTTGGTAGAAGCGATTGGAACCAAGGAGCATCCTGGGCGTGTCCGTGGTGTTGGAAGAGGCATTGACTTCAAGGGTTTTTTAGACCACCTAAATCATCTAGTGGGGAAACCCGTATGAGAGACATTAACGAGATTGTTGCTGTTGAGTTGGAGAAGCAAATGGAGAAGCATGATAGGTAGTTGGAGGAGGATAGAAATAAGTTTGAGGAGGAGATGAAGAGGTGGAAGGAGGTGCATGATATGAAGTTGTAGGAGGATAGGAAGAAGTTTAAGGAGGAGAAGAAGAGGTGAAAGGAGGATCAAAATATGAAGTTGGAGGAGGACAGGGAGAGGTTGTTATAGAAGGTGCGGGAGAGTGTCTAGAAGCAACAGGAAGGGAGAGAGGATTACTGAGGAAAAGCTGTCTGAGAAGTGTACTTGCGATGTGCTTGAGGTATAAGTTGTATGTTGTTGTTATTATTGTTTGCGTATTTTAATTTTGGATTTTATTTATGTTTTTTTATGATGCATAAATTTAATTCGCTGGGTCTATTAAGCTTCAAAAATTCAAATCAGTTGGAAATTTCAGACAATGAAGTTCAGAATGTTACGGGTGGTACAAATGTGAAAGAGAGATTTTCTGCCAACCAGGGCAGTATTTAACCCACATTGTTAATAGTAGATAACATTGAGAGACTAAGAATGATCTTTGACACTCTTCCAGACACATTGTTGGGTATTAATTTAAGTCATGATCCAGAATAATTATTCATGCTTTATAGGAATTTTGTCCATGAATTATTATCGGGAAATACGTACCTAGACAAATTCGTATTACAAATTTGATCCTCGTAAGTATTGTTTTTATGTTGATTTCTATTTATATTCATACGTTCTTCTACTTTAACATAAAGATTTGCTTTTGCAGGTACATCCATGACTTATGTAATGAAAGGAAACTTCAAAACAGGTATTCATACGTTCTTATACATATTGTTAAAAGAAATATTGTGTCCTTTCATTACACGCGGTTCGACAAGACACAATATCCGTAATTATTTAAAAGATAAGTTGAAAGGGAACATCAAAGATTGTTATTTGGCCTCGTTTTACCACAAGTAAGTATATATTAATTTGTGTTTTCATTTATAAATCTATTTTATACATATTAATTATTTTGAATGTTTATGCAGTGAACATTGACAACTAATTGTTATATGTCCCAAGAGAAATACTATAGTTGTGTTTTGCTCATTGCACACTGAACTTCCCGAAGAAGCGGTTAACATTTTGAATGGGTAAGTGGAATTAATTTTAAATTTAGAGTATTATAGTTTTTATTTATGTTTAATTTTAACCGACATGTGTAGAATGATGGAGGAGTATAATGCATTCAAACATAATGTACTTGGTAAAAGACCTAACTTTGTTTTTCCAAAAGTAAGTATGTTACTTGTGCATTTATTGACATTATATTATTTGTGTTTATTAGTGTGATATAAATATATGAAAATTATTTGTAGTGGCGAAAACAACTCGACGACCATTCACGTGGATACTATGTTATGAGATATATGCTCTATATTGTCTCCAGAAGAATGAAAGAGGGATGGGTGAAGCATAAGGTATTAAATTGATCCACGTCTTCTTAGGTTCAGGTTTATAGCTTATCATAATTTAACTTTTGTTTTAGTTATAGGAGTTTAACAACAAAACACTATACTTAAAAAAAGATATGGATGACATCCGATCAACTTGGGCCAAAGTCTTTTTATCTTATTATGATTCTCTAAAACAATAGTTTTTTCTTGGTTGTAAATATGTAAATTTAATTAATTTGTTTTGTGTAAATATGTAAATGTGTGTATTCTGTCTTGATGATTAGAATAATGTAAATGATATGATAAATTCCAATTTTGTCACATATTTTGTAGTTTCAGTGTTAAAAATGATACAGGCAGGTTAATAGATTTACAATGATATGATATAGGCCAGTGAAAATGATACAGAAAAATTTATACAGGCCAACAAAAATGACACATGAAATGAAAATGATACAGGAAAAAAATGAGATTCATCCATCGGTTATTCCTTGAAAACAAGGTCAATAAAAAACTTATTACATTGGTCTTTAAATAAATATGAGAGGTAAATGACGCGCGCAACAAAATTTAGAAAATAAAAAATATGATGTTGATGAAGATTGAATCCACAACCTTTTAATGTCTAACCTCGACTTTAGAATCAGTGATGTGATAAGTGATTGCTTTTCATGTCGCTGTTCATTACCTCAGTTGTGTAGCCGAGGTTAAATGCATTTGGTGGCTGACGTTAGAGAGGTTATTTGTAGTAGTGAAGCTTCTCGATGGGAGAAAGATATAGATGCAAACCATGTTGTAAGTTGCCCTGAACGTAATGCTGGATGCGTTTCAATGAAAGCATGTGCTCACTGCAGGGAGCATCCATGTGAAGACACACTTGCTAGACAAAATAGGAGATGTTAGGACATGTAAATGTGAGATACTGTAAAGCATCAACAAGACTCTGATATAATGTAGGATCATCATATTGAGTTATGATAAAGGTATTGAGCTTCTGCTTGGTGTCAACTAGAGTAGCGGAAGGTTTGCATGAGGCCATGCCAGCTTGAACAATAATGTCGCTGTTACAGGTACTCTGACTAAGAAAAAGTCCATTTGCATGTTTGGTCACTACCATACCCAAAAAGTATCTCAACAGTCCCAGATCTTTCATAGCAAACTCAGAGGTAAGAAGCACCATGATAGATTTGCGTAGGTCATGTGAGGAACCGATGAGGATAATGTTATTAACATAAAGTAAGATGTAAGTCATGTCGGAGCCACGCTGGTAAATGAAGAGAGAGTGATCATAGGTGCTTGCTGAGATCCAATTGTGAAGACATAGTCAGAAAAATGCTAGTACTAGGTACGGGGCGATTATATCAGACCATGGAGATATTTCTGCAAGCGACACATATAATCTAGGTGATGAGGATCACTGAAACCCAATGGCTGATGCATATAGACAGTTTCATGAAGATCACCATGTAGAAAGGAATTCTAAACATCTAATTAGTAAATGGGTCAGGAATTAGTGAGAGCAATGGTGAGAATAGTGCAAATGGTCGCATGTTTCACCAAAGGGATGAAAGTCTCGCCACAATCCACTCTTACAATTTGAGAACTGCCATCACCTACAAGTCGAGCTTTGTAACGCTAAAAAAAACATTAGATTTCGTTTTATGCCGAAAAACCCATATACAATGAATAATGTTAACATCCCAAGGCCGAGGAACTAAATCCCATGTTTGATTTCAAATAAGAGCATTAAAATCAGGCTGTATTTTGATTTTCAAATTAGGGTTATAAAGGGAAAGTTTATGGTTTTTGGGAAGAGGATAGATGGTCTGATCATCAATGGTAAATGACAAGTTAACGAGTTTCATAAGTTTGTAAATACCCCTAATGATGCGAGTGGTCGTGGTCCGAGTAAGGCCAGTGGTATAGGTGAAGGAGAGGCATCTGAGTGATTTATTGAGGAGGAGAGAGGAGTGGCTAAGGAGGCTTGTAACACCCTAAACCCCGAAACACGAAAAATATGCAAAATTAAAACAATTACGCACATAATCTGTCACTTAAATACAACATAAATATTCTCCATAACACGGGTTATGTAAAACATGCAATAAATTAAAACCTGTCATCACATGCTCATGTTCACATAGGCTCATCGTAGTAGAATAATCAATTTAAATAATTCAAAAAACAAATAAGCATCTTAACATAAACATGGTTATGAAAATTGCCTTCAACAACACCGCAAATGATAACAATACTAAAAAATAAATGATTTCCCTCCCAATGTTACAGATAAACCTCAATGCCATCCTTTAGCTTTTAATCAGCTACTCATTTACCTGCATGTATGTACCCTGTAACAGCCCAATTTTCAATAATTAATTATTCATATTAATTAATTGAATTATTTGGATTAATTACATTATTGGAATTATTGGTAGATATTTTGAGAGAAGAAAATATTGGAGAGAATTAGAAGGGAAAGACATATAAGGAAAGTGGAAGGAAAAAGAGAAAGATAGAAACATAAGAGAAAGAATAGAGAAAGAAGGAGAAAGAGGAGAAAAGAGAAGGAGAAGAGGGAAAAGCTTGGAAAGCTCAAGATCAACTCTTTGGGATCGATTTAATCAAGGTAAGGGTGTGAAATATCATTATCTTGTCAATGTATATGATGATGTATGGATTGTATGGATGTTTTCTCCATTTCCATTTTAAGGCAGAAATGAGTTTAATCAGTAGAATCGAAGTTTTAACGGTTAAAATCGAGAATAAAGTGTGTAGTTTAGTCGAAGAATGTTAGACAAAGACTAGAGAAACTGGTTTGGTGAGAATCAGTTGATTTTGTGAAGAGTTGTGAATCTTGGACAATGAGGGTTTTGAGTTCGCAAACACTCACTAGCAAGTTCCCTAAGCGAGCTGGTCGCGAGCATTCGCTGCAGCGAGCTGTAGCGAGCATGTAGCGAAAGGTCCCAAACTTGAGCATGTAGCGTAGCAAGTCAGTAGCTTATGTTTGCCATCGCGAGCTTGTTTGCTGGGCGAACAGGTAACGAGCACTCGCTAGGGACTCGCTAGGCAAGCATGCTAGCGAGCGTGACATTATTTGGTTTTCTCTGTGATTCCATCCAATGTTGATATCTTGGTTCGATTATGTTCGATCCTTGATGGAATGAGTAATTATGTACTGTGAAATACATGTTGTGGGTAGCCGTATGGCGTGAATCCTAGATTATGAAATATGGTCTTTTGACCATATGTGCATTGTTTAAATTGATTAAAAATGCATGATGAATGTTGTTGAATTCGTTGCCGTTGGCACGATGTTGTGGTTAATGCATGAGAACATATCATGGATATGTGTGCATTGTTTGATAAATGTGGTGATTATATTGAATTGTAAATGCATATTGTTTGTATGCGATTGTATGTGAAGAATGCATGAGAACATATTGTGAATATGTGTGCATTGCTTGATGAATATGATGTTATTAAATATGAATATGTTGTGTGTGCAATCATGATTATAATTCGTATGTGATGAATTATTTGAGAATGCATGATATTAAGATGCGATAACGGTCTTAAGTGCATTTTGTGGTTGATTGCATATGCATTATTTAGTCAAGAGGCAATGCTTGCTAGTTTCGTGGAGACTAGTGACTTGTCCCAAGCCTAGAAGAGTGGGTTTGAAAGCTTAGAGGACGGGCTTTTGTTGTTATCGGTCTAGAAGAGTGGACCCGTTTTAAGTGTAAAAACCGAAAAATGATAACAAGCGTTGGTACCACATGACATGAGTTGCATTGAGTTGTGTTGAGTCACATAGCATAGATATCATTGTTATATGAAGTATGCTTGTGTGTGGATTGCTGAGTTGAGAATTATGGATATGTGCATGATGAAACATGTTTTGTGATTATCCATATGTGTCTATACATGTTGTGAAATGTATGGTGAGTTATAAATGGAATGTGGTGAGGAATGTGGAATCTGTATATTCTATACTTGTGTATATATAATTATATGCATTGATTACTATGATAATATTTCTCACCCTTCTGCTGTTTTATAATGCTCTATGAGGCATTGCAGATTAGAGTTGCTGGAGGTCTTTTTGTGAAGTATAACTTCATTCTTTTGGTCGGATTGCTCTGATATGTAGCACCGGGTAGTTAGGAGTCTATAGCATTCTTTTGTGATACATTGTATATGTATTTGATGAAAAATGTTTTTGTAAAACATGGACGAATGAGATGAAACAAACTAAATGATATGTATTTATATGATTACATGTTAAGTGATTCAATGTTTAGATTTTCCGCTTTTAACTTTAAATATTGAGATGTGGGCGTAAGGATCAAGTCCTGTGTTGAAAGCTACCCCACTGTTACATGTCTTTTATGGAGCAGGTGTTGTATGTTTCGATTTTGTGTATGATGTGACATACTTCTTTTATACCATGTTTTAATTAAAGCTCTGATGAAATTTTATTATGTGATTTATTTGAGTATTTGGGGGTATAGAAGGGGGTGTTACATTAAGTGGTATCAGAGCAGGTCGGCCAGTTGGCCAAGTTGTTAATGTGTTTATTTCATATATATATATTTATATATATGATTGTGTGTGTGAGACTCTCGATATTGTTTGTTCTTATGAGTTCTGTTGTTGGGATTCAGAACCACGGTTGCCGGTAGGAATGATGAAGTGATTGCTGAGGCTTTGACGAGGTTGGCTGGAGCGATTGGGCAGAATCCTCAAGCCAATGTGAATGTGGGAAACAATGCTGATGATGAGTTTCGTGCTTTGGGAAGGTTTCAAAGGAACAATCCGCAAAATTTTAAGGGAACCCATAAACCGGACAAAGCACAAGTTTGGCTGAAAGCAATTGAGAAGATCTTTCGAGTTATGAACTGTTCAGATGTGTAGAAGGTGCAGTTTGGAACTCATATGCTCGAAGAAGAAGCTGAGGACTGGTGGGGTAACACTCGCCAAAGGTTTGAAGAGAATGAAATTGTGGTTACTTGGGATCTTTTTAGAGAGACATTTCTGGAGAAGTATTTTCCAGAAGATGTGCGTGGAAAGAAGGAAGTTGAATTCCTTGAGCTGAAGTAGGGTAACTCAATTGTAGCCGAGTATGCGGCAAGATTTGAGGAATTGATTAAGTTTTGTCCTCATTACAACACTGCTAATGCTGAGAGATCCAAGTGTCTCAAGTTTGTGAATGGTTTGAGGCCGGAAATCAAGCAAGCCGTTGGTTATCAGGAAATTAGGAGATTTTCTGAGTTGGTGAACAAGAGTAGGATTTATGATGAAGATAGTATGGCTCGGTCTAGCCACTACAAGAGTTTAAGTGATAAGAAAGGAAAATGTCAATTCAGAGGGAAGCTGTATGTGACTCTTGTGGATAAGGGGAAACAGAAAGCTAGTTACGGCAAGAAGCCAAGTGGGGGAGGAGTTTCTACTCCGATAAGATGTTATAATTGTGGTGAAGCAGGACATCATGCTCCTGAGTGCAAAAGTGTTGGGCTGAAGTGTTTCAAGTGTGGCAAGCCAGGCCACAAAGCTCTTGAGTGCCGAAGTGGTGCGAATGTTACTTGCTACAACTGTGGTGAGCAAGGGCATATTAGTACCAAGTGTGACAAGCCTAAGAAGACTCAAGGGAATGGGAAAGTTTTTGCTCTATCAGGATCAGAGACTGCTAGTGAAGATCGATTGATCCGAGGTACGTGCTTCATTAATGGTATACCTTTGATCGCTATAATTGATACTGGAGCTACACATTCTTTTATTTCTTTGGATTGTGTTAAGAGATTGAATCTTGAGTTGTCTGTTGTGGGCGGTAGTATGGTTATTGATACTCCTGCTATGGGTTCGGTAACTACCCCGTACGTGTGTTTGAATTGTCCGTTGAGTATTTTTGGTAAAGACTTTGGAGTTGATTTAGTGTGTCTTCACTTAGATCAACTTGATGTTATTCTTGGGATGAATTGGTTGGAATTCAATCGTGTATATATTAACTGTTTTGATAAAACGATTATTTTTCCTGAACCTGATGAGGAAAGAGATTTGTTTATGACTGCTAAGCAAGTGAAGGAATCGGTTCAAGATGGAGCGAAGGTATTTATGTTGATGGAAACTTTGTGTACTGGTGAACGTGGAGCAATTGATGCTTTACCAATTGTCCGTGATTTTCCGAAATTTTTTCCTGATGAGATAGGAGATTTACCGCCGGAACAAGAAGTGGAGTTTACGATCGACTTGATTCCTGGAACAAGTCCGATATCGATGGCTCCATATCGTATATCCGTATCGGAATTGAAAGAGTTGAAGAGTCAACTTGAAGATCTTCTTGAGAAGAAGTTTATTCGTCTGAGTGTGTCACCGTGGGATGCCCAATGTTGTTGGTTAAGAAGAAAGAAGGTTCTATGAGGCTTTGTATGGACTACAAACAATTGAAAAAGGTGACTATCAAGAATAAGTATCCACTTCCGAGGATTGATGATTTGATGGATCAGTTGGTTGGTGCAAGTGTGTTCAGTAAGATAGATTTGAGATATGGGTATCATCAGATTCGTGTGAAGGCTGAGGATATTCAGAAGATTGCTTTTAGAACGAGGTATGGACATTATGAGTATTCTGTGATGCCATTTGGTGTGACTAATGCCCAGGTGTATTTATGGAGTACATGAATAGGATTTTCCATCCTTGTTTGGACAAGTTTGTGGTTGTGTTCATCAATGACATTTTGGTCTATTCAAAGAATGAAGAAGAGCATGTCGAGCATCTGAAGATTGTGTTATCTGTGTTGAAAGAGAAGCAGTTGTATGCGAAACTTTCTAAGTGTGAATTTTGGTTGAAGGAAGTGAGTTTCCTTGGTCATGTGATTTCGAGTAGAGGTATTGCAGTTGATCCGTCGAAGGTTGGAGCGGTGTCGTAATGGGAGACTCCGAAATCAGTTTTTGAGATTAGAAGTTTTCTTGGTTTGGCAGGATATTATCGGAAATTCATTGAAGGATTTGCCAAGATATCATTGCCATTGACGCAGTTGACTAGAAAAGGTCAAGCTTTTGTATGGGATGCAGAGTGTGAAGAAAGTTTCCAAGAGCTTAAGAGAAGATTGACGACAACTCCTGTTTTGATTTTGCCGAATCCGACAGAGCCGTTTGTCGTGTATTGTGATGCTTCTTTGATGGGCTTAGGAGGTTTGTTGATGCAAAATAAATAAGTTGTAGCTTATTCTTCGAGGAAACTCAAAGTGCATGAGAAGAATTATCCGACACATGACTTAGAGTTGGCCGCCGTTGTATTTGTGCTGAAGCTTTGGAGGCATTATTTGTTTGGTTCGAGATTTGAGGTGTTCAGTGATCATAAGAGTTTGAAGTATCTCTTTGATAAGAAAGAATTGAATGCAAGGAAGAGAAGATGGTTGGAACTTCTGAAAGATTATGATTTTGGATTGAATTACCATCCGGGTAAAGCAAATGTGGTAGTTGATGCATTGAGTAGGAAATCGTTGCATATGTCGACGATGATGGTAAAAGAGTTGGAATTGATTGAGCAGTTTCGTGATTTGAGTCTGGTGTGTGAGAAGGTTTCTTATGGAGTTAAGCTTGGTATGTTAAAGCTTACTAGTGGTATTCTTGACGAGATTCAAGAAGGACAGAAATCTGATTTGAGTTTAGTTGATCGGTTGACTTTGATCAATCAAGGCCAAGGTGGTGCTTTTCGGGTTGATGAGAATGGTATTATGAGGTGTCGTGATAGAGTTTGTGTTCCTGATATTGTTGAGCTGAAGAAGAGTATTCTGGAGGAAGGGCATCATAGTGGATTGAGTATTCATCCGGGTGCTACTAAGATGTATCAAGATTTGAGGAAAGTATTTTGGTGGCCTCGTATGAAGAAGGACATTGCCGAGTTTGTGTATTCTTGTTGGACTTTCCAGAAGTCAAATATTGAACATCAGAAATCGTCGGGTTTGATGCAACCGCTGTTTATTCCTTAGTGGAAATGGGATAGCATTTATATGGATTTTGTGTCTGGTTTACCTAGAACGCCGAGTAATTTTGAAACTATATGGGTTATTATGGATAGATTGACAAAATCTGCTCACTTTATTCCTATGCGAATGGATTACCCGTTGGAGAAATTGGCGAAGATGTACATTGAGAGGATTGTCAGTTTGCATGGTATTCCATCTAGCATTGTGTCAGATAGAGATCCGCGGTTTACTTCGAGATTTTGGGAGAGTTTGCAAAGTGCATTAGGTATGAAGTTGCGTTTGAGTTTAGCTTATCATCCGCAGACAGATGGTCAGACTGAAAGAATGATTCAATCACTTGAGGATCTTTTGAGAGCTTGTGTATTGGATAAAGGAGGAGCTTGGGATAGCTACTTGCCTTTGATTCAATTTACTTACAACAATAGTTTTCATTCGAGTATTGGCATGGCACCGTTCGAGGCATTGTATGGTAGACGTTGTAGGACGCCATTGTATTAGTATGAGTCGGGAGAAAGTTCCGTGGTGGGACCCGAGATAGTTTAGCAGACTATCGATAAGATTAAGATGATTCAAGAGAAGATGAGGATTTCTCAGAGTCGTTAGAAGAGTTATCATGACAAGAGGAGGAAAACAATTGGATTTCAGGAGGGAGATCACGTGTTTCTTCAAGTCACTCCGATGACTGGTGTTGGTAGGGCATTGAAGTCGCGTAAGTTGACGCCGCGTTTCATTGGTCCTTGTCAGATTTTGTAGAAGATAGGAGAGGTAGCCTATTGTGTTGCATTGCCGCCGTCGCTTGCTAATCTCCATGACGTGTTCCATGTATCTCAGTTGAGGAAATACATTGCAGATCCATCTCATGTAGTCCAAGTAGATGATGTGCAGGTGAGAGATAACCTGACTGTGGAAACATCACCTATGTGGATAGAGGATCGAAAGTTGAAGCAACTTCGAGGCAAAGAGATTGCTTTGGTGAAGGTCGCTTGGGGCAGACCAGCTGGTGGAAATGTGACTTGGGAACTTGAGAGCCAGATGAGGGAGTCTTATCCAGAGTTGTTTGAATCAGGTAATATTTTCGAGGACGAAAATTCCTAAAGTGGGGGAGGGTTGTAACAGCCCAAATTTCAATAATTAATTATTCATATTAATTAATTGAATTATTTGGATTAATTACATTATTGGAATTATTGGTAGATATTTTGAGAGAAGAAAATATTGGAGAGAATTAGAAGGGAAAGACATATAAGGAAAGTGGAAGGAAAAAGAGAAAGATAGAAACATAAGAGAAAGAATAGAGAAAGAAAGAGAAAGAGGAAAAAAGAGAAGGAGAAGAGGGAAAAGCTTGGAAAGCTCAAGATCAACTCTTTGGGATCGATTTAATCAAGGTAAGGGTGTGAAATATCATTATCTTGTCAATGTATATGATTATGTATGGATTGTATGGATGGTTTGGATGTTTTCTCCATTTCCATTTTAGGGCAGAAATGAGTTTAATCGGTAGAATCAAAGTTTTAACGGTTAAAATCGAGAATAAAGTGTGTAGTTTAGTAGAAGAATGTTAGACAAAGACTAGAGAAACTGGTTTGGTGAGAATCGGTTGATTTTGTGAAGAGTTGTGAATCTTGGGGGTTTTGAGTTTATAGACACTCGCTAGCAAGTTCGCTAAGCGAGCTGGTCGCGAGCATTCGCTGCAGCGAGCATTCGCTGCAGCGAGCATGTAGCGAAAGGTCCCAGACTTGGGAAGAATGGAATTGATGTTCTTTGCTGGTAGCGAATGGGGTAGCAAAGGTTCGCTAGGCCTTCGCTATAGCGAGCTGGGTAGCGAAGCAAGCCAGTAGCTTCTGTTTGCCTTCGCGAGCTTGTTCGCTGGGCGAACAGGTAGCGAGCACTCGCTAGGGACTCGCTAGGCGAGCATGCTAGCGAGTGTGACAGTATTTGGTTTTCTCTGTGATTCCATCCAATGTTGATATCTTGGTTCGATTGTGTTTGATCCTTGTTGGAATGAGTAATTGTGTGCTATGAAATACATGTTGTAGGTAGCCGTATGGCGTGAATCCTAGATTATGAAATGTGGTCTTTTGACCATATGTGCATTGTTTAAATTGATTAAAAATGCATGATGAATGTTTTTGAATTTGTAGCCGTTGGCACGATGTTGTGGATAATGCATGAGAACATGTCGTGGATATGTGTGCATTGTTTGATAAATGTGGTGATGATATGGAATTGTAAATGCATATTGTTTGTATGCGATTGTATGTAAAGAATGCATGAGAACATATTGTGAATATGTGTGCATTGCTTGATGAATATGATGTTATTGAATATGAATATGTTGTGTGTGCAATCATGATTATAATTCGTATGTGATGAATTATTTGAGAATGCATGAGATTAAGATGCGATAACGGTCTTAAGTGCATTTTGTGGTTGATTGCATATGCATTATTTAGTCAAGAGGCAATGCTTGCTAGTTTCGTGGAGACTAGTGACTTGTCCCAAGCCTAGAAGAGTGGGTTTGAAAGCTTAGATGACGGGCTTTTGTTGTTATCGGTCTAGAAGAGTGGACCCGTTTTAAGTGTAAAAACCGAAAAATGATAACAAGCGTTGGTACCACATGACATGAGTTGCATTGAGTTGTGTTGAGTCACATAGCATAGATATCATTGTTATATGAAGTATGCTTGTGTGTGGATTGCTGAGTTGAGAATTATGGATATGTGCATGATGAAACATGTTTTGTGATTATCCATATGTGTCTATACATGTTGTGAAATGTATGGTGAGTTATAAATGGAATGTGGTGAGGAATGTGGAATCTGTATATTTTATACTTGTGTGTGTATATATATATATATATATATATATATATATATATATATATATATATATATATATATATATATATATATATATATATATATATATATATATATATATATATATATATATATATATATATATATATATATATATATATATATATATATATATATATATATATATATATATATATATATATATATATATATATATATATATATATATATATATATATATATATATATATATATATATATATATATATATATATATATATATATATATATATATATATATATATATATATATATATATATATATATATATATGCATTGATTACTATGATAATATTTCTCACCCTTCTGCTGTTTTATAATGCTCTATGAGGCATTGCATGTTAGAGTTGCTGGAGGTATTTTTGTGAAGTATAGCTTCATTCTTTTGGTCGGATTGCTCTGATATGTAGCACCAGGTAGTTAGGAGTGTATAGCATTCTTTTGTGATACATTGTATATGTATCTGATGACAAATGTTTTTGTAAAACATGGACGAATGGGATGAAACAAACTAAATGATATGTATTTATATGATTACATGTTAAGTGATTCAATGTTTAGATTTTCCGCTTTTAACTCTAAATATTGAGATGTGGGTGTAAGGACCAAGTCCTGTGTTGAAAGCTACCCCACTATTACATGTCTTTTATGGAGCAGGTGTTGTATGTTTCGATTTTGTGTATGATGTGACATACTTCTTTTATACCATGTTTTAATTAAAGCTCTGATGTAATTTTATTATGTGATTTATTTGAGTATTTAGGGGTACAAAAGTGGGTGTTACATACCCCAAGAAGGAGCACAAAGCTACACAAACAACAAAGGGGTGAGAATACGCTCATAATATATAATGGTGAAAAAGTATGGAAGGGTAGCCTAAACAAACATTAACAAGTATTCAACATAATTCATTCGCATGCATCACCAAAGTATTCTCGATCTCCAACACCAACATAATCATTTCATCCATATGCAAATAATGAATACAAATGTACTCAACACCAAGACTCAACAATGTGTACGGTAACATTAAGCACAACACATATCCATCTCGCTTCTGAATCCCCACCATATGACCAAAACACATATCCATCTCGCTTCTGAATCCCCACCATATGACCAAAACACGCCAAATTGTTACCATCACCATAGTTTATGCTTCACCGAATTCCCATATGGAATCGGCTACTCGCTCCTGAATCCTCACCATCGGACTAAAGCATACCATAAATCATTATTATCACCATAAGCAACCATTCACTAATTCCTCATTGAAATTAGCTATTGTCTTCTGAATCCATACCACCAGACCAAAGCACACCAAAAACTGAATCAAAACTCATACACCATAATACATGGTTCTCCATAACATGCAATAATCACCAAATGATCTCCATACAATCACCATAATAATAACAACCTAATCACCATAACAACAATAACATAATCACCATAATAAGCAAAAACATCATTCTCCATGTAAAACATGTGAATTAAATCTATAACAACATACTTACAACATCATTCACCTCCAAACACTAGCTAACAGTAGCCTAACCATAATAACACAAAAAAAATTAGAATGACAAGTTGATTTCATGTAACAGAGCAAAGGGCGCTCATTCTGGCTAAGTGACAGGTTACTCGTCACCAAGGTGATGTCTGTCACCTCCCACGTCATCACACACGTCACACATGTGACAAACATCCCAACCCATCAGGCAGCTGACGCCCATCAGCACTTCCATAGAGATGACGACTAAGACGTCATTAGGGTGAAACGCGTCACCTTGAACTATAACAAAAACTACATTTTTTGCAATGGAGTTTAAAACAAAACTCCGATTTTACATCCCCTAAATCCAAATTGCACCACAACATCAGGGAATATAATATCTAATATCAAAACAACAATCATCCTAAAATTAACATGCAATTTCACTCATTTAATAATGTATTTGCATACTTCATTAATTAAGTTCATCACTCACATATGAACACTCCCACATACAAATATCATGAATCATGGACACATAAATCTCATGGTAAAACAATGCATGAAAATCATATAACACAACATCCAATCATAAAATTACAGAATTGCTTTCACATATTCATCTAAAGGGAAAAAGTAAAAGAAAAACCTAAAGGGATTAAGGAATTTCCTCTACCCAACATGCAATATACACATTATTAGGAGAAATCCCCACTTACCTTATATTTTTCCAGCAAGATGTAACTTCAAGCTCTAACAATGTAGTTCTTCCTATGGCCCAACCCTTGCTTCTTCCTCTTTTCACATAAAATTATGTTTTACACAAAAACTCTAAAAAACCTCTTACTAAATTTTTTATTAGTAACCTAATATCCTCAATTAGTGACTTCCAATACTACCCTCACTTATTCATCTAATCACCAAAATGTCATTCTCATCTCTAATTTTATTTTAATAAAAAATTACTACTAATATTCTTCCTCATTTTCTATTATTTATATTTTTCTCATTTTCCACCAAAATCTCCTTCTTTGTTCATTTTAATAAATTGAATAAAATGACTACTTCTAATTATTTTAATAATGATTTCCATTATTCTAGCATTATAAATTCTATTATTTATTTAAATAATTAGAACTAAACACCACCAACCCACAACAACAAATGCTACTATTAACCATCCAAACACCCCCAATGCACATATAATCGATTTAAATAATTTAAAAGACACCATTTCAATTAAATAAATAAATTATAAAAATAGTGTTACAAGGCTAGTGGTATATGATGAGGGTTAGGTATAGATGATTGTCCGAGAAGTTTATTTGGTGGAGACTCTTAAGATGTATGAGTCCACTTATGTATAAGGGAGGGGCATAAAGCATTAGTGAAATAGTCGTGTCTAGGGTAGGTGTGGAGGACAGGCGGGAAAATGGAAATTGAGTCTTATCAAAGACGACATGCCACAATATGATATTTTATGTGCGATAAATCAAAACATTTATAACCTCTATGATTGAGGGGATACCCTAAGAAAACACACGGAGTCGAGTGGGGATGTAATTTGTTGATGGTAGTTGAAGGAAACAATGGATAACAAAGACAATCAAGGATGCAAAGATTTGTGTAAGAGGGATCACAATGATATAGAAGTTGGTTAGGAGAGAGATTAGACATAATTTTTTGGGGAAGAATGTCAAGAAGATATGTAGCTATTTGACGTGAATGATGCCAAAATGAGGGAGGAACAGATGCATGAGCGAAAAGAGTGCGAATCATGTTGTTAATAGTGCATATTTTTTTGTTCCGCATTGCTATTTTTGATGAAGTGTGGGGGCAAGAGAAGCAAAAATAAGACCATTAGCAGCATATCTCCCATTATCACATTGAAAACATTTGTCAGTTTGAAAAAATTGGGTGCGAGTATGATTTGAGAGAGAAGTGAACATTTCAAAAACTTGAGATTTATTGGTTAGAGGAAACATCCACAGAAAATCAGAAAAATCATCCAAAAATAAACCGTAATAGCGATGACCAACTGAACTCAAAACTATGGATGTCCATAAATCACTATGTAAAATATCGAAGGGAATTATAGTAGTATTATTGGAGGAAACAAAAGGCAACCTAACATGTTTGCCAAACACATATGAAGTGAAAATTGTCCTAGAATTCAAAGGTTTATAACTAATGAACATATTGCTATAAAGAGACTACAAAGTTGAAGAACTGGGATGTCTGAGACGACTCTGCCAAAGACTGCAAGCAAGACTAACAAACTGGTAGGAAGTGGTAACTAGATAGAGATCACCAAGGCTATCACATATCATGAATGAAGTCACCGTCTGAAATTCATTTATCGAAAAACCAAAAGAATCAAAAGAAATAGAAACATTATTGTCAGTAGTGAGTTGTTGCACAAAAATCTAAATTTTGACAATTTGTGGTATGTGCAAAACTTGGGTAAGGTTCAACAACTTGTGTTTATAGGAGGTGTTTAGGGTTGTGTGTCCATAACCCTGAATTGGAATGTCTTGTCCTCTACTAACAAACAATTTCTGATTTAAGTTACTCAAATTATAATAAGACGAGAGATTACCGTGTGACACCTCATAATGGGAAGAGGCACTCGTGTCCATGTATCATGTGTTGTCCGGACGGGTGAGAGACATGGTGTGCATAACAACTGTGATGTTAGTGGGTGCTGGTGAAGCCGTGGCAACGCAAGCATGAGGACATTGACCCACAATGCCCTATTGATGGAGAGGAGTAGAAGGGTGTGTCCGTTGAGAAGTAGGATATGTGCACGAAGGCATAGCCCATGATGGTGGACTCAAACCCCACTACTAGTAAGAGGGCTACTGCTACTGTGATTGCTGCTGGTCCAAGAAGGAGAAATATGTGTATTGCTACCACAAGAACCACCATGGTTACGACGATTTCCACCCCGATTCTAATTGGTGCTCTGGGACGAGTCGTTATAAGGACGCTGCTATGTGGTAAGATAAGCGGCAGGAGACTCAATGAGCATCATATTAGCTAAATTGGCTTCTTCTAATATGAGTAGAACCGAGCCTGATGAAAGGAGGGGAGTGGATTTCTCTCCGAATCAAGGTGACAACACCATGCTAGGCATCACTAAGGAAAAAAATGAGATGAAAGACCAAGCGATGATTGTTCACAGGAGCACCAACATCCCATAATTGGTCAAAAGATGTCTTCAAAAGTTGACAATAAGTAGAGACATTTGAAAAAGTTTCCATGCGAACTCCATTGAGTTCCTGCTCAAGAGTGACAACATGTGCGTTTGGATTATCCTATAAAAGGTTAGCCAAACGTTTTCAGGCATCTAAAGCCGTTGAGTCAGGTTCCATGGTGGTGGTTAGCAAGTCAACAAAAATAGTGGACTAAATCCACTTAAGTACAATTGTTTCCAAGGTGGTCCACTTGTCATAATTGGGGTCAGTGACAGGTGGTGGAGGCTTGTTGTCTAAAGACACAATATGTTACAGGACCCGGTGAGAGTGAGCATGAATGCGAAATAGCTCTACCCATGTGCTGTAGCGATCATGTTCCATGTCAAACATAATAGGAATATTATTCCTAATGTTGGAAACAATGAGAGCGGGATGAAATTCCGGTTTGGCAGAAGATGATGGAGGTCGTGTCGGGGTTTTCATCTTGGCAGGAGGAGTTTCTATGTTATTGTCTTCATTGGAGGAGATAGTCACGTTGTGTACGGGCCGTGCAATCAGAGGGAGGGAATGAGATCCGACTGTGGCGCGGTCAGAGGAACGGAGGAAGATGACGATGGCAGGCGACGGTGGTGCAGGAGGAAGAGCTATTGCGGCATCGATTTTTGAGAAGCGACGGTGCAGAAGGAAGAGCTAATGCGGCGACGACAAATTTTAAAAAAAATTAGGTTAAAATCTTTACCATTTTTATACCATTTAAGACAACGAGAGATCTTAAATCAACCACATGTGAGATTAGCATACATAGACTATTTTATATATATATATATATATATATATATATATATATATATATATATATATATATATATATATATATATATATATATATATATATATATATATATATATATATATATATATATATATATATATATATATATATTTGAATTTAATTATATGTTTTAGTCCACATGAGACTTATATACGAATATTCTTTTAACAAATAAATATATATTCTATCAAATATTTGTTTTGCAAACCAGCTACATCCCACTGAAATTCCAGCAGCAAGTCTAATAGACTTTTAAAATAGATTTGGTTCCTTCAGCCTTAAGTTCTAATAAACTTTTAAAAATGATTTGGTTTCTTCAGTCGTAAGTCTAATAAACTTTTAGAAAAGATTTGGTTCCTTTTTATTTTGTTTTTCTACCGCAAGTCTAATTGTTCCTTTTTATTTTGTTAACTAGATTCATTCACTTGATTGATGAAATCGAATCTTTTAGTTAACTTATTTTTTATCTTTTAGTTAACTTATTTTTTATCTTTTAGTTATATTATCATCATCTTTATAGAAGAAGAGTGACGGACGGTGGAGACTTAAAGTGGGGGTGTATACATAACAAGTCTAAGTAAAGAACTGAAGTGAATGTGAAGAAAATGTCAAGCTCAAATCTCCTTAAAGAATTGTGGACAGTTATTGGACAAAAACTCAACACCACAATTGATGTTACTAGATTTCGTGCCACATGTTGTCTGTGGCGTTCTTCTCTTTCCCATCCATCTCCTAACCTTTGCATTCCACATCACTTATTTTCTCTACTTCAAACCAAAATATATCGTATTCAACCATCATCGCATGATCAAAACCCTTCAACTTCTTCTTCTGCTTGTTCTAACAAAGGCTGGCTCGTTAAAGTTTTTCAAGATCCAAATTCCTCCAAACTCTACCTCTTAGATCTCTTCACTAATGAGAGACTAACAATTGAGGAGACTACGGAACAACATTTGAATTTGATGAAGTTTCGAGTTGTGGAGTTGTTCGAGTTATATACTCTTTGTCGTAAAGCTGAAAGTGATTTCAGCTTTGAGCCTAATAGTTATGTTTGTAAAGTAATCTTGTTTTCTGTTGAGGATCGTTGCGTGGTCTTCGAACTTTCTAGTGATAAAATTTTGACAGTTTCTGATATCGGAAAGAAGAAAAAGACCGTCTTAAAGGACGATGGTGCGGAAAATAAGTATTTTGATGATATAATACTTTACAAGGGACAGGTTTATGTGGTGGATAAAATGGGAACAGTTTTTTGGATCAATGCTTTGTCGTTGAAGTTGTTTCAGTTTTCGCCGAAAAACGTGTGCTGCGGTGAAAGGAAGATGCATGTTTCGATGAATTGTGACATAAACAAGAAACAGTTAGTAGAGTATGATGGAAGTCTCTATGTGATTGATTTGTATGTTAATGACAAAAAGTATTACAGTGGTTACTTCTCCAAAGATGTTTTTGTGGAAGTTTTTAAGCTTGATCAAGAATGGGGTAAATGGTTGGATGTTAAAGATTTGGGTGATGTTTCTTTTGTTTTAGGTAAAGACTCAAACTTTGCATTGTTGGCTAAAGAGTATTATGGATGTGAGGGGAATAGCATCTACTTTGCTTCTCAATTTAGGACTTTTTGTTTCAGCTTGGAGAGTTTAGTGTCTAAGCCTCCTAACATTTTTTGGCCTTGTGTAACATTGTTTCATCCCAAGAACTAGTGATTTGATAGTAGTATGATGGAAAATATTAAACATGTTACGTTTGGTTTTGGTGTTTTTTTATGTGTTGTCTATAAATTGTAAGTTGGGTGTGAATTTGAATTATAACAGAAAGTTTAATCATTTGTATTTATTGTTATGTTAGAACATAGGAAGGTAAGGTTAATGCAAGTGGAAGGGTGGTAACAAATTTTGTGTGGAATTCTAGTTTTAAGTTTTTGCATGTGACTAATCTATCTCTCACTAGGAGTTTGTTTGAACAAAACAAGACAGAAATAGGGCACCCTTATTTACTTAGTCTCACCATGAGAAGATATAAGCTCGCTAGACGAGTACTAGCACAAACTATTAGAGTTTTCTTTAAGAAAAAACTTACTTCAAGCTGAAGCAAGATAACTCTCCAGACGGACACAAATTGTTAAAAATTTCTTTTAGCCCAAGTTATTTCATACTAAAGCAAGACAACTTGCTAGGAGAGGTTATAAGCACACTAAGCAAAACAAGGGACTTCATAAGACATATCATTGAGTAACTTAAGGGTGAAGGAATAATTTGTGAAAAAATGTCTATCCATGTATTTAGTTTTGATGAAGACACTGTGTATCAAAGAAAAAGAAAAATGATCTTTAAACGTTTATAAAATATCTCAAAATTACTTAAGATATAAAGTTTAAAATTCAATGTGTGATACTCTTATAATGTTCAGAAAACATGCTTCTTAAAATATATTAATTTTGTCTCATGCATACACATTGAAAAGAATTGAAAAACAACCCTTTTCATTTGAAAATACATTCTTTTTCAATCCTATCAGTAACAGATTACCCAGAGATAGATTACTAGCAGAAAAAAATTCAAAAATATAGTTGTTGGAGCATGGTAATCAATTAACACTTATCAATAATCGATTATCACACAAAATGCTGCAACTTTTCACCATTTTATGGATCTGACTTGTGTGGGAAAGATTCATGAATCATCTCCTTTCATATACACCTATATTTAAGCCTTTCAAATTAGAATTTTTTCTTCACCTCTTCCATTCAAACTTTTACATAATATTCAAGCATTTATACTTGACACTTTTTCTGCATAATTTCATATTAATTATCACAAATTTCTGAGCAATCTAATTGTGTAATACTTGAATTATTCGAAGACCAAAGTTCTGTATAGAAATTGGTTCAAGTGCAACAATATCAGGATATTTTAAATACTTCATTAACAATTATGTTTTGATCACAAAGTGTTAAGTGATCATTGTGTTATATAAAAAGTAGCGTGCTTTTTATTCAAGTGTAAAAGAAAGTGGTAGGCTTTCTTGTTTATGTTAGAAGAGTGTTTGAGGGACCTTGATGTGAGGTTTGTAAAAATTCAAACATAGTGAAAATCTCTTAGAGGATGTGAAGGGAGTAGATGTATCCTTTAATGGAAAGAGAAACTAGTATACATCTTGGTGTTCTTTAGTTTTCTGCACTTATTTTAAGCATTTTACCATTTGTAATAATTTCGAAAAATTAAGAACTCTTACTATCAATCATAAAACAATAATTTTTCAAAAAAACCGATAATCTAATTCACCTCCTCTTAGATTACATTTCATACTTACACGAATTTCTATCTTAGCGATCGGGGAGGCTTGCTAAGTAAGATAAGGAGGCCAATCCCAACTTGGACAAGTTGAACAAGACTTACTGATGAAGAAAAGCAAACTCGCTAGGCGAGGCAATTAAAGACATCACTAGTGTTGAAAGTATAATAGGTGGGTAATAATTTTATCGTCTCCACATGGATTGTAGTGATATTACTTGTCGTTCTATAGTTTATGAAGTCTTAAGTGAGGTTTTCAAAGGTATTTTATTTGATATCATAAGTTTTCACAAGATTTAGCAGTAAAGATTAAAACTTGAAAGATGTTTGTTTAACAAAGCATATCAATAATAGATTTCATCAACCTAACTTGCATATATTCTATTAATCAAGCATGTGAATTTATTTTCGATCAATATAATCACGTATCCTCTCAATACTGTTTATGTCTAAAGCAGTTTCGTGAGTATTATTGTATCCATCGCTAGATGATGCCTCATGCTACCAACCAATACAATAATCTTTAAGATTGATACAAAGCAAATATCAACCCACAAATTTATGTTTAGAGTTTGTTCATTGATAGATGAATATCTTCGATCAAGTTTTGTGAAATTTATGTCTAGAGTGATTCAAATAAAAGATATATTATTAAGAACAAAGATATTCACCATATATTAATCATCAACTTGTTCACATGCCAAAGATTTAAAGAAAATACATATAAATACTACATTTACCCTTGATACAAAGGAGTTTAGCTAGCCATCACCATGGTAGCTTGCTTAACAAGAAGAAAGAAAGCTCTACTAACATCAAAGTCGAAAGATAAAAAATTGATGCTCCAAAGCTTTGATTTTTACCCCTTTTGAAATTTCTAAGCTTCTTAACCTAAAATAACTTCTCTAAATCCGAAAAGTGAAAGTTCTCCACAAAATATCTAGAAAGTTAATTTATATACAAGTGTCAAGAAATTCCTCTAAGTGACACCGTGCTAAGCCCACGCATACTGCACTTAACACAGTCAGCAACTAAGAAGGCAAAATCTCAAGAAGCACGCTAAGCGCGGTATGACCGAGCTAAGTGCAGTTTGGTACATTTAGATACTACCTCTTCTTCAAATGGGCGTTGAAAATTGGGCTAAGCGAGCTTCGCGTTGGAAACCGGGCTAAGCGAGCTTCAATTTCAAAACTTCACAAAAATGATCTTCTTCTTTTCTTTGGCTTCCTTATCCATTCTTTTGTGTCTTTTTCTATGACGTTCAAGTCTAATTCCTACACAATAATAAACAAATCAAAGACTCCAAAGGTATATGAAATTATATTGAAGATTCGCACATTTCATGGACTAATTCAATTAAAACACAATTAAAGAGTTGAAAAATTCCAAGAAAGATGGTCCAATTTAAGTCATATTTGGCATTTAACAACTAGGCAAGGACACTAGAAAAGAACTCTATAAATATAGGCTTTGGTCAATTTAGCATTCATTCGTTAATTCATTGATTCTAAAAGTTCCATATTCCATAATTTTTCATAACAACAAGAGATAATTGAGATGGAAGCTTCCCAAGAGATATATTAAACAAATGAAGGTGGAGGCTCTGTCCGACCGAGAAATCATCATGGATGCTCTTTCAACTCTTTCTTCCTAAGTATTATTGTAAATATACTAGGAGTAAGAGTAGTTAAATTCTCTTTTATTATGGCTATATTGATATATCCAAACACTCATGTATTCATCTTAATTATGGTGTTATGTATGTTGTAGTTATTCTTTAATGTTGATGATTATCATTGTTCTTAATACGTGTTATGAATTAGCTAGTTATAGCTTGTGATAATGGTATTGAACTGATGTTGAGAATATTTTTCTTGACTATATCAGAGATTTTCATATGTTTGAATCTAAAATATGGACATGGATTTAGGTTTAACATTCACATATATTGTCAAATCTTAATGTTTTTTGATTGGTTAATCGGGTGAGAAATTGTGTATTAAGCATTATGATTGATTTCACGTTGTCTATTAAGCATTACAATAATGAAATTTAACCTCAACAATCTTCATTCCATCAGTTAAATCTTATTTTTATTCGGTGTTATTTAAACCCATTTATCAAATAATAAAACTTCTCAAACTAATTTACTTAGAATTATATAAACTATTGAACAAATTTTGAATATCCCATTATTACCGGTGGAGGTGATACAAACAAATACTTATTATCTTTTTTTATTTTATTGCGACAAACAAAATGACGTCATTGTCAGGGACTATAATTTACATAAATAAAATCATTTTGATAATTTTTATAATTTTAAGTATCTCTGTTTATATATGTTTATAGTTGTTTGTATTTGTGAATATATGTTATTATCTTTTATTATCTTTCTACTAAGTTTGTTTAGATTGTTTAATTTGTTTATAAGAGGAAATAATCTTGAACATCAATTACTATTTGATCCTAAAATTGAAAGGATTGCTCACAAATACAATAGTAAAAGAAAAAAGCAACTAGCCAGAAGAAAATCACATTTGGAAGAAACCTTTGTTTCTACAAAACTAGAAAAAAAATGGAAGATAACAACAATTAAGACAACAATGACAACAACAACAACCAGAAATAGGCCAACAACGTTGTTGATGGCATGCCTTACCATAATAGTCCAAGAAGAATTACTCACATAGTCAGGCTCCGTAGAAATATCAGTAAAGCTGAAATAAAAGTCGCCTTACTTCAAATTTTATATGTTAATCCTTTTGCAAGTCTACACCAAAAGCAAGGGAATGTAAATGTGATTATCCAATGGCCTCGGTTTCAACGGTGCTCAATTTATCAAGATGATATGCAAGTCTTTTATGAAGGGTCCTCTTGACAGGACTAATTTCCATATTAGTCAGATGAAATGTGAAATGCAGATGTCACATTTGGTGGTTGTTAAAGTGTTGTACAGGAAACCCATTGACTAGGCTAGCGTTTCAAACCTGTCCTAGAGGGTTTTTGTTACGTACAAATTTTGACTTAAATTGAACCATCTTTCTTGGCATTTTTCAACTCAGTTCTCTTATTTTAATAGATTTATTTCTTGTTCTTGTGTGGTTCTTCAATTTTATTGCAAATACCTTTGGATTCTTTGATGTGTGTTATTGTGCAAAATATAAGCATAAAACATCAATGATTAAGACACAAATGATTGGAAAGGAATCCAAAGAAATGAAAAAGAATCAAAATGTTCATCATGCAAACACCAGTGAGGTGAAAGAGAATGCTTGATGTGCGCGATCCTAGCGAAGCCCCAATGAACCATCTCAGATTAGAGGCAGTAGGAAAATATCCTAAAGTTTGCTGGGTGACGCTGTAGTGAAGCAGTTTGTTGTGCGAAGAAGTGCTCGCACCGTGAACTCATATATTTTCCAGGGGCGTTTTAACTGCTCAAAGGCACTTCAAGTTCCTAAACGTGGACCTCGCTGGGTGAAGAAGGTGTTTACCAGGAAAACATGATAGATTTTGTAATAACTATTTAAGTACTTTTCTCTCTTTTTAGACCATATATAACTTGTAATTTTCATATCATAAATTTATCTCTCTTCACTCCAAACATATTCTAGAAAGAGAAACACAAACCCTAAGGGGGAGAAAGTAAGAGCTTCAATCTCTTCTTGGGTTTTGATGTAAGTTTTTGATACCTTATGTATTTCATCTAATCTATGTATTATGAATTAGTTTTGATTCAATATTGATGTTATCTTTAATTTCTTATTTGTGGGTATTAACAAAACCTTTTTCAAATCTTAGATCTTAGATATCCATCTATCAATGAGAAAACCTTTGACATAGTCTTGTAAGTTGATATTCTCTTGTATCTTCTACTTTATTGTGTTGATTAGTAGCATGAGTAGGATCAATATAATATTGTGAGGACGTGTGTCGCTACTGCGAAAAAAAAGAGGTCGGAAATGATAGAAGAGTCACCACCATTTGTTATTTATCCCAAAAGAGGGAAAGGAAACGATCAGAGAAAACCTAACGAAAACGGGAAAAGACGAGGTCATCGCAACCAAGTCCTAGGTTCGGGAGTCGGTTACGCAAGGGGAAGGTATTAGCACCCCTCACGTCCGTCGTACTCGACGTAACCCACACTTTTTTGTCTATCTAAAAGGGTGATTGAAACTATCTAAGCTACGACTCAAGGACAAAAGAGAAGAAAAATGACTTGATAGAGCATCACCGCTCTATGCCTACATACTCCCTCGTGTAATGGGAAATTCAGAGTCAACGTAGTTCGGAAAACTATGGGTGAAAGGTGGGGAAAGGTTGATCGCTAAGACATCGCGTCTTGTGCCTACGTATCCTTGTCTGGTATGAGAAATCAGAGCAAACGTAGTTCGGGTTAACAAGAACACCGGTTGGTTCAAATGTTTTTTACCCGAGTAGGGTTAAACCTCCATTCTAGCAGTTACGGACGGTGCCTGTTTGCGGAAGAACCAAAGCTTAACAATACTCTTTTTATGAAAATATTTTCCACATTAGGATCCCGAAGGATAAAAAGAAGTTTGAAGTTTGTTTTTGAAGTCTTTTAAAGAAGAAGTGCATTGATTATGGTGTGTAACTCATGTTGCACTAAAGACTATGACTTAGGAGCGAATACGTCACATATCGTCCTAAGGACGTACACTAAACACTATAAGAAATTGAGAGGAAGCCACCCAATCACCATTTCCCAAGTACTTAAGGCTTGTAGCATACAACACAAATTAGCCTTTATTAAGTGTTTTAAGATTGTTTGAAGATGAGAAGAGAAAGAACACACTAAAGGGAGACTAACTCAAACCTAGTAGTTGTCATGCAAAATGGTCCTAAAGTTGGGATTAAAAAGGGAAATTCTACCCTAATGTTGGCATTCATGGTTCAAAACCTAGGGTTTATCATAATCTCAAGATATTAGAAGCCCTAAAGGTACATGGCAAAAAAAAAGGAAGCAAAGTAAAATGCAAGTATGCAAACATGTAATGCACAATTAGAATGATAGTGAGGGAGGACAAAAAGTGTGGGGTAGTAGCCTCTACAAGCACATCTCAACCTCAAGCATGCATATGAGAAAATGCAAAAAGAATGCAAGCAAAAGAAAGAATGCACAAGCACAAACAAGAACAAACAAGGTGAGACAAAATGGGAGAAAGACATTTTCTACAACCAATGCCATCAATCACCATGCCCAAAGGCAAAAAAAATAAAAAGAGATAAAGATAAAATGAAATGTGAGAATGGGAGGCAATATGAGGACCAAAGGAACTCACATGGGCAACTCAACCATTGGCTACACAAGAAACAAGCAAAAAAAAAGCACCAAAAGGTCCTCATGGATTCATCATTCAAGATATGCTTCAAGTACCTCATAAGGAGGGACTAAGCCATATCAAATGAGATTCCAAAGTCATTGGACATAAGCAAACACAAGATAAGAATGTGCATAAAGCAAGCAAAGAGAGGAAACAAAGCTCAAGAAGAGAACACTCATCACTTTGAACAACAACTATGACAGTGTGCATTCAAGTGGAAATCGACAACGCGTGTCGAAGGAATCATGATTAAGCAATCAAGAACAGTGGCATATATCCAAAACATCTCACTCCTAATGCACCATATTGATCTATGAAATTTCGAAGTGAAACGATACCGAACAACCATGAAAAACAGCAAAACAGGCCTGCTGGAACAATGTTAATCGATTAACACCAGGGGTTAATCGATTAACCCTTGAAAAATGCTTTAAAATTTGAATATTTGAGTTGGTTAATCGATTAACCAATTGGTTAACCGATTAACACTGTTCCAACAACAGAAAACATCAGTTAAAAAGCACTTTTCAATAACTTATCACATAAGCAATCATCCATATGATCTTGTAATCAATTGCGCACGAAATTAAACCAGAAAACAGTGATTCGGTCAACATGTAAACACATTTAAACATCACAATCACAATTCACATGAATCAAGGATCAACCAAATCAATCGAAAATGAAGATTAACATGATAATTATGAAAATAAGCTCAAAGTAACAATGGATCTAGAATTCCAACCTACGAAGCGGAGAATTACTTCGGTTAGTGTTGATTCAACTTAAAATGTGTAGATCCAAGCAAGAAAGCCGGAATTCCTTCAAGATCCAAGTCAATTCTTGTAGTAGCAATGGAGATCCACCAAGATTAAGCCAAAATGATCCAAATAATCACTTCTAAATCCACTTCAAAATTCAAATCCAAGTTTGCACGAAAATTGGATGAAGAAAATGATTCAATGAAGATGATGGGTGAAGGTTTGAGCTCTTGGATTCAATGATTCCAATGGAGAATCAATGAATTCAATGTGAAGAGAGCTTTGGTGAAGGTTTTGGACAATGTAAAGTTGAGAGCAAAGTTGAGAGAATTGGAGTGAATTCTGAAATTGAAATGGAATTATGAGGATTAGATGTGTGAAGTTTGGAGTAAATCAATTAAATACCCCTTAGGTTTGGATCCAAATGAGGCTTGGAATGTGGTTTATGGAAATTTGGAATGGGATTAGGAGTGGGAGTTTGGAGGGAAAATGAGATTAACCAAAATTTGAAGTGGTTCTAGATCCTTCTTAAGTGTAAAATTAGCTTCTCAAGTGACCAAAATTGCACCCCAAAGTGACTCCCTTTGAAAATTCACGTGCAGAGGCAAAATCTGCACTGGTTAATTGATTAACCATATAGGTTAATCGATTAACACCTTCAAAAATCAAATTTGACTTAACTTTGACTTGGTTAATCGGTTAACACCTTCAAAATTTGAATTTAGGCGCCTTTTGGAGAGAAAAGTGCACAATCGTCCGTTTTCAATTGTTTTGGGTTCTGTTCAACCTCTGAAACTTGCTCTTGAATGTCATAACCTGTGAGAATGCTTGAGATAGCCTGCATGCTGCCTCCTGGGCTGAAAATATCCTGTAAAAACAAAATAAAATCGACCGCTCGATAGCTGGGCAAAATAAATGTCGGTGCCTCTGATGCTTTCTATTCAGGTTCATGCACTGAAATGAAAACTGAGCCACGGGAAAACCTTGATCCCCTGCCTCAAGAACAAATTCTATGCAATGCAAACAAATGCAGAAATGCAAAAGAAACAAAAAAACCAGGTACGAAAATCGGTTGGGCAAATTTTGGGGTAGAACAGCTGCCCCTATTCAAGCGACTTGGACCTGAATGAGTGAAAAGCGAACGACTTTCAAGCAATTAAGGTAAAAGACGGTTGAATACCAAAGAACCCGGAAATTTGCCAATCGCTGAAATAGAACTGCAAACTCTGATTAAGAACAAAAATCTCTGGAGATGACTGAACTGATAGTTGCATTAGCAACAAGCTAACTGACTAACAATCAAAAGCCTTGACACAAAGTTGGAAGAAACATCTGCTACCCCGCAGGCAACAACACTAAGTCGGGAAGATCATCTAATATCACCATCAGGCATCTGTGTAACACCACAAGCATTGAACCCGAAGGCCGGCTCAGCACGTAATTGAGAACATCTTCTAACCAGCAGGCATCTGTTAACAAGCATCGAACCCGAAGGCCAGATCAACTGAAGTTGATAACATCTGCTAATGCGCAGATATTCGCTAAATAAAAGCGAGCATCGAACCCAAAGGCCGGATCAATAACAATTAATCTTCTGCTAACCAGCAGGCATTCGCTAAATAAAAGCGAGCATCAAACCCGAAGACCGGATCAATAACAATTGATCTTCTACTAACCAGCAGACATTCGCTAAATAAAAGCGAGCATCGAACCCGAAGGCCGGATCAACCAAAGCTGATAACATCTGCTATCGCGCAGGCATTCGCTAAATAAAAGCGAGCATCGAACCCGAAGGCCAGATCAATAACAATTGATCTTCTGCTAACCAGCAGGCCAGATCGACCGAAGCTGATAACATCTGCTAACACACAGGCATTCGCTAAATAAAAGTGAGCATCGAACCCGAAGGCCGGATCAATAACAATTGATCTTCTGCTAACCAGATGGCATTCGCTAAATAAAAGCGAGCATCGAACCCAAAGGCCAGATCAATAACAATTGATCTTCTAATAACCAGCAGGCATTCGCTAAATAAAAGCGAGCATCGAACCCGAAGGTCGGATCAACTGAAGCTGATAACATCTACTAACACGCAGGCATTCGCTAAATAAAAGCGAGCATCGAACCTGAAGGCCGGATCAATAGTAATTAATCTTCTGCTAACCAACATGCATTCGCTAAATAAAAGCGAGCATCGAACTTGAAGGACGACTCAACCCGCAGTTGAGAATCTTGATGAATCACAAGAATACTCCGCTGAGGAAAGAGAAAAATTAACTAAGTAACTCTAATAAGGGGTACATGATAAGATGAACACATCTATCACACATCTTCTGTCGAAGCCTGAACACCTGTACGGACTTGGAGAATAGAATATCACAAAACGAAATCCGGCGACGCCGTTGGGGAATAACATAAACCGAGGGCGAAGTAAACGCATCAAGCTTGTTGGGACTAAAAACCACACGGCAGGAATAACAATCATCTGTGGGAGATACCTGAAAGCAAAGGGGTAACAAGCTGGCCTATGCTTCAAATGTACATTTTTGAAAATGGTGTGATTCTCCATACGAAATGGAAATGCTACGCATTTGGGTAGATGCTATGTACACATGCAGATGCAACGGAACTGACTCAGCAAAATAAATGCTGGAAATACAGAAACCACCCTGCTGGGAAAAGAAAGCAACCCTGTCGGGGCTAGCTTGTACGTGCCAATAACAATTGGACTTGTACTTGGAAAAACGGGCCTTGGATGGCTTCCTGCTGAGGAAATTCCTGGGTAACAACGTTCTAACAAGAACGAGAATCCACTCGACTAGGGATACGAATCACCACCTGCTAAGGAGAATGCCATGAACGACCCTCCAGAATACAAACCTTCTGGGGATTAAACAACTCACCGGAGAAATAAAACAACCTGTCTCATCTGATAGAGAACAACAATGCTCTGAACGACCTTCCAGGATACCACTCTCCCGAGGAACAAAAATTCGGCTGAGGAAAGACGACCAGACGCTGGAATCACATCTTACCTGCCGGGGAATCGACGACTCTGCGGGGGATATCAATCAGCCTCTGCGATCAACCATACTCTGCGGGGGAAATCAGCCCTGAACGGCTCACCAGAGTACAACAACCTAGAGTAAAGCAACTCTGCTGGGGATTATCCAATGAGGGAAAGAAATTCAACCTCTACTTGGGGATAAGCCAATAATTCTAACTCCGAGGGGATACAAAATCACCCATTCATGCTCTGTGGAGAAACAAACTCTGAATTTGCTTCACTGTTGGCAAACGTTCCATACCTGCCTGGTGGAAAGAAAACTGATCTTAACTCGCCGGGTAGTAAGCACGCACCTGCAACCTGCGGGGATTAAATGTGTACAGACTAACTTCCAGGGATAAGTGTACACGTTTAACTATTCCTTTAACCTGCATACAACTCTACTGGGAATAGAGATGCAAACTCCAACTACTGAGAGCGAACTCTAGTTGGGGAGAAAGCGAACTTTATCCGTGCTTTTTTTTTGCCCCGAGGGTAATGACCCTGCAAAAATGAACAAACATACAAGATATCCTACACAAAAGGAGCTATCTCAGTCATCATCCATGACTTTGTTCAATTAAATCAACGTTTTAACAATTATTGGCCAAGGCCTGCAAGTTTATGTATGCGTAAGTTTATCAAAAACATCGGGCGTTTTTCACAAACAAAACAGTAAAAGTTAAACCAAGCAAACAGATTACTGAATAGTATATGTTTATTGATAAATGGCCTGTGAATAGGCAAAATTTTAAAATAGATGCAACCCCTGAAAAGAGGAAGCTACGCAAAAATATTCATATATGCACAGAAATATACAAAAGTGTACAAAATGTCGGCAATGTGGCATAGACAATCACCATGAGCTGTTCCCTCTATGACTCCTCAGACCTCGACGCTTTCCCGATACTTCGTCTTCTGAAGAGATTGATTTGGATGTACGGCCCTTAGGTCCTCCCAATCTGCTAAGCAAAGAAGTTCACACGCAGACCACAGTCATTTGCTTTTTCAATCCCGGATCACTTTCTTTCCTCGGGAGAGTACGTTGAATAATAGCGCTACAACTAGCATCTACCATGACCGTCTCTTAGTATGTATACCGCTTCTTCTTCGTGAGAATGTCTTTCATGAACTTCGTATACTTCAGCATTTGCTCCAATGCTTCGGAAAATGGGATGTTAATTTGCAATTGTTTGAAAATATCCATAAACCGAGCATAATGTCTAGCATTGTCTTTCCTTGTCAGAGCATGCGGGTAAGACAAATTTTAAATTGGTATTGGATTGACTTGCTCTTTTCCTTTTTTCGATTTTCTCCCTCTTTCTTCTCTCTTACTTTTCTCTCCTTCCTCATTTTTTTTCACTTTCTCATTTTCAACTAAACCTCCCTCAACATTATTTTCTACTTATTCCTCGACATTTTCACTCTCTTTTTCAACTACAACTTCCTCCCTCACCTCTTCCTCACCTATGCCCATGTCAATTTCTCTTCCGCTCCTTGTAAGAATCGCCTTGCAATGCTCCTTCAGATTTAGAGTAGCGGTAGCCGTGATAGGCCCTTTTTGTTGGTCGACCAATTGTTTTGATAATTGACCAACTTGTGTTTCCAAATTTTTGATGGCCGCATCGGTGTTCTTTTGGTTGGACATTGAAATTTTCATGAATTGGGTAAGAGTTTCCTCCATTTTGGATGGTGCATTTTGAGTTTAAGGAGGAGGTTGTGTGTAGTTTTGATATGGTTGTCAGTTTGAAGGTCCGACTTCTTGTGGCCTCCAAGGTTGTTGGTACCCTTGATTGGGTCTTTGATAACCTTGGTTTTGTTGTTGATACGGTGGTCTTTGTTGATATCCTTGATTTTGGTTTCCGGCATAATTGGCTTCTTCCAAGACGGGAGGATAATATCCAGTAGGATGGTCACCTTTGCATAACTCACAACTTGCCACTTGAATTTGAGTAGGAAGTTCTTTCATTTCTTTAATTTGTTATGGAAGCTTTGACATTTGTTGAGTCAAAAGCTCCACTTGTTGCGTAAGAAGTTTGTTTTGGGCAAGAATAACGTCATTCGTACCTAACTCGAGCACACCTGATTTTCTTTGAGCTACCCCACGATTATGATTCCCTTGATGATCATTAAGTGCCATCTTCTCAATAATTGCAATTGCATCATCGACGCTTTTTGACATCAAAGAACCTCCCAGCGTAGCATCCAATAAGGTCTTGTGGACCGAAAGGAAACCATTGCGGAAAATATGAACTTGAGTGAGTTCATCAAAACCGTGTCCTTTGCACTTTCTTAACATATATTTGAATCGCTCCCACGCTTCGTTGAGTGATTCACTAGCTCTTTGAAAAAACACAACTATCGCAGTTTTAGCTTCCAAGAACCGGTTATGTGGAAAAAACCGTTCAAGAAACTTCTCTTCTAAAAGATTTCAATCCGTCATAATTGTTGTCGATTGATCAAGATACCATTCCCTCACTTTCCCAATCAAGGAATGAGGAAATAGTTTCCTAAACAATGAATCTTCGTCAGCTTCGGTTGTCCCCGTTGCACCTGCAATCTCATAGAATTTTGTAAGATGTGTGAAAGGATCCTCATGGTCTAATCCCGTGAAAGAATTTTGATAGACAAGTGCTAGGATTCCCGTCTTCATCTCGGCTTGTCTTCCATTTTGAAGATTACGTGTGAACTGAGCGGTATGTCTCGGACTATTCGTACATGGAGTGGAAACTGGAGGTGGAGATGAAGGTGCTGCCATAATTGGTGAGTTAGGTGGAATGGATGAAGAAAATTCTCCAAGATCTTGTCTTTCGCGAGCTTGTTGCCGTCTTCGCCTTGTGGTTCTCTCAATTTCCGGATCAAAAAGAAGGTTTTCTGGCTGAACTTGTCCATGCATAAACGAATTCTGCACACAAACTAAACAAATTAAAAAGCCCAAAGAATTACAAAGATAAGAGATTCACAATACAAAAAATCTTAATATCACTAAACTATTGCAATGCTTGTAATATTCAACTAACAATCCCCGGCAATGGCGCCATTTTGTTAGAAAGTATTTGCGGTAGTGTTTTATCGTATCCACAGAGATTGAAGTGAATATATGCGTGCCGTTCAACGGTTTAGTAACTTAAGAGTATGGGGGTTTTTAGAATGGTATCAATGTTTGTAACAAAAGTTTGCAATAATAAAATCGGAATAAAAATTGATCTTTAAGTTTGATAAAAGCATGTCAAGATTAGGGTTCGTTAGTCCGTCCTAAATGTATCTAATCAATTAAATATGCGAACAAAGTTCTATCCAACATAATCGCGTATCCTCGTAAAAGCGTTCATCTCTAAATCATTTTCGTGAAAAATATTGTTTCGACCGTTAAATGATCTCTCTACCTAACACTCGAAACAATAAGCATTAAGATTGATACAAAGCGGATATCAACTTCCAAATCTATCTCTAGCATTTGTCATAGTTAATAGATGAAGATATTAGGTCAAGACTTGGAAAGTTTATCTCTAATATAAACCAAATCATAAATGTACAAATGGTAGCAAATAACTTCATCTATATTGAATAACAACTTTTTCACATACTATAGATTAAGAAGAATACATAAATTTTGAACCAACTGGATTTAGCCACTCATTTCCATGATAGCTTGAACAACAAGTTTCAGGAGAAGGTTGATCAACATTCGAGTCGAAGAATCGAGATTGGATGGGAATCCACCTTCTTTTTGGAAAATATTGTCAAGAGATGATGAAGAATGAATGAATGGGTTTTTAGGGCACAAAAATCACCTCTAGAGCAAAAACAAGTAAAAAGATGTTAAGTACAAAAAGTAGCCCATACTACTTATAGGAATGTTTGCTGAGTTGTCATGCTCTCTAGGCGAGCAGAATGGTTTGCCTAGCGAGCCCCAAAATGTGTCACCAGAAGAGCCTGCGTCCAGAAGATTCAACCCATACAAGTTTGCAGTTGTTCGCTAGGGGAGAAATCCTTCGCTAGGCGAGTATTCGCTGCTTCCTTCGCTTAGCGAACTTTGGTCTTTGTGCCACTGGAAATGTTCGCTACCTGCTCGCTAGTGCTTCGCCTAGCGAGCTCTTCGCTACTTCCCTCGCCACAATGAATTTTGGTCTTTTTGCCACTGGAAGTGTTTGCTACCTGCTCGCTGGTGCTTCGCCTAGCGAGCACTTCGAATTTTGCTCCTTTTGGTTCTGTCCAAGTCTGGGAGTGTTCGCTGGTGCTTCGTCTAACGAACACTTCACCACCTCACTCGTTAGTGCTTCGCCTAGCGAGCTTGCTTCTATTTGCTTTATTTCTTGGTTCCTTTGCCATCTTTCTTGTGTCTTCAATTTCTACTCTTTCATGCCTAATTACTGCACAATAACACACAAATTAAAGGGACCAAGATCTTTACACAATATGTTGCAAACCAACCAAAGCAAGGGCGATTTTGAATACTTTCTCGACAAAAAGGAGTGAAAGATGCCCCCATTTGATAGCTCAAATAAGCAAAATTGGGCATCTAACACCAAACAAGTTGGATGATTATGCTAAGAGATTCAATAAGGACTGCTTTTTCTTCAAAGTAGATTTTGCTAAAGCCTATGATTGTGTAGATTGGCTCTATCTAGATGCTCTGCTTGTAAAGATGAGGTTCGGAAATAAGTGGATGAAATGGATCCGTGGTTCCGTTTTCAATAGCTTTGTTTCCATTCTCATCAATGGTAGTCCCTAGAAGGACTTTAGGGCTAGTAGGGGGCTGAAGCAGGGCGACCCTCTTGCTCCGTTTCTATTCTCTATAACTGCATAGGGGCTGTCGAGCTTGGTGAAATCAGCGGTTGCCGGTAATATGTTATCCCAATTCAAGATTGATGGTCAACCAACAATGAGTATTCTCCAATTCGCTGATGATACTCTGCTTATTGGAGACGGTTCGGCGTCAAATGTTTGGGCATTCAAGGCTATTCTTCGAGCTTTCGAGTTAACTTCAGGTCTCAAAACTAACTACTCCAAAAGCTGTTTGTATGGGATTCATGTAGATCCTGAACTTCTTGTGGCTGTTGAAGACTTTCTCCACTGTAAATCGGGAAAGATGCCTTTTAGTTTCCTTAGTATCACTGTTGGAGGCAATCACCGTCGACACTCTTTCTGGAACCCGTTTCAGATGTGTTTGAGGAACTAATTATCTAACTAGAATGGGAGAAACTTGTTTATGGGGGGCAGAGTCACCCTCATTAACTCGGTTCTTTCTAATCTGCTCCATTATCTGGCTTTCTTCAAGGCTCCCCATAATGTCGTGAAGGATATTATAGCGATCCAACGTCGGTTCTTATGGGCTGGGAACTCTAGCAAATCTTTTATCCCTTGGGTTTCTTGGAATTCTGTCTATAAATCTAAGGAAGATGGCGGTCTGAGGATTAAACGTGTGGGTCGGTTCAACAGTGCTCTGTTGGAAAAATGGCTTTGGAGGTTCCAAAATGGCGGCAATGAAATATGGAGAAAGACCCTTACTAACAAATACGACAACCTCAGTATTAAGATGCAAACTTAACCTGACGTTGATTGTTCAAAATCTGATTCGATGTGGATGAAGGATATTATAACCAATGCGTCACTAAACTCTCAAGCCAACTTCTGCAATTTCACGGCCTACTCCGTTGGCGATGGTAACGATGCGGCGTTCTGGCAGTCAGTTTGGATTGGTGACCTGCCGTTTAAAGTCAGATTTAACGGCTTGTTTCAGTGTTGCTCTATGAAGACAGTGTTCGTCAGTGATATGGGTTACTGGGAGGAAGGGCAGTGGAATTGGAATCTGCGAGATTCGTTGATCGACTCAGACATCCCTCCTGAACCAGACTGGTCAGATTGCTGTAATTTGCTGGAAAATGTCTCAGTTACCCCCGGCCAGTCCGACAAATGGCGGTGGCTTCTTCATGATTCATTGTCTTTCAAGGTTAGTTCTTTTTATTCAGTTCCATATTCCTCCTTATCTGAACAAGATAGTGGTTTAGAATGTGCATCCCATCTTGAGTCTCTCTGGAAGACGGTTATTCTGGCGAATGTTCAAACTCTCAGTTGGAGATTGGCGCTTGATAGATTGCCTACGAGATCTAATTTATTGAAAAGAAGGGTGTTTGATTCTAAGCAAGACTTGGATTGCGTGTTTTGTTCTAGTAGCCTCGAGGACGTTTCCGACCTCTTTTTCTCGTGCATTAAATCAACTCAGGTTTGGAACAAGATTTGCGATTGGGCAGATATTGACATAATTTCTGAAAATTGCTGTTATTCTCACGCGAATGTGTGGAACTCGAGCCTTAGTGGTCGGTGTCAAGCGAATAGAGTAAATTCAATTTGTTTTATTACTTGTTGGGGTATTTGGAGGTCTAGAAATGAATGTATTTTCAATAACGTAGTTACTAAGGTCGACAGTATAGTTTTCGACATTAAACTTTATTCTTGGTATTGGTTGATCCTAGGTAGGAAGGGGAGCAAACAATGTTGTTTGTATAATTGATTTAAATTTCCTTTTGACTTTTTGTAATTTGTCTCTTGATTTCAAATTTCCTTAATCTCCTATTAATAGATTCTGCTTATCAAAAAAAAAAAAATCATTCCGGCATCGAAATTAGGAGTCAACACATATATATATATATATATATATATATATATATATATATATATATATATATATATATATATATATATATATATATATATATATATATATATATATATATATATATATATATATATATATATATATATATATATATATATATATATATATATATATATATATTTTATTCACTTTACCATTAAACATGTGTGAACAGTTCCAAAAAACTAAAGATAAATGTATTTAAAGTATTAATCATATGTTGAAATTGTGTGTTTTAGTATGTGAAAACGGAATTCTAGACAATTGAGCACGAGACCATGGAAGTGTCTTAGACTCTATTAAGAAAATTACATCTTTATAAATGCGAGAAACTAATCTCAACAAATAATTTGGACGGACTAAAGTAGATAGATTATGTGTTTAAGACAGGACAATAGTAAATGTTGTTCATTTTTCATTATTTTTTATAATATTGATTTGTTTTTCATAATAGAACTAGAGATTCATTTAAGTATGTTGAGACAAGAATCATGTATCCTAGATCCTGCCTTTTTATTTTAATTTTTTTAATTAAATATTTGTCTGTTTCAAACTCAAACACAATTTCGATCATTACTAAACAACTATCGGATAGAATTCAGTAATCTAATACTTGGCCCATGTGCTTCGACAATATTTTCACCACTTCAATACTTCAATACTACTGTACACTTGCATCATGTCATCAACTAAAAACTGTTAAGTTGTTTAGTAAGTTTGATCTTTGAGCCAGCCCTACTAGAGGTATCGATCAAGTCATGACAACAAGTTCAATGCGATAATAAAATTCTAACAAATCATATAACCAGTTTAATTGAACATATTCATGCATGTTAATTTTGGACCATGTTCATATCATTAGAGGGATAATATAAATTATCTTCAAATTCAACAACTTGAATAAAAATATTTACATGATGCAATTTTTAAAATTTTTACGGCGTCATAGAATTTCCTAAGATTATATTAGCCACTAGTAAGTACATTTAATTAGTGATATTAAAATATAATTACGTCAAATGGATTTAAAAAAGCCGCCGTTTGTCCTTAAAAGACTGCTTTATGCAACGAATCCATGGAAATTAATCTCTTCAAGCATGAATTTCAAATAAAACAATTGTATTATATCATTTTTCTTTTATAAGTATTGTGAAGAGTAAACAGATTATCTCCAGCCCTTCTCTTTTATCATCTCTCTCATTCTTCATCTAATAACTTAAAATTGATAAAAAAAAATATTTAGATAAAATGATGTTGCTTTGAAAAGTGAAAAAAAAATGAATGGCCAAGAGTGAGGGCTGAATGGAAGCATCAGAAAAAACACTGCAGAGGATTCAAATGGCCACAAGTATGAGGAAATGAGTATTTGCATCATCTTGATATGTATAACTTTTACTTGGACTTTCTCACAAGCATGTCTCAACATTCAAGTGAAAAATCTCAATCATTTCTCAACATCTTGTAGAAGTATAATGATTTGCATTACTACAAGAATAGACTAATATCCAATGTTTTAGAAGAAAAAAAGGCTCTTAAAGAAAAGTGCACAAAAGCATAAAAAGAAGTTTGATGAAGTTTTTCTTTTTTTAGAGTTTGAATATGCTAAAGTGCCTTAGCATTTATTAAGGAAAAAACATTTTCTGAATCACTTGACAAAGTCAAGGTTTATTAAGAAAAAGATGTGAAATTTGAAAACAATACGTTTTTGAAATAGGGAGAAGTTTTGAAAATTTAAGAAATGGGAAGAAGATGAAGAGACTATCCTAAAGCATAAAAAGTAAATGATCTCATTGTCAGGTAATCCAAGAGAAAGCCTTTGTGTGTGCAAGTGTATTAACCAAGATGGAGCAAGCATTTGACATTGATCAAAACCAACATTCTTTTTCCTTTGGATTAAGCCGCAAGAAAACAAACACATGAGCAGATGAATAACGAAAGATCCAGATGAACAATAGCCACAGAGCCACAAAGAAACATCCAAGTCTTGAATTGAAGATCAGAAGGGCCACAGGAAACTCAAAGTATCAAATGAATCACCAAGTCTCAGATACCATTCCAAGCAAAGAGAAAGCACTAAGTCTGAAGGTGCAAAGGCCAAAATACTCCTCAAGCAAGGGATAGTAACACGAAGTCCAACTGATTAGACTATTTTTTTATAGAGTTTTAGTCATTTTATAATGTTTTAGTTCTTTTTGTAGTAAGAAAGCAAAAAAATAGAAGAAGACATAAAGTAAAAATGCAAAATATAAAAGGCAAGAACGTAAATGGAAATGAATGTAAATTACATAAAGAGTAAATGATATAAATGTAAAGAGCATAAAAGTAAATGTTAGACGTTAGCATAATTAATATGTCAATATTGGTGTTAATGAGAATTCAACCGACTCGGGACAATTTAGCATTATGTTAAGCAATCGTATGTAGACTTATATAGAAGTCACACCTATCTGAGGTTGATCAATAACAATTTATGTGTCAGACATGCTAGAGAAATGATACAAAATCATTCTCCTAAAACAATACAACACAATAGCTCAAAAATAAAACAAGAAGATAAATGGATGTAACTTGTAAATGCGCCTAAGAGGGGGGGGGGGGGGTGAATTAGGTTCTCAAAAATTATCTTCAATCTTTTTCTGATTCTTGATTCTTTTTCGGTTAAGATGTTAAGGACTTGAAAGTAAAGTGCGGAAAGGAAAAAGTGACACAAGAGATTTATAGTGGTTCCTCTCACACTCCGAGAGTACTCCACTCCCCTTTCGACTCGAAAGAGATTTCACTATAGTTTAGAATGATTGCACATCCTAATCACACCAAAGGTGAAACCTACTATCTAATCCATAGGTAACTAAAGTTTAGGAAGAACAATCCTCTTCAAACACTCACTTGTTTCCAACAATCCTGGACAACAAGGTAGTACAAAAGATAATCTTGATATAAATTTGATGTATTAAGAGTATAATGCTATCAATCTTCACGATCGATCTTATCCTTGAAACAAATATCACTCAAAAGAAATATACAATTGTTCTTTGAAAAGTATGAGATGAAGCTGCGATAATATGTGAAATTTATTCAAAAGTTTCTCTCAAAAATATGTTTGTGTGGACACTTTAAGAAATATTGAAAGATGAAGAGAATGAGTGATTTTTATGATTAAGTTTCTTGGAGGTAAATTGAAATTTAAAAGCTGATATGTATTTATACTGTACAAAACACCTTTACAGAGAGGTATAGTGTTATGCAGCAAAACTGTCAGAAAACAAATGAAAACAATGCATATTTTCATGAAAAGCTGTCATTTTTTGCTTACTGCTTCAGGGTTAATCGATTAACCATATAGTTTAATCGGTTAACACCCCTTTAACGTTAGAAAATATTCAAAATCAACAAATGTTAACCGGTTAACCATATAGGTTAATCGGTTAACACTGTAAGTATTTCAGCAAAAAATTGATTTTAGAATTCGTTAACCGGTTAACCATAGGGGAACCCCAAATTGCATTAATATCAACCCTTCCTTCCTCCAAGGAATCATCAACTGAAATTTCTTCATTAGCTTGGTTATTCAAGTTATCTTGAATTCTTCCACTTTTGAGTGCATTCTCAATGTTTACTCCGACTTCCACGATTTTGGAGAAATCTAATGGCACAACGCCTACCATCCTATCATAATAGGAGCTTGGCAGCGTTCTTAGAAACATCTTGCTTAATTCTTTTTCTTGAAGTGGTGGATGAACTTGGGCTGCCAACTCTTTCCATCGTTGGGCATACTCTCTGAAAGATTCGTTGTCATTCTTACTCAAACTTATCAGTTGATCACTGTCTGGAGCGATATCCATATTATAATTGTATTGCTTTACAAAAGCATCAGCTAAGTCTTTCCAAGACTGAACACAGCTTCTTTGTAGCTTCATATACCATATCAAGGATGCCCCAGATAAGCTTTCTTGAAAGCAGTGAAACATCAGCTTATTATTGTCAATAAAAGCAGTCATCTTTCGACAAAACATCGTTAAATGATATCTTAGACAACTAACACCCTTGTATACTTCGAAAACAGGCATCTTGAACTTTGGAGGAATAATCACGCCTGGAACTAAACATAGGTCATGAGCATCAATGTCATACGCGTTAGCTTCTTTCATCATTTTCAATTGTTCTTTGAGGTTACAAAATCCTTTCTCCATTGCTATAAATCTACGATTATCCACCTTTGTCTCAGTATGAACATTCTGAAGATTCGGTATATGCTGCACAAAATGGGAAACTCTTCTATCAACATGACCAACCAGATTATCTTGCACAGGATGAGGTTGTGTAGGAACATCCATTTGTTGAACAACATCATTTGAAGGAAGATCAAATAACGGATTAGTCATCACTCGGAAACTGGTCATGGGATCCATATCTTTTGTTCTTTTTACTATCCTTCAGTAATACTTCAAGCTTGGTCAGACGGTCGAGATGTCAGCTGACAAAACAAAGACAGAAAGCCAGATGAGGACACAACGGAGAAGAGACACATGCACATGCAAAATGCAAAATGAGATGCTATGCAGAATGCAGAATGCAGAATGCAGAAAAAGCGGTTTCATGGAACTCAAGTATTTATAGACGTTACAGAATACCAAAGAATTTTTTTTTATTTTTTTTATATTGAATTACAAGGAAATATTCTTAAAAGAGTCCTGACATAATAGCTAACTAAAAGCTAATATAGCCCTAAGGAAGTCTTATATCATGCTTCTTGATCTGTTCTTCTAGCTGGATTTTCTTGAAGATAAGTTGTCCATGGTCACCTTCTAAAGAGTAGTTTGATAGAGGAAAATAAATCCTCCATCTCTCTTTTCTTCTTGTTGGAAAGTAAGGAAGGAAACCCTTGTTTACTTGGATCTTCAATATTGATGAAAGTCTTTTGAACTTCTATTGATCTTCAATGGAAGCCTCTTGTATTTGTCTTTTGAGTTTTCTTGATCCTTCAATTGGTGCCCTTGGCTTCCTTAGGTCATCCAAGTTAAGACTCTTACAAGAATATTTTAAAACATTTTTCTTTTGTAATCTTTATTGATTTCTGTAATGTTTATAAATAAAATTGGATTCCTTGAAACCCAATGCAATATGATGCTTTATGGATGCAACAAACACAGGTAAACACATAGAGACACAAAGATAAACAAACAGGAGACCCTGGGTTTACAACGAGCATGGAGCCAAGGGGTATACCCATTCCCAAAGGTGAGGACAAAAGGTTGGTTGTACCTGCAGAACAAGGTTCTAAGAAGTTCCCAAAGTCATTAGTCCATCTTTCGGATATTATCAATTTCCCGACTAACTCGGTGGTTAATAATATTCTCAAGAGAACTTCTTTTGAGTGTAGCATCGCGTAGCACTATTTAGGTAGTACTCCCTCATAGTCCCGCACTACGTCCTAATAAAGGCCAAAGTGGGGTTAAAGGTAACTACGATCCTCAATATCATGAATTCCAATCGAAAATAGTAAAAGTTTTCACGACTAGACTCGTTCAACCGAACCATTTTCGAAAGGGTCTCAACTGAGCGGTGATTCTTGATTCAACTTAGTCGGGACTCACTCCCTATAAGCCTCGTCGAATATATCACCATCCTATCATAATTTCTCTCAAGTCCGGGTGTAGGACTTTGTCTCACCACTCAAAGATATCAACCCAAAAGCAATAGAACAAATATTCAAATAAGCAGATAAGCAAATATATAACAATAAGCAAGTATGATAAACAAGTTAGGGAAACCCACTGAAGGACATCCCCAATGAAGTCGCCATTTCTGTCGCGGTGAAATTTGGATGTCAAGCTATTGATTAACTTGAATCTTAATTCATTTGCAACCGGTCTTTGATTTGTCCAAAGGAAGGGAAAAAGATCGAAATACCCATAATGCAATGCAAATGCAAAGGTTAGAGAGTTATAGGTTCGGGGGTTGGTTAAACTTAGGGAATGTGCTAGCATCCTAAGTTTCTGTAGTACTCTACAGGAACCTCTTGTTTTATGTTGTTTTATTGCTAAGGGTTATCTGCTTAAGGATGAAAGACCTAGTGGTTTATGTCTAAGTATACTCGATAAGATATTGCATCTTATGCCTACATATCCTGACGGGAATGGAATAAGAGTATTTTGTAGTTCCTCTAAAGGGTTTAAGGAATTTCTTTGACTGTTGGTCAAAATTCCTAAGGGATAAAGGGTAGTTGATTGATTGGTTCTAGGAGAAAAGACGAGTTTTCATTTTAAGGGAAATTACTTAATTTAACCGCCACAACTTCGTAGGAAAATAGTCTTTGCATCGTCTTAAGAGAAGGGCTCAAGCACTCGGATTTATCGACGAGTACGCCACTATCTCTCTTAAGCGGAAAAGTCCCTACATATTGATTGAAATTGTTATGGGGTAGAAGTTTTATCTCGCTTAAGATGATTAACATCTTATTCTCTAATATGTTTGAATAGTTTGAGTTGTTTGTTGAATTGTATTTATTCTAAGTTGTAAAAGATAAAAGACAAAGGTCCTCCTATGGGTAGGATCTATCTTAAAAGATCGACTTGAATGGGATCAAGGATCAACGGGGATTATGATGCAAATGGGATGCATACGCGCAAGTTTTATGTTACGTGCAAGTTCTTCCTTTGGACGCTTATGCAATGCAGTAAAGTAAATTGCGATAAATAAAGGTTGCAGATAAAGTAAAATATACACAAACGCATGAAAGCGCTAAGTGAGTGAGAGTGAGTAATGTGAGTGGGGTGCAAGCGTAAGCAAATCGTGCACGATTGATTTTAAGCGAGTTTGATTAATTTTAAAGGAGAGATGATTTTAGGCGAGGTCAAGTTGATTTTATATGTGAAATTGGTTTTGTTTTGGAGGGTGAGTTGGCTTTCTACCGATTTTAGTAAAAGTTTTAGGTGACAGATTAATTTGAAAAGAGTTACTTAATTATTGTTTTAGTGATATTGATTTTTAAAAATTTGAATTAATTATATTAGTTTTAATAAAAGATTAGTTTGATTAATAAGAAAAAGTTGGCTTAAAAAAAGTTAATAAATTAATTAAGTTAATGAAAAAATGTTAATTAATTGGTTATCAATTAAATAGAAAGGGTTAATGGTTTTTACTTAAAAAACTGATTTTAAAAAGGGCTAATTAATTATTTAAATAATTAGGTTAGTAAAAGTTGAGGGAGGATTAATTATATTGGTTTTAATTAAAATTAGGTTGATGATTAGATTAGGTAAAGTGCAGATTAATGGTTTTAATTGAGATTAGCGGATAATTAGGTGAGAAATGGAGACGGGCGGATCTCCTGCACGCATGCGTATGGTAGGGAGTATGGGTAATCACGTGTGTCCGTGTGATGGTGATCCGTTGGAGATCGTGCGGTGATCGTGTGGAGTACACCATAACTACAGTGTGTGTGTGTGTGTGCAGATTGCAATGATTTAAAAAATCTGGAAAAATCTAAACCTAATCCCTCTTCCCTTTCCCCTCACCGCCGATGGCTCTCTCTCTTCTCTCCCATCGTTTTCCTTCGTTTGCTCTCTCCCTCCATTCTTTCTCCTTGCTACTTCTCTTCTTCGTCTACCTCTTCATTCCTTTCCTCTGTCTGTCTCGATTCTTCTTGCTCTGTCTGTCTCGACTACCTCGTGTAAAATCGTTGAGGTTCTCGATGAAAAGGGGTTACAGACGGAAATGTTTCCGACGGGATTCCGCCGATGGATCTGGAGTGGAGCTCAAGAAAGATAAGCTTTCTTATTTTTCTTTACGAATTTGAGTTTGATTTGGGATTTTCGGTGTTCTGGCTTGTTGTGAATCGTTGTGTTGAATCTGGTGTTCTTGAATCCCCTTTTTATAGCCTTATAGCTTCTTCCTCTAATTAAATCAATGAATTCATTTCCAAATTCGTAATAACAGGTCTGGCCCGGTTTAGGAAACTAATGGAATTGTTTTGATTTTGCATAAAAACAACATGAATGGTAATTATGACATATTGGATCATGTCGGCGAATCTTCCTCTTTTGGCGAATTGAAACCTAACGGGAAAGAAAGATAAGTTCTTTCTAACTCTCAACCTAGAAATTAAATTCTGGTTATAATGAAAATGATCCTTGTTCTGTTTTCGTAACATTACTCGATGGTTGTGATTCTAGATTCACTTGTAGCCCAAAATTCTGACATTCATCTCTTTTTTCTAACAGGTTCTTGTGTCTGTTTCAGGAGGATAGTACACGAGGTAGTCGTTATTCAAAGAGGTACCAACATGAATGCATTCTCTGTTCAGATATGTTATTGATGTTGCAGTCATGGTAAGTCTTTAAAAGAGTGATGATGATGAGTTCCAATTTTGCGGTCTTGATAAGCTGTATCTACATACAACCTGAGATAAAACAATAAAAAATTAGCAACATAAACTCAGAGTTCTTGAATTTTCGCAAGTTTTGAGAATGGTGGCAATGGCGGATTCGTGGTGGAGGTACGACGGGTGGACGGCTTGCGATTGATGATGGACGATGAGGGTTTCGGAGCAAACAAGGGATACTTGCGGCGATGGTTTGAGTTCACGGTGGAGTTTGAGGATTTCGATGGCGGATGATTCGTGGATGGAAAAGGTGATATCGGAAAGGAAGTCAACGTTTTGCTTGGAGGCTGTACCGGAATGTCGTAGGTTTTGTGGCTGTGTTTGAAAAGAAATGAATCCCTTTCGGTTTAAATTTTCCTCAACAGTTTTCCTTCTTTTTTCATGTCAGGTATGCTCTGTTGATAACAAAGAAGAAACTCATGGAGTCGGTCCCCAGTGAGCTTTCGACATGGAGACTGCTATTGCTAGAGTCCCGAAATGACCGCTGCTGCCGCTAAAAACAACAGCTGCTGCTAGAAATCAAAGTGTTGAATGCTTCATTAAGATTACGATTCCCAAATGGTGATGGTGCCTTCTTTTTCAGTCGAAAATGCTTGGTACATTTCGATTCTTTCTCTTTAAAATGCTCTATGTTGTCACTTCTGTTGACTAACTTGGTCTTTTTGCAATTGTCATTCACATGTGAGGAATTTGGATGCTCAGTCTTAAGATGAGTAGAGTTCAATTATCGTTTCACCTGTCGTCTTCAATTTACGGCTGGTCCTAAGATGAGTAGCCAAAACTCTCTTCATACTTTCAAATAATGACCTGTGGCTTTGATATATTGACTCCGCCATATCGTATCAGATTTGAAACTAAGGCTGCTCTTTTTTAGGTGTGGCGAAATGCAACTTCCGACTAAGGGCAAAGACAGGGCATGTCCCTAGGTGGGAGAAGCGCCAAACTGATTGAGGCTGCACCAGATGCAAATCTTGTTCCTAGATTTGCTTCGAGGAAGGACTTTCCATACATATTTCGCGATCAATAATTGAATGCCTTTGGGAGCTGCTGTTGTTTATTTCAGGCACTCTGGGTTTTCTTGTAAGGGGTGTGCTTGCAAACAACACCTTTTGAGAACATGGGAAAGATACATTGTAATGCTAGCCTTTTGAATTTCCACTTTCCATGTGAGCTGATGTTGTTTACTAAGATGTAACAGTAGGCGTGGTGACAAATTTGATAAACATGGTTATGATATGAATTATTCCTTTTAATTTAATCGCAACAGGTTTACAATTTTCCTTAATTGAGTCAATCTAAATTCAGTCAAATATTATATTGATAATACGAGTGAAACATGTGACTCTAAATGATACGCCCCAGAGTAGGGTACTCTGAAGGGATGATAATGAAGAATCTATCTTTAATGTTAATCTTCATTTCACTGTTGCATGTAATCCAAATTATTTAAATTCCGGGCTTTGTCAATTGGAAGGGATTTGGCTTGCAATGAATTCAGAATAAAATGCACTTGAAATCAATTCTAGTACATTCTCGCGAAACAGGACTAAAACCTGGCATTCAAATCAAGTTTCCCGTGAGCTTGAAAACCTTTTGTAGGAACAAAAACTCATGGTTAAGATCATTAACAAATTCATTAATCCAACTTGCAATCCTTGCAATTAATGCACCTGCGAAGAGGTTTTGAACTCTTTATTAAGTTGTTAATAGGTATATGTATTTTGCGCTTAACCTTATATGGAACAGTTTGATGAGCCTTGATCTCCATCAAAAAGAAAAGATCCGTATAATCAAATATTTTGGTAATAAAGAGCCAGGTACATAAAAGGATGTAACTTTGTAATATATGTTGCCACGGAAATCCAGACCGCCCTTAATGCCCAATCCTCTCCCCCGTTCAAACTGAAATAGTTGTTTATGCACAAAATGGTCAGTCGTAAAACATAAATATTAAATTAAGGTCAAATGACAAAACAAAATGCGCGAAAACAGGTGGGATCTTACGGTAAAAAATAGGGTGTGACAGATGCCCCTATTTAAGTTTATTCTATCCGAAGATATGGAGATGAGAATCTCCATCTCGACGTGATAGAAGAGACTTAAATACAAACGTTACACGAATTTTTGGCCCTAAGATGCCACCAAATGCATATGATGTGCAATGATATGAGAGTGCAAGACCGAGGGTCCTGTGAGGAAATGATGTCACAGGGGGGAAACCAGACACGACACACGGGAAAAACAAACTCAACAAAGAGAGACTCCACGGGGAAAGATTGACAATCACAAAGTATCTGAAAACATGTTGTGGAGAACCTCATGAGAACATCTAATTGAAGAATATACTGTATAAGTCAAATTCCAGGAGATACCAGCTTCAGAAGTCTATTGTCGAGACTTGTAACTTTAATTGAAAATACTTTTTGCCAAAGTATCTATTATTAAAACTTCTAGGGAATCTGCTGCCGAGATTCTGTGTTGAAGTTAGTTGTAGATATACTTTCGTCGACGTCTTCTTGAAATCTTCTGCCGAGATTAGCCAGGAAATAGAAATGGAAATACCTACTGCCGAGGTCTTATGGGAATCTACTACCGAGATTAAGCCAGGAAATGAAATAGAAATACCTACTGCCGAGGTCTTCTGGGAATCTACTGCCGAGATTAAGCCAGGCAATGAAATATCTTTGAATAAATGTTCGAAAGGATAGATAACCTACTACCAATCCTGGTAGCCTAAGAAAAGGTATCTGTCCAAAATGATATGATATATTACCTACTATCAAATGTATGATAACCTAAGCAAAGGTAATAACCGAAGTAAACCTCCCTACGCCTTAAGGTTGTATGCCATTGAACGGGTCTCAGTTTCTCGAAATAAACCTCCCCACGCCTCATGGTCTGGGTGCCATGAACGGGTCTCAGTTTCCTGAAATGATGAAAACTCATGAGAGCATCTTCAAAGGGGATTAAAATATCATTGTAGATTGTAGAACTTTAGTGGTAATCCGTAATGTACTGGAGATTGTAGAACTTCACCGGGGATCTTCAAAAGAGATTAAGCCGGTTGATTTTGCAAAGTATGTCTTCTTAAATAAGGAGAGACTAATGTAGTAAACTTCACCAAACTTCTTGGGAGAAATGCCATTTGATGGAATCAGACTTGTGTAATGAACTCACTGGGGAATACATTCCTTTGTTGTAGCTGTAAAATATATGGATCCTGTAAATTCTCAAATAAAGAGAAAATATTTGTAAAAGTCTTTTGACAAACTTCTCTGACGGATTTCCGGAGAGAATGCCATTTGGTGAGTTGGATAATTTTGATAAAATCACTGGGGATGGACAAACTGTCTTGAGGAGACTACCATTTGTCGTTTTTTTATAGAAATTCTGATCAAAACGAGTTGCTCAAATAAAGAGGTCGCTTGTAGTCTAGGTATAAATTGTTGAGAAGATCTTGTAACATTGTTGTAGAAAACATCTGTCTTCAATGATGATTTTCATAAAGGTTCTCCTGGGGAGCGAGGTGCAAAATAAATGCACGCCTAATCCATATTCAAAAGTTGGAGATGTCCACAATGTAATTGCCAAGGACCGAAGTGCACTTCGGGAAATAACCGAAGAGGAACTGTCAAGCAAGACTCGACCATTGAGGTGTGAACTCAAATGAGATTTAACTAAAGCAACCGTATTCCGCGAGGATCAAACTTCGTGGGGAAATAGAAATATTGCGGTCTTTCTACCTAGGGCTGACAACTCTACTTGGAAGGAGAGGATACACCCGATCACTTGGGGAGTGAGGTGCAAAAGTGACAGAACAAACAAGCACACAGATGCAATAATGCACATGCTATGCCATCTATCTATATGATATGTGTATGCTTATGCTGACAAAACAAGTAAGGAAAAACAACCGGAGATGAAATAAACATCTCAAAACAAACATCTGACCATCCTCAAAGATAGAAGCGACACTGGGGATAGGTGGAGAACTAAATATGGAATCACAATCCTGCTTCAGGGCTTCAAAACTCCTTATGGGGAATAGAGAATGTTCCACTTGGGATATAACATCTTGGTAAGTTTGAAGAATTGTCTTGTTGAAAATGAGAGTAGAGATCTACTAGGAGTGGATCAAACTCATAACTGGAGAAAATAAATATCCGTCTCGCTGAAGAGATTCTCATTGGAGTTGTAGATGGAGATGCCCGAACTGAGGTTACACAGGGGATAAAATAAATATCCACTTCCACGGGGAAACCTGGGTAGATAAAACTGTTGAACATGTCGGAGTCGAAAATGCAATGGGGATGAAACAAACATCTGCTCTACTTGGGAAGGTCGTAATTGTAAAAGATCCAATGGGGAGTAGAATAACATCCACTTCATCTGGAAGGTGAAGTTAAGAAAATGTCATTGAGAATCGAGATATCATCCACTTCATTGGGGAGGTGAAGTTGAGCAAATCACTGGGAACCTCAAGTCACCAACTAGAGAATACTTGTATCGAAACAATTCATCGTAAAAAATCATAACCGCCTGGAGTAAAAAAATTACCGGGAAAATTGTTGTAAGAACAAAGTAGTTCTGCCTTGATGAATTGCGTAACAGTCACCATTTTGAACAAAATAATGCCCCAGAGTGCAAGATAATCTTCGTTTATCAAATTGCCCAAGTTTATACTTTATGAGTCTTTCCAAGAGGATTTTATAGAAGACATGGCGCTCGAATGCCCCACGGTTTTCAAACTCTTAGAGAGATTCATCGAATCTCGACGTAACGGACCCGAATTGATGGTATTAAGACTGAGTCTTCAAAAATAGCTCTTCAGTAAGTCAGACTTGCACAGAACAAACTACTTGGAAACAAACCTGCCCCTGTCTAGCAGAATCTTCAGGTTCCAATAGAACAAACTTAATGTTGATGCTCATATGTAAACTTTTTATGATATCGGGCAAAACCGACACATATGAAATGTTAATTCAGAAACTGTTAATGCAACATATATGTTTGTCTTGAAGTTTTGAAAATGGATATCACGATAACTTGTGACCAAATCACTAGTTAGGATATAAATTAATTTTTTATAAAGCCAATTACCAAAATTGAGCATAACTCATAAGAGTCAGGAAACATTATCTCATCGAGTATGCTTTTGAAGTAAACCTTACTTCAATTAGGACCTTTGAAGGTTGTATCGATTTAGTTTACGATTTGTAAAACTAAGGAATATGACCTTTGAAAAATTTTTTCTAGCCCTATATGGTATCCAGACCATGGCAAATTGATATGTTCCCGTTAGCCTGCGAGGTATCCAGACCTCGGCTCTTGTATTTTATGATAGTGGTTATCTTCGCCTATGTGGTATCCAGACCGCGGCAGTTACCGATCTGTTTTGTCTGTTGAGTATCCAGACTCTGGTCAAATTCCCTTGTGATGTCCAGATCACGACAAATGTATTTGTGTTCTTGTGCCTTATGGTATCCAGACCATGGCTTATGCTCGTGTTGTTATGCTTTCTCCGTTGAGTATCAAGACTCCGGTAAAGCCAGTTGGGTATCTAGACCCTGATGAATCTTATTTGTACCTGCTCCGTCGAGTATCCAAACTCCGGTGAAAGCAGTTTTGGTATCCAAACCATATTAGTTTATCTGATGCACCGTGATATCTAGATCACAGTAATTGTTATTATCTTCGGCCGCCATGTGGTATCCAGACCTTGGCACTTAATGTTTTCTCAACCCACGTGGTATCCAGACCACAACTTGTTTTATTTCCCAGCAATGTCGTTTGACTTAAACTCGTAGGATATCCAGATCCTGATGAATATATTTCTTCTGCATCAAGCATTTAGGCTCAGGTTGCATTGAGCGTCCAGGCTCAAGTTATTGAGTGTCCAGACTCATTTTTATTAACCGAGTATCCAGACTCAGGTTTCTTGCATAGAGCATCCAGGCTCAGAAGTGCATTGAACATCCAGGCTCCAGTTATTGAGTATTCAGACTCAAATTTGCATAAAGCATCCAGGCTCTAAATTGCATTGAGCATCCAGGCTTAGATTATTGAGTATCCAGACTCAGATTATTACCAAGTATCCAAACTCCGGTATATTCCATAGAGCATCCAGGCTCAGAAGTGCGTTGAGCATCCAGGCTCTGATTACTGAGTATCCAGACTCAGGTATATCTGCTTTGAGCATCTAGGCTCCGATCACCTTGAGCATCCAGGCTCCGATTTCCCTCGAGTATCTAGACTCTGACAACGTGAATGTTACCTTTCAGCCACTATGGTATCCATACCATGGCGCAGTTTTTGATGAATGTGTTCATCTTATTATGTTTCCCCAACAGAGTTACTTGACTAAGTTTCTCTCGTTTTCCCTCTGCCAGAGTTGTTTGGTTAAACCTCTCTTCCCCAACGGAGTATTTTTGTGATCAGTTCAGCCATCTTCCGGAGATCTTTGTTCTAGTATACCAGAGTTTGCAGTTCTTTTTGCGGTTGGCAAATTTCCGGGTTCTTTGGTATTCAACCGTCTTTTACCTTTGAATGATTGAAAGTCGTTCGCTTTTCAACCCTTCAGGTCCAAACCGTTTGAATAGGGTCTAGGTCTGACTCCATCATAAAAGAACTAAAAAGAACTAACTACAAATCAATGACTATGGAATCTAATGTAATCAACCTTGCTCTTTGTTTCCTCAAGTGATTTTCACGTCACTAATTCAAAAACCACTTTACTAACCAACTTTTGCAACGTGGGTAAAACACGCCGAAAATGCAATGGTGGGAACATGTTCCCACGTGGAAAACATGTCACAAAGTTGTGATATAGTTCCCACGTCGCAAATAACAAAATTAGGAGAAAATCTTCCCACGTGAAAATCAAGTCACTAATTAGTGACGTGATATTCATGTGGGAAACTACCTTTACCAATTTTGTCTGAACGCCTGACTGACACCAATTAAATTTGGTGTGATTCTCACGTCACTAATTTGTGACTTGGTTTTCACGTGGGAACCCAATGACTTTGCACGGGAATTCTGGCACTAATTAAATTGATTTCCATGTGATTTTCACGTCACTAATTAGTGACGTGATATTCATGCCACAACAAAAATATGTTTTATAATAGTGACATTGTTTGCACTTCACTATAAAATTTAATAATAAAAAAATAAAAATAAATATTAACTAAAAACAACTATAAAATTAAAATAAGTATTAAATATTAACTATAAAATTTAAAAAATTAAAATAATATACATTAAAAAAATATAAATATTTAGTTACATAAAATTCACGTTACAAATATAAATATGTTTAATCTAATATGCATGTTAACATGACAAGCAACTGTCATATTCATCTTCGATAGAAGGTAAAAAAGTTGTTACCAATATTCATGGTTAATGAATGGTATCACACCCACATGAATAACATGATTCAACCGATGAGACTCTTCTCATTTAGTTGTTAGACCATAATGAAGAAGAAAAATAGTGAAATATGCCTGAAACTATTCTTTAAATATTCACTCTCTTATTTATGTAGAAACGTTCTCCATTTTCTAAAAAAATGAGTTATACTTAAGTATATTTTTGTATATAAATATTTAATTAATGTTATAATTTCAAAAAGTATATGTATCTATATAATTGATTTAGTCTAAAACATATTAATAAACATTTTCACTTTTTATTTATAAAAATCGAGACAACATCAACCCTCTTAGTTTCTTAAAAAATATTTCATTTCTATCTATTCTAAAAATATATATTTTACTGCAAATTATTTTTATTTTTTTCTTTCAACAACAACAACACAATAAACAAAAATAATTTATAAAATATCAATAACAGAAATATAAATATTCTAAAATTTTATATCAACAAAATATTATATCAACAACAACACAACACAATAATATATCAACAAAAAATCTAAAATTTTCTTCTAAAATTATATTTCATATATCACCAAAATCTCAAAAATAAACTAATTGAAATGCTTAAATACCTCAATGTGCTCACTCTATCCAAGCTTCTAATTGAACTTTTTAAATCCTAGATCTGAAAAAAAATCAACAATTAATAATTAGATAAACATAAAATAAACTGTAAAATATTTACAAAAACAATAAATAGACCAATCATCTTAAATTTTTTGTGAAATTTTTTTTGTAAATTGAGTTGTGATGGAGGCAGTGGGTAATGGAAGAAGGAAGAAAATTGGGGAAGAAGGAAGAAGAAAGCAACGAAGGAATGAAAAGAAATGTTGCTCACGTAATAATTAGATTGGGGAAGAAGGAAGAAAACAATGAAACGAAATGTTGCTCATGTAATTAGCACGTCACTAAATCACTTGCCAAAATGGACTTTTTCTTGTAGCACTCAGTTTATTTTTCTTCTTCGTGAGGTTTTTAAGTGTATAATTCCGCTTTAGCATTTAACAAATGTTCACTACATATGAAGCAAATGACATACAGATCTAGCAGCGGCTGTTTTGTTGATGGATCAAACATAATCATATAATTAGTAATTTAGTACATATAAAAGACATATATGAAATTATAATTAATACATATAAAATACAATCCCCTTAACTCCCCGAAGACGGTTCTTTTCCTCTAAATTCAGATGAAACAAAATTATCATCCAAAAACACCCTTCTCTTCATTTTCTTTACGTATTGAAATCAGCTCTATTGTTTCCATTAAATTGTTCGAAAGTTCCAACTCCATAAATTTCGTCTGTATGAAAATAATAATTGAATTATAAGACAAATAATCTTTGATGCATATAATAATATTTTCAATAATATCATCTTTATTTCTCCATGACTTTCTTTTTACTTCTCTTTTTTCTTATCAGTTCTTTTCCTTTTGGTTTGCCATTGCGAGTGAGAGAAATTTGTCACTATTTCTGAGATGAATGAATAAGAGAAAGTTAGTTAGTTGGAACTGATTTAACTAATTTTTGATTAAGGACGCTAAGTTTGTTATGGTTGAAAGCCTCTCCAATGTTGACACTTGTCCCAATATTTTTCATAAATAAGAGTTCTTTTATATGTTTTTTATTAATTTTTAAAAATAATAAAGAACTCTTGTATATTGGTTTTTTTTTTACAACTATTATAATTTTGTAATATATATATATATATATATATATATATATATATATATATATATATATATATATATATATATATATATATATATATATATATATATATATATATATATATATATATATATATATATATATATATATATATATATATATATATATATATATATATATATATATATATATATATATATATATATATATATATATATATATAATACAATTTATAAAACAAAATTATTTATTATTATTATTATTATTATTTAATTAATTAATGTTTTTAAATCTTTAATATAAAAAGTAAAAAAAATAATTACTCTCTTTATTTGTTAATATAAGTTGTTTTTATAATTTTACACGTATTAAGAATATTTATCATTTGATGATTCATATGTTAATCAAGGCAGTTCACGCATCAGAAGGAATTTTGAAGACGTTCTAATTAAAGTTTGAAAAACAATCAAGAATTTGGGAAATAAAGTAGATGAGGATGATGAGCTATTCGAAGGTATCATCAGAGAGATGGAAGTGACTGATAGGAAAAAATTTGAGGCCAAGTTGGTGGTTGCTAATACAATTCGATGAGCTTTGTCATCTTCAATGTGAGAGGATGCTGGAACACAACTAAACAGAGAAGAATCAAACAGGTTGTGTCAAAAGGGAAAGAAGATGTTTACTTCATTCATGAATCAAAGTGTCATAAGATGATATATAGTTTGGCGCATAGTTTATAGGGAGACGAAGAGTGTCAGTGGTTTGCTGCATATCCAATGGGTCAATATCGGGGGCTCTTAACAATTTGGAGGAAGGATTTCTTTTGTCCAATGTCGCGGTGGAAAAATTTTGAGATTAAGTTATTGATTAATTTAACTCAGAAAAATAAGAGCTGTCACCCAACTTTATTATTCCAAAGGGAATGAGAGAAGGTCAAACAAAACCCACAAAAGGTAAAACAAAAAGAGAGAATCTGAATACGGGTGTTGGTTATGAAAAGGGAATGTATTAACACCCCTCACATCTATGTGTTTATAAAAAAATTGGATTATTTGTTGATTGATTTTAAGTGAAAGGACATTTTTTCGTATTCGAGTGAAAAACTCAATTTACTACCCACAAGTAGGGATGGTTAATGTCCAAAACCAATCCATAACCATAAATAATCCATATATTACAACCGATTATTAAAACCAATTCTCATAACCGGTTTTTATTTTTTAAAATGGTTATAAACCGGTTATATCCATAACCAATTTTATAATTAGTTTTGATTTAATTTTATTTTAAAATTGATTTTTTTTCAAAATCATAATATTGTTAAAATAACTATTGTTTTTTTTTAAATTCACAATTTTTGATCTCTAAATATTCAAAATCATAATTACTATTGTTAAAATTCATGAATGAAAAGTTCATTCAATTCATTCATTATTAAATGAAAAGTTAGTTAATTGAATGATTCAATTTAACTATTAATATATATATATATATATCATTTTATCTAATTCATCTCCATATTTAAAAAATATTAGTTTAGTTTTATATTTTAAATTTATAATTAATTAATTTTTTTTCATAATTAATTTTTCTCTTAAAGTAAGTCATTGATGACACAATATGAATAATATTTTATATGTTTTAGTTATTAAGAATAATTTAAGATATTGATTATAGTTTCGGTATTCAAGAGTAACCAAAACATATTTTTTTAGAATCAATTTCTGAGTGTTTACAATTCTTTTAATCTTATATCACAATTATATATATATATATATATATATATATATATATATATATATATATATATATATATATATATATATATATATATATATATATATATATATATATATAATACAATTAAAATATGTTAATAATTCTTTTAAAATCCATTTCTGACTTCTGAGTGTTAAAGTAGTATCCAAGTATATGGCAAGGAGAAGAAAAAACATATACATGGTAGCAATTAATTTTACTATTCTTTTAATTCACTATAATATTTTATAAGTATATATTTTTCATATTGGTTTTAATTCTCCTATCTGTATCTTGATAACGTTATTTTAAATAAAATAATGCGGATTACAATAAATATCTCATTAAAAAATACATAGACATTAATATTTTTCTGTTTTTTCTACTGTGGACATTATAAAAGCAGAGGAGAAAGATAATTAAACCCTAGTTACCAATAATTTTGGAAATACCGTATTAATTTTTTTTCATAATTAATAATTAATTTTTTTTTAAAATAAAAATATTTTTTTTTGAAAATTTTTTTTAAAGTTTTTTATTTAATTAAAAAAAATTAACTAATTTGGTTTTTATGTTGGATATGGATGTCCAAATTATGGATTTGGTTAAAACCATATTAAAAATATATCCAAAATGTGGATTTGGTTAAATCCATACTAATAATTAACCGGTTTTTAATAACCGGATTTGGATATGGATATGGATTATTTAAATAACCGGTTTATTTGAACACCCCTATTCAAATCTATTGTGAAACAAAGCGAAACATACCCAAAAGTGATTCATGTATATGTTTTCTTCACAATACTTAGAGAAACTCTAATATTAAGCATCTTTATAAATGGTATAATTATTGGAAAGTTAATTTAAATCGAATGGATCGAGGATATAATCATGAATAAAATCACTTTTTTATAAGTATTTCAAACACTCTCAAATGTATTAGAGTTGGAACGCATGAATACCTAGGATAATTTAGCTTATACAATTGCACAAGATCGATGAAAACTCGAATGTAGGGAAGAGTATTTAAAATTTTAGTGAAGACGATGTATGTTTTTGTTATATTTTTCTAAATCCGGAATGAAGTATTTATAGGTCATTTTGGTGTTATTTCACAAGGTTGCGATGCTTGGTGAAATAACTTCATTTTACCACGAGTTACAAGCTTTTTCCAAAAGTTACATACATTTACCAAAAGTTACATTGTTTCGCTTATTGCAACATTCTTTAAGAGTTGCATACTTTCATTCTGTAACACTTCACAAGTGTTATCTATTTCTGAATTTAAACCTACTGCAACGCTTCACAAGTTTTATCTATTTATGAATTCAAAATTAATCTTCACTTACATATTTTCTTGTCATTTTGGAACACACTCAAGATTATTAATTGTTAATCATTTACAACAATATCTCACTTGTTCTAATAATGACAAGACCAATTCTAGAAAAATAGAGGAAAAGAATGTTAATACAATTAATTATCTTTCGATTTGAACTTAACCTTAGTAAAGATAACGCAAAGCCTAATCATAATGTTAGGTAGCAATGTTTTGAACGGTTATCCGTTGTGATTAGACCGACGTTACTTTACACACACTCTTATACTGGTTCTTCACCTACATCTGTCACCTAGCACTATTTATGGCCATGTGCTTTTCCTGTTTTCATGAATGTTTTATGATAGAAACTCCAACTCTCACTTTTGAGACGACACCATCTCAAAATTCACATAGGTGAAGTTCATATTGTATCATTTCCATGGGACACATACCATCAGTATTGAACTTCATTAAGAGTTTAAATAAAACTCAACACTCATTTTAAAGGTTAACATCTTCGCCTGTCGCTACGCGAAAAATGACACATAGTCGCCACCGGATTTTATTTATCCCAAGGAGGGAAAGGGAAATAGCGATAAAACCTTTAGGAAAAGAGCGTGGTCGTCGCAACCAAGTCTTAGGGTTCGGGAGTCGGTTATGCGAGGGGAAGGTATTAGCACCCTCTCGCATCCATCGTACTCGACGGGAACCTTCTAGGTTATTTAGTTTGAATGGATGTTTTATCTAAGAGTTTTCTTGTTTTAAAAGAAAGAGGGGTTGATTTTTTATTAGAGTGCTCGCCAAGGATTGTGGCCATTGTGCCTACATATTCTCACTTAAAAGAAGTGAATAATCAGAGCTCCGTAGTTCGGAGGCTTGAGAAATGGTCGTTTGTTGGTTGATTGTATACCTTGAAAAAAGGGTTTTTTTATTGATGCCCTAAGGCGAAAAGAAGTTTGATGAGTTGATGTTATTTTTAGGTTTTTAAAGAGAAATTGTTCTTGATTAGGATTACACAAATGACTTTGGATAGAGATCAATGTTTCGAATAACCAAGTCGAGCGCCTTGTATTCAAAACATTCGGAACGAGTGTAGGAGAGTTCCATTCTCATTCCTTCTCCACCACCTTAAAGTCCACGGTGTATAACCCTAATCATAATTTATTGAATTTTTGGATTTTTATGAGAAAAAAGTATCACTTGATGTCAGATCAAGGTTTATTGTTTGTAAAAATATTTGAAGTGATACGAACAAGGTCGATGGCGATGCAGAAGGCAATCGACTTATAAGGTTGAAAATGGCTCGATAAAATCGAGAGTTTATTTTTAAAAATTATTTTTGGAACAAAGGTAAAAAATGACCATAACAAAGTATCCACATACAAAAATCATACAACCACATCGGGTTAGGCGGCTTAAAAAATCGAGATACAAAAAAAAATGGTGAACTCCTTGAAAAAAAAATTTTAAGGAAAAAAACAAGAAAAACCAAAGGAAATTCGCTAGGCGAACGTTGTAGCGAAGCTACCCAAAAACTGCACAAAGTTCACTAGGCGAGGGTGCCAGCAAACGCAAACAGAGGAAAAAGGGACTGAAGTTCGCTAGGCGAAGGTGCCCAGAAAAACAGTGGTAAAAGTATGCAAAAAAAGTAAAGAGGTGAGAGATTAGAGGATGGATACCCAAGAACTACTAACTTCCTTCACCACCAATGGCTTTGTTGGATGTCCTCCTCCTTCTGATTTTCTAACCCTCCTTTGTTCTCTCAAAGTTTTTTTTTTCTTTTCAATCCTTTTTTCTGTTTTTTCTCTTACTCTTTTTCTGTTTTGTTCTCTCTTACTCTTTGCTCTCAATCTCTCTATCTCAATGTGTAGTGAATGTCCCCTTGTTTGCAACCCCCTCTCCTTCTTATCTCAGCACACTAGGGTTTTCCCTTCTCCCAAAACATCAGATTTTTCATGGAGAAATGTCTCTTGCCACTTTCCTCATGTGACTCTCTTTCTTTCCATTTCCATGTATGTTGCTATGCTGCATTTTTCTGCACTAGTTGCCCATGCTGTTTTTTCTGCTGCACTTGGTATCTTGCACCCCTTTGTTGGCTTGTGCTTGGACAATCCCTTTTGGTCAATGTTAACCTTTGGACAAAATTTTGAAATTCTGATTTTTAGATGCATTATCATATGCTATTCCCTTGGTCTTGTGACATGTATATTTTGTGACATGAGGCAACTTGTTACTTCTTACATGGGACTATTTTGCATCACAAACAAATCGCTCATGACTAAACATGCATAGTCTTGATCTTGAAATATTCCAACATTGAGTTAACTCTTTGAATATTTTCCTTGGATGTTTTTGGGCATAATGTGGAACATGAAAACTTGATGGGGCATGAAGGATACCATAGCATGGATTTGATTAGAGACTTGCATGAAGATTATAAATAGATTAATTTCTAAACAGTACTTAGAGTTGGAAATTTTGTAACAAATGACATTCTTGTAATGTCATGAAATTTCTCTTTATAATATTCTTGCCTCTAATCTTGAATTCATAAATCTTGAATTTTGCATGATGGATTTCCCTTGTACCATTTAACTTGAAATGGATGAAGTCTTGAATTATGAACTTCTGATCTTGACTCATGCTTTGCAAATTTGAACTTCACTTAATCAAGCATTTGAAACAAAGTTGGAAGAAGCAATCTTGAATTAGGCCTTGCACTTCATGTTCCATAGGAATATTGACCTTGAAAATCCTAATATTTTCAAGTAACTTCTTCTTGAAGAAATCTACATGAGTAGACTTTTCCAACTTAGATCAAACCTTAGATGATGAACCTTTTCTTCCATGTAGCCCAAAATAGGCAATTTAGCTTATTTGAAATGGGAGATAATAAACCAACCTAAACCGTACCTTGTGAACCTACATGCTCGATATGCAATAGAACGATGTATGATATGCCGAATGTAGGGTATAGAAGGCTAAAGGTGAAAATGAGGGTGTGACAAACATTATCACTAAATGTTTGATAAACATCTAAATCAACGACTTGTTGTTACCCATTGAATCTTGAGGTTAATATTCTACTAGCATAAGATTGGGTTGTCATCGATGTCGAAACTCTTACTCAAGGAGTTTCAACCCCATGTCTCATGAGGTTATTTTTACTAAGTCTCTGGTCAATGGTTAGTAAATGGATCGAGAAAATTATAGCTCGATCATATATATGTGAATGATTACATCCTTAATCAATTATCTCACGAAAGAATGTCTAAGCCCTACTTGTCTAGACTTTCTGTTATACACTTTTTGTATGATTTAGTTAAAGTAGTTTGATTACTGCAATGTATCAACACCTTTGAAACATTGTCTTCAGCTAATGGTACTTTCAGCAGAAGGTCCCTCAACCATTCAACTTCTTCACTATCGGAAGCAAGAACCTCGAACTCTTATTGTACGGTTGAGAGAGTGATCCACATTTATTTCTTACTCTTATAAGAAATTACACCCCTAGCTAGTGTAAATATCCACCCAAATGCAAGTTTATGATATTCAACACTCGATATCTAACTCGCATCGCTATATTCTAATATGATAGAAAATCTACCATAATGGAGGCCAAGATTTTTTGTTTTTATAAGATACCCTAAAATGCTAATGATGGCCTTCTAGTGCTCACCATTTGGATTTCTAGTAAAATCTACTCATTTCATTAATTACAAATGCTATGTCAGGTCTAGTACATTACACGCACTTGCATATTACAGTTGAGTCACAACTCTTCCATCATTCTTTTGAAGCTTGACACTATGATCAAATGGAGTGGTCACTTCCTTAAAACATAAGTGTTTGAACTTATCAAGCACTTTCTCTACATAGCGTTTTTGAATAAGTTCATAACCCCCACTATTTTGCTTTACTTTGATCTCCAAAAGTGTGCCAACTAGTCCAAGATCATTCATATTGAATGTGGAAGTTAGAAACCTCTTTTTTTTATAAAATTTCACTCGTTTTATTGCTAAGGATCAATCATATAATCATATAATCAACATGGAGACAAATGAATATCACAATATTCTCACACAACTTTGTGTACAAACACTTGTAGCGAGAATCAAATGAAGAATGTTTTTAGATAATCATGTATGATGATGCAAGAAGGTTTTAGTATAAATTACATTGAACACCTTATTTATGTTCAATTGTCTCAAATATTCACTTGAATTTATATGCTAAACCTTCTTGATCAACTTCATCATTGATGTGCATGATGCTTTTGAACCTTTTCTCCTTTGATAATATTTGTCTTCATCAAAATTAAACTAGATATAAAATGTATTAATTCCTCATAATATCCCCCTTTTGATTATTACAAATTCTTTGAATTCATATTTTGATAATGATTGAAAAGTCCCACCTAAGTTGCGTGTCACCTCTTAATTGATGAATCTTACAATGACAAAGTCTAACTTTTGATGTCATTATTTCGGTGTTTGTTTTAATCCATTCAAGGATTTGTCAAACTTTCACACCTTTTGTTCATTTCCACTTAACCTTCTAGTTGTTCCATGTAAATGTCCTCATCGAGAACTCTATTTTTTTAATATCATTTTGACATCCATTTGATGAACTATAAGGTCATGCAAAGAAACTAATGCAAGTAATACTTTAATTGTAGTCATCCTTGCTACCGATGAATATGTGATAAAATAATCAACACCTTCTTTTTGTCAAAAAACCTCATGGCTACTAATCTAGCCTTTTAGTTATTTAGTATACCATCACTATGATACTTCCTTTTAGATACCTACTTGCATCCAATGAATTTTCACTACTAGAAAAAAGACATTTGAGAAAATGATTTTACATCGGGTATTCAATCGAACCAATGTGAAATGTGAAATTATAAACACGGTGACAGTATTATAATTAATAAAAAAAAATTATTAGAGCTTTTACATCGGGCCAATTATTCCACCGATGTAAAAAAGTTAGGGTTTGTAAATTATAAACATGGTGGCAGTATCGTAAATAATTGAAAAAAATTATTAAATGGGATTTTACATCGGTTAAGAGATCCACCGATTTAAAAAGTTTACAAAATAAATTAATAAATGGGTTTTTGAATTGGTTATGCTTCCAACCGTTTTAAAAGTGATATTAAAAAAAATATTATATGGGATTTTAAATCGGTTTTGGTTCCAATCAATTTAAAAAGTAATATTAAAAAAAATAAAAAATGGATTTTAAATCGGGTATGTTTTCCACCGATTAAAAAAGGGAAAAAAAATAAAATGTGCATTATGATATTAAATCAGTTTCAATTTTAACCGATTTAAAAACCCCCCTAAACCCAAAAAAAGGTTTCGTTCACCAAGCATTACAAGCATTCCTTTCAAACCCTAAAATCATTTCTCCCTCCGCCGCAGAAGAAGTCGTCCTCCCTCCGCCCCACGACCGTTCGCCCACGACGTCCCTCCCTCCGCGCCGTCGTCACTACGACAAAACCTCCCTCCCTTTGTGTCGTGTTTCCCTCACCAATTCCGTCACCTCCTCCGTCATTCCCTCACCGATTCAGTCACCTCCTCTGTTTCGTTTGGCTGCTGTGCATAAACATTGTGTTGAGACTTGGTTCAAGATTAAGGGTAACAAGTAACTGAGTTTTTTAATAGTGATTTATGGTTGTTTGTTTTTTTGAGATTGATTCTCTTTTGGTGGTGATTTGTGAGATTGATGAATGCTAGTGTTGTCCAATGTATTTTAGTATATGTTTGTTTTCACGTTTGGAGCATTTAGAATTTGATTTTGGATGTGCATAATTGATTTAAACATGTTTGGTTGTTTTAGAGTAGAATTGATTATGTTTTTTAGAAATGATTCTACTTGAAAATAAAATGTGACTTTTGAGTTTAAACGACATTTTTTCAAAAAATTTGTTTTTTGGTTGTTCTGAAGACCCATTCTCAGTGGGATCATCCATTCCTCAATGGAATTGCCTTACTTTCCTCAGGAAGTACTCCTAATGGGATTGTCATGTTCTCCCCAAGAAGCCAAACTGCTTTCCCCAGGAATGTTGGCTGAATTCTCCTCAGTAAGTCTGATGAACTCTCCCCAGGGAAGTTTGATATATTTTAGCCCCGTCGAATGTACCTTTTCCCCTGGAAGCCGAGATACTATTCTCAGGAAGTTGCTACACTATCTCCATGAATCTGCCTAGCTCTACATCTTCCCCACGAAGCGGATATTTATTTTATCCCCGGAAGTCTATGTTCTTAAGATTTTATTTGGCTGACTATGATTTATGATAGTAATCCCTCCAGTGAAGTCATGATATCGTACTCTCCAGTGAAGTCATGAGATCGTATCCCCAGGAGGAAGTCATGATGTTGTATCCCCACGCGTACTACTTTTCCCCAGAGAAGTGGAACCTTGAAGCGAGAGTTGGCTCTACCCTTAACTTTTCCTATCCCTCGATAGATGTACTGTTGCAGGGGTCGCCAAGGTATCCCCATTGAGATGTTTATTTCATCTCATGTCTCCTCTCTTATCTGTTTTGTCAGCGTAAGCATAAGCATGAGCATTACATACTGATTTTCATTTCATTATCATACACTTTGACATACGCAGTTAGCATTTGCATGTTTGATCTTTGTCATCGTCTGTGTCGTTACTGCCGAGTAACTGGGTTTATCCGCTCTCTCCATATAGATCGTCAACCCTAGGAATAAAATATTTGTTTGTCCCAGTTTCCCCACAGAGTTCAACCCTAGTGGACGATGGTTATTTATGTTATCTTTTCGCACAAGGTTAAGATAATCCCCATTTGAGTTCATTTCCTCAAACGAGTCTTATTTGTCAGTTCTTTCTAGCCCCATTCTAGAACGAACCTCGGTCCCGTTGATCGCCGAACATACCTGGATGTGCATTTATTTTGCACTATCTTTCAAGAAAAGCCTTTACAATCCTTTGCAGATATGTGACAGTTCTCGCCTGAGAAGCTTATCACTACATTACATAACAGACAAGCAACAATTCCCAGCCGAGGAGCTTATCATCATTACACTCTGTGATCTTGATACTATCATCATCACAACTTTCTTTACAATTTACATTATATGTTACCACCTATACAAGCAATTCTCATCCGAGAAGCTTATCCTTGTCAATCTTGCAAATAAGCGGTATTTTTCGCCTGAGAAGCTTATCCTATCTTCATCATGAGGAGCAGCAAGTGGCCATCTCCATCGAGAAGCTGGTTTCCATGTCCTTTTCATCTTGAAGTACGGGAAGGTTTGAACTGAATCATATTCAGGAGAGCACAAAATCTTGAAATATGAGGAAGGACATGAATTGTATTCAGGAGAGCATGAATCTTGAAGTATGAGGAAGTTCATTTTATCCTTTAGTAAAAGAAGGAGCTGAATCATATTCAGGAGAGCATGAATCTTGAAATATGAGGAAGTTCATTTTATCCTTTAGTAAAAGAAGGAGTTGAATCGTATTCAGGAGAGCACAAAATCTTAAAGTATGAGGAAGTTCATTTTATCCTTTAGTAAAAGAAGGAGCCGAATCATATCTAGGAAAGCACAAAATCTTGAAGTATGAGGAAGTTCATTTTATCCTTTAGTAAAAGAAGAAGCCGAATCATATTCAGGAGAGCACAAAATCTTGAAGTACGAGGAAGTTCATTTTATCCTTTAGCAAAAGAAGAAACGGAATCATATTCGAGGAGAACATACCTTGAAGTATGAAGAATTTTATTTTATCAGATGAGCGACAATTCCTCAAGTGGAGCTTATCAATTAATATTTCATCTATTATTCATAGATGAGCAACAGTCTCTTTATTTGAGAGCTTATCCAGTTTGGCATTGAAGCCCCTTCCGACGATAAGTGACAATTCTCTCTTGAGAAGCTTATCAGGGCATTTCCCATTAAAGTCCATTTATTTTGGCATACATTTGGTTCTACCCTGTATATTTTTCTACGGATTCCCGAAAATTCCGTTCGATCCTGTCACGAGGGAGAGTTTTCAGAAGCTCGGATGTTATTCTTTGCTCAGTGCTTCAACATTCTGTTAATCGATCCTACAATCGTGCAGATCCAGTTTTACCTTTTATCCTAGAGTATCAGCCGGTCACGCTTGAACCTATTGAACATTTACTCTTAGATATCCCCTAGTGGAGGCCGTCTCATCGGTGCCATCTCCATTGAGGATCTCATTCTTACCATTCCTTTTCTAAAAGTGACAATTGGTCGTGCTAGCGCCAGTTGGTCATCACTTTAGAATTCCCCAGTGTCGTGATGTTGCCTAGTGCGTCGCATTCACCAGTGTTTCGTTCGTCACGTCTGGCCCCTATGTCATCGTGTCGTCTGCATCATTGCATCTATCACTTCTATCGCATGCACCATGTTAGATTCATGGCATTGTCAGCATTATAGTTTATTTTCGATTTGTCCATAGCATTGCATGCTACTGCATATAAGGGCAAAATTTTCGGTTAACTATATTTAAATCCCTTTCACCATGATTTCTCGAGCCTATGTCGCTCAAATCATCCGGTGAAGCTATTTAAATATGGGCAACTGTAATACCCCAAATTTTGCCCTAAGATTTGTCGTTTCATCTTGCGTTCCATTACATTTTTGCATTGCATTTAATTAGTCGCTTACAGGTTTGTGGAGTTGGTTGATTTTTGCAGGAAAATATCATGTGGCGCGCTCTTTAGTTCATGAAAGGTAAAATGGTCAGTTGTTTGCAGCCGACTGTCAATGTACGAATTTTGAGTTGTAGTTAGGAAATTTGAGCTGTTGGATATTGGTGATGTGAGTCGGGGCCGAGGTGTAGTTGAAATGGTTTGATTGTGGAGGATTTGAGCTGTTCAAAAATAAATTGATTCAAGTTAGTGGATTGAAGTTAGCCGGGGAATATGATCATTTGAGTTTAATCAGACGGTTTGGATTTATTCTGGTAAGGTTTCCTTTGAATTGCCGGAAAGTTTAATCGAAGTTATGTCGGAAACGGGGTTAGTCAGATAAATTGGATGAATCTGGAATTAATAAAAAGGGTAGAATTTTAGTGTTGTGTTTCATCTCATTTGAAAAATAAAAAAGAACAAAAATAATTTCCTTTCAATTTTGTAATTTAAATTAAATTCATTTCATTTTAAATCAATCATATTTCATTTTTAATCAATCAAATTTTAGTTTTTTAATTAATCAATCATTATTTCCTTTTTTAAAGAATCAATTTCGTTTCTATGTCATTTTGAATTTTTATTCTCATTTCATGTTTTAAATAATTTCATTTCATTTTTAAATAATTTTATTCCAATTTAAATATTGTTCTCATTTTCATGTTAATTTAATTTTGTTTCATTGTTATATTGTTTCCATTTTATATTTTAAACCAAAGATACATTTTAATAATGATTTTCATTTTTATTTGCATAACAAAATAATAATAATAATAATATTTTTTACAATATCTTAAAATAAAGAATTTTATTAGAAATAATAATTATTCTTTACAAAAAATAATAAATACATAAAATTACCAAAATAATAAATTACATTTTTCATAAAAATTTCTAAAAAATTCTAAAGTCCTCCGACACCCGACTCTTTCGATTCCGAGTTTCCGATTCTCCGGACCTGCAAGTCAAACAGCAAATGAACAATTTCATCGGTTAAGATTTTTTATCCGACAGCCTCAGAGCATTCTCATCATCGGGCGTGTCGGGAGGGCAAAGGATTATTCTGAAGCCGGCTCCCGACTTTATCCGCAACCTCGGCAAAAATTAGGCAGCAATCTATTCTTCGAGGAAACCGAGAGGTGAGAGATAAAAAGTGATTAAAGAAAAAGCGCTTCCGGAAAAAGTGATTTTCAAAAATGCTTATTGCAAAAGCACTTATTTGAAAAAGTGTTTTTTAGAAAGGTGGTTTGCCAAACATGGTCTTAACAACAATTTTCCAAGAAATCCTAAATTCACAGATCCAACAATATTCACGCAACAACAATAACCAACAAGAAAAATCAATACGCAAAGCACTTCAAGTACCATGTCTAGCAATAAGATATTTCCGGAAACTCAACATCAATCATGCAAGAAAGCATAACAAGTTCGTTAATAACCCAAAACAAGTCAAAATCTGGAAACAATCAAGACCGCAAAAAACGCAAATCAACCGCAAGAACGTTCAAGCCCAAAACGAAAAAACAATATAAAACCCATCATTAAAGTAGATCGAAAACCCTAAGCAACAAAGGACGGAGGCGGTGCAATCGACAGAGGTTCAGAAGAAGTTCAAAGGCTTCATCATCATCACCCATCCAGAAGAAAAAGAAGAATAGATCGAAATATAAAGGATCCCAGAACGAAGTCGCCACAACCAAGATCCAACGGCGGCCGAAAAAGTTCGCCAGCAAACCAGATCAGCGGCGGCGGAGACCCTAAGGTCTCGACGCCGGCCAAGCACCACCGGCGGGAAA